>JARHVA010005975.1:150000-620000 GCA_037957365.1 Torreya grandis
AGGGTGTAAGTAGATGAGGGATGTGAAGTGGGAATGGACATCAAGGATAGTATGCAAGGAGAAGAAATAGGAACATGCATCAAGACAATAGAAGGTAGATGCATTCAGGGAGCAAGGAAAAGGGAGTAATAAGGATAACATGATTGAATAGGTAACTCAAGATAACTGAAAGTTGTTAAATTGTCACATAATAATTAAGATGGTTATTGAGGCCACTAAATTATCATTGTTATTCTCTTGACCCTTAAATATACAAAGAATAGAAAATGCAGAATTCAATCGACCCATATAATGTTGATTCAGTGGTAGCAAAGGCTGGGAAATGCATTATTAGTGAATGGATGATGAATTATTTTATATTTTCTCTTAATGATGCCATAACTTCACAATATTTAAGGCCTATCATTGAATTCTATCAGGTTGTACATATTTCAATGTTGTTAGGATTTTAATCAAGAATTTTTATTAATTATCATCTATAACCCATTATATATATACATCTTACTTCTACTAGTGTGTATCTCTATAGATGCCTTGTCTCCATTAATTAGACCATTGTATCATTTGACTAATTTTACACAACTTGGGTTTTACTCATGTGGATCATGGTAACCTACTCCTTGTGGCCATGTATACTAATAAACCATTAAATGATTTAGTTTTTAGAAAATAGATTTGGGGAGGTGTTTTTTACTAACCTTGGTAGATTTCTATTGGGTCAAAAATTTTGGACTTAATTGATTGAGTTTATCTTAAACATTTAATTGATAATTTAATACTTTTTATTATTACACTTTTTCACTTTTTTTCAACATATGATCAAGGTTATTATGTAATGTGATGGGAAAAATAATGTTTCTTAAATATTTAATTATTCCTTCCTCATGGAAAAATATTTTGGGCCATGAATTTTAAATTGGATGAGTGGTATGAGATTTATGGTTTTGGGTTATTATTATAAATCTTGGTATATATTTGATTTGATCTGGATCCATTAAAATTTAAGAGGGTTGAGCTTTTCCCTATTTTTTTATATGGTCTCTTGTTTCTATATTCTTTTGTTAATTGAGTCACCTTATTATGAACCAATTATGCTAGTGTGTTGAACAACATGATTGTTCCCATAGTGATCTATTCTTGACCTTCAAGGATCATATGAGGTCATGAGACTTCATAATGATCCCCCAAGATCCCTTTTACCAATCATGGGATTTTAAAATCCATTTTATGGTTTTGAAATGATTGTTGGGAACTTTTAGATGTCACCAATTTTGAAACCTATTAGAATTATTAAAATTCAAAATGAGTGCTTAGATCGAGTGGGTTAGATTAATTATTTATAGTTTTGGATCAATTATGTTGATAATTTATTTTGGTTTAGATTGATCACTAAGACCCATAATTATTTCACTAAGATTGTGTTTAGCTAAGTTACCTGATTACCATGCTTGGTTGATTTATTGATGAATCCTCATTGGTGGCATATAATGGTTGAGTTATGCGTCACACTCCCTGTCTTTGGTTTCATGGAGTATACACTTTGTGGTGACTATGCATGATATTGATTCCATGTTGTTATGATGTGATGTTTTTTGTGTGTACCCAACTTACTCAAAACTTCCTCCTTGACCCTATTTGTCGATACCACCATCTAGCTAATGGTTGGGGGCTGATTAGGGACACCTGTGTAGGGCTCATAGGGCTTGTTCAGATAAAATTGTCTTAATTAGTTTTTTCTACTATGTATATGGATGACTTCATGGATAGGTATGGTGTATTTTATAGTGTTAGTTTCATCCTATTTATTTCTTTACTAGCTTAGGCATATGTTACTTCATCTAGTATGATAAGTAGTAGTAGTTATGATTACTTGTTTTGGATTTTAGATTAGTTGTGGTCAGATTTTGGCATGTTAATCTTGTGTATGGTTAAGGACCCTTCAAAATTCAAAAAGTTTTAGCACATGTTGTTAAGTATGATGTATTTTATTAGATCTCACATATAGTTTTGAATTCACTCTTAGATAGACTTGGGTTTTACCTTCGTGTTAATTAGATATTCTTTATTAACAATTTATTGTCTCATCATATTATTTTTATTATTGATTCTATACTATGTTTTCTTCATAGCTAATATTTCTTATAATTATAACTTATAAATGGGTTTGACACACTATTGTGTAAATGTTTCATTATACCATCT
This sequence comes from Torreya grandis, assembly GCA_037957365.1. NCBI lineage: Eukaryota > Viridiplantae > Streptophyta > Pinopsida > Cupressales > Taxaceae > Torreya > Torreya grandis. Next base: position 152,203 of record JARHVA010005975.1, read on the forward strand.
TATATAACTTCAAAACATGATCATATATTATAAACTACCATAGTAAGTTCAATTAACAATGGTTTAGGCAAGGAGTTTACCCTATTTTGTGATTAATCATAGTTGAAATCTATACTTGATTTATCCTAGAAACATTAGTTGAATTCCAATACTATTGTTACATTGGTAATTACATTGTTATCTTAATCAATGAACATGTATGGTATGATGTATGCATGCTTAATTTGACATTCCTTAAATATGCAACCTCATGAATTTCATGTGTATTCTCTTGAATTTTATAATCTTGGGACTTTGAGTCAATATTTGTATATGCATACTTCAATTTTATATTTCAATTTATAGTTGGTTATCAATTACAATGCTATGCTAATGAATTACTTTGTTATTTCATCATGGATCATATGGTATTGATGTTAGTCCCTTTCAGAGTGGAATCTATTCATTTCATAATCTTATTAAAGTGTTATTTATTCACTTTATTTTAATAATTATGGTAATGAATGTTATTAAACTTGTGTATGTAATGATATTGCTTAATATGGATGTCTTGGCATGATTGATTATATTGGCTAGGAATTTCAATAAGTTAAAATCTTAAATTAGATGCAAATCTAATATGATCTACCTAAGCATTGATTATGTATACAAATGAATGCATTAATTTATAAATAAATGTTGGAATTACTCTTGAACCAGGATTAGATTATAGAAATATTTATTATGAAATCAATTTATGCTTGGAGCATAGAAACTCCTAGGGTATTTTAACCTGTATGTGATATTATGAAAGTATGTATATTTTAATCTTGGAACAAGTTAATAGATTATGGATGGAGAAGTTAATGTTAAATATATTACTTATTAAAGTAATTATAACATTAATTGATACATTCCATTGGATATGTGCTTACATAAGTGAAGTGACTACAATTGTATATACAAATATCATTCATGCATGATTATTATGAATATTAAGCTCACCTCATGTTGGCTATAAATACTCACTAAGTAGGATTGGTTGTAAGTAATATATGGTGTGTGTATTAAGTTATGTAAACCTTGACACTTCTATGCTTCATTAACCCAATTCATTTGAAACTATTTCATGCTTGAACAAGATGTATTAGGCATAGGTCAAGCATGTTATTATTTTGTGTTGGCATAACTTATTTATTTTATGAAGTGAGATAATTTATTAAGGAACTCCTTAAGGAAAATAAGAGGTTAACAATGAAAACGTTAATCATACACAATAAATTATTTACATTAAGATTAGCTAAAATGCTAATTTGTGTGTGTAAATTGATTAGGCTAGTATGTCATTCCTATCTTAACATTTGATGATACAATAACCAATGATAGGGATTATACACACACACATGGGATGTCATGTATTTGAGGTGTATTAATTTCCTCTACCCACCATTGATAATCTATCATACTATTTATATACCAATTTGGAATTTATTATATTGATTTAAGGATTGGTTGCCTTGATAATATTACTTGTTGGATGTTTTAGTAAGGCATGATTATAACTTCATCCATGTACTTGAGCCAAAAAAAACATGATTAATAATTGATTAAAATCATTATTTTAGGATTATTATCCCTATGGTATGTTTGGGATCCTTAGATTAATTCATTTTCACTCTATTGATAGTGGGTTTTTGTGTGTGTTTTGACTACTATATACCTTGCTTGATTACCATTAAGAATGTTGCTCTATTCATTTCCATGTTGTTGGGTGAACATTTTGTCACCAGCTAACTAATAGAAAAATAGGTGCATGAACCACAGCATAAGGAGATTTATACATCAAAATGAATGTGGTGACCACATATAGATTGAGACAAATCTCTCCTCTCAGTAAGGGGAGGTTCCATATAATTTATTATATACTATAGTATATATATACATATATATATATATATATATATATATATATATATATATATATATATATATATATATATACACACACACACACACACATACACATAAGATGAAAATACACTCAAGGGTGAAATCATACCATCAATTTCTCTTTTTTTAGAGATGATGTTCATAGAATAGAGGAGAATTCTGGTATAATTACTAAAAGGCACTTCTCTTCTTTCAGAAGTGATATTCAGCCAACAACAAGATTCTTCCTAGGTAGTAACAGAAACCATAAGAAAATAATGAAAGCACAAAGTCTTCCATTGTCTCTCCTACTAATTAGGACAAAGGGACATAGTATTATTAAGCATAGCTCAAATTCTACACCTAAAACTACAATAGAGTAAAGGATTATTGAGGATAAAGAGAGCTCAAAGTCTCTCTAGTATCCCTTACACAAAACACAGACTAATGGAAATTATGGAATCACAAAGTCTCCCACAGTCAGCTTCAGAACGTCTTCCAGCTTACTTCCACTTGTTCTACTTGTTTTATTAAATGGACAAGATTATATTTAGTAAATAGACATAAGAACAATTTCCTAGATGACACAAGCTTATTCCAACACAAAGTTTGAAAGTTTGCTTACTTTCTCATTAATTTAAAAAAATATGATTAATATTCTGAGATCAAAGTCTCAAGAATGCCTTTCAATTTGGGTAAAGCTTTGCTTTTGATAACAGGGAGATCTCCCTTATACAAAATGATAGATTATAATATATAGCATCACAAGAAAGACTTGGGCACTTGTTTTCATAAAAATAGCCCATGCTGAATTAAATGCATTGAATATCTATGAAAGGGCCATCCTAGAATAGGTCATCATACTTGAATTTGGCATTCTAAATTATCTCAAATGTCTCATCCTAAGCATGGGTTTTCTAGTCTTCTTTATGATGCTTCCATGGCTATCCATTCGCCTTTACTTAATGCAAAAAAATGGGTCACTTCCTTGAATGTTTGTGTTCTCTGATGTCTACCTGGTGGACTATTCCACCTACTAGAAATAACTCTCTTACATATATATATATAGATTTCTTGTAGTTTTTCTCTCTTTCCTTGCCATGTTTTGTCTCTTCCTAAGCAATATGAGCTCTTGAAGCTACCTTCTCACTTTTCACCGGTCTTTCAGCTCCTTTTTGCGCTGCTCACTGAGCTTATTCTCAGGTCTTTTGAAAACCAATGGTTATTTTATTACCCTAAAATTGACATTTATGGGGATGCCATTGGTCACATTGAACCTGTTTGAACCTTGAACCTTGAACTCTTTTGGTTTGAAGGTTTAATAGTTCAATGGTTCATCAATTTAATGTTTTGTAAAGGGCCACATTCGCTCTCTTTTTCTTCTTTAGTTGAACCATTTCTTTGAACCATTTGTTTGAACTTATTTTTGGAATCTTCCACTTCCTTCATTTTCTCAAATCTTCCTTTCAAACTTTGAACCTTTTAACCCTTTGAACCGTTGAACCTTTTGAAGCTTTAAACCTTCTGGATCCTTTCCTTTTCTAAGTCCGCTAAACTCTTTGAACTTGTTAAACCTTTGAACCTTTGAACTCTTTTTGTTTAAGGTTCAACAGTTCAATGGTTCATTCTTCACTCTTAACATCCTTCTTTTCTCTAAGTCTTTTGAGGTTTTTGAGCTCATTAAACCTTTGAACCTTGTAGAGTTCAAGGTTCAATGGTTTAAAGTTAAATCTTAACTCTTTGAATCCTTATTTTCTTTAAGTCCACCGAAGTCTTTAAAACTTTAAAATCATTGAACCTTTGAACCTTATAGAGGTGGGGTTCAATGGTTCATTGGTTCATTCCAATTGTTTAAAGCCCACAGTTAAGTATTTTGATTGAACCTCGATGTTGAACCATCCTCAAAACACTAAGGAAATGCCTTAAGTGTTTTGAACTTCCCTTTGAGAAAGCTTGCCTATTGAATATATGACTTCCTTAGCTAAAAAGGCTTGTATATTTTAAAAAATTAACTGCTCAGAACATTTTTGAGAAAGAAAAGAGAGAGTTTTGGTTTGCAAGACCAAAATGGTCAGTATGTTGTCCATAAAATCAAGTAACAGATTTTGGGAACAATAACTGGCTCTAATCGGGGAACTTCCATCGATTGAAATTGAAGCAATCGAAGGGAGTAGAATCTATAATCTCAGTGCCTTCATCTATGCCATTTGGATACGGAGTCATGTTACCTAAAAAAAAGGTGCCAAAAAAAATTGAATAACACAAAACAAAAGGAAAACTATACAAAAATTCTACATATGTACAACTAGACTTATCTAATACTTCAAGGATTGAAGTGCTTCAGATGTTGCCCACTATGAGGTAGAGAAAATAGTGTCTCATTTTGATAAATCAGCAAGAGACTATTTTCACCCCAAAATTGGTGATTGGTAAATGGACTTCTCCACCAAGAATCCAATTTTTTGTGCCTTCATTTTGGTTTCCTCTTCTTGCCCCTTAACAAGACTTGATCTCTACCATGAATCGTTTCTCTCTTGTTGAAGAGTTTCTTGTCCTAATGTTGATGCGTAGTAGTATGGTCCACTACCATATTTCATTGCTCTTTAGGTCTAGTGAAGCACATGATTTAATTATCACCATTAAACACCTACCAATAGTTGGAATTATTAGGTACACTTGGTCAAAAGACTAGTTTGATAGTGTAACTATGCTCTTCAAAGTCTTTGTGAGGAACCGTGAGGGTTGCAGAGACAACCAATGAATCTACATCATTATGAAGCTCTCTGAGAACTACAAAAAAATTGAAAGCATCAAAAATTTTAAGACAGTCCCATACCAGATTGTGATAATGTCACAATCTCTTATTCTTGGTTTGATACAGGTTCCTCAATTGACAAACCAATAGCTCAACATCTCCTCAGGTGTGAATGTACTTGATGTTTTTAGCTTGAGCTGCCTTTAATCCAAGTAGCAAAGACTCATACTTGGTAGTGTTATTAGTGTTTCTGAACTGCAACTTGTATGAGTATGGAAAAATATCTCCTTGAGGAGATATCAAAACAACTCCAGCTCCAAAAATGGTAGAAGAGTTACTACCATCGAATTTCAAAATCCAAACATAGTTAGAATCTAATCTTCTTTCATATTTTTATTCATCAAGAAGAGAAGATCCTTTTTCATGTGTACTGCACCCTAAATTTTTTTCTGATGTCTTATCTAAATTTTTTGGATTATCACCTATGGAATTTTTATCTTCTAAAATAACAACATCTTCAGTAGTCAAAAATTAATTACCCATGCCTGAAGACTCAAATAAAATTTGAGCTTCAGGTGCTAAAGTTTGAGTTACTATGTACTTTGATTCCTTCTTAGGAAGTAGCCTTTGCATGATTCCCTTGACAAGAATCCTCACCTCAGATATGTTCATGATCAATTCTCCACCAACATCCTTGTAAATTTTTTTCCCAAGAATAATGTCGTAGGAGGTTGCGATGTCGGCCACTAGGACTATCATTTTAATCCTCTTATCTGGGAAAGCTGAAAATGCAAATTGAGCATCTTTGATTTGTCCCAGTAGAGGCACTTATTTGTTTTCCATGGAGAAACATATCCAAAAGGTTTTTGTCAGCATGAGACCAAGAGGTTTTACCACCTTGGTAGGCATGACATTGTCAGAAGCTCCTGAGTTTATAATGTAATTGTTCAGCTGATGACCATTTATTAGCAGGGAGACATAAAATGGTTCTGTCTTTCCAGGGGTAGCTAGAGGAGTAATCAAAAGATTATTTTGGGTAAGTGTGTTCTTTGGGGGAATAGGAGTTACTTTTTAAATATCTTGTACTATAGGGATGGTTTTATTTTTTATGCATTCAACAAGTTTATCCAATTGCTCAGCATTGGATTACAAGAATTCAAACTCAGACATTTGAATTTTGGTCTTCTTAACATGGTCAATTATATTAAATGACTGAAATGAATTAGAGACATAGGGAGGTAGTCCATCAATATATTTTTTCCTGGGTGTAAGACTAGTCTATGAATTTGAAGCAGAAGGTGAGGGAACGTTTGAGGTATTTACTTTTTTAGTGATCACCAGGTCCTTTGATTGGAAAGACAATGAATTTCCTCATTTAGCAATTGAAATTGCTAGTTGAGATTCTTCCCCTATTTTTCCTTTATTTACTTGTTGAGCTAACTAGTTTTGGGACCTGGTAAATACAGAGTATGATCCATCAAATGCTTCACCTTTACTTCTAGGTTCATCTTGGTAATTTAAGAAACCAATGCTGGAGTCACCAGCTGATTCTTCTTGTCCTTTTACAAAGATATTAACATCATCTTCTTGGTTGAACTCAGGTTGGAAAGAAAAATCAGATTTAGTTTCAAGATAACCAACTGCTAAGTTATCTGGTGCTACTTCAATGGTAAGCTTCCCTTGTGGGGGAGGAAGGAAATTTGGTTGCCCTTGATTTATGGCATCATTACCCTAATATGAATAGTTTGGAAACATCCTCCTTGGTATATCTTGATAAGGAGCAGACATCCCTTCTGCCATTTGTTTTTTGAGAGCTAGAAATTCATTTTCTAGATTTTGACATAGGATCAGTGGTTCTTGTAGAAGAAAATTTAGAAGATGAATAAGATTTACCTCTGTTAGGATCTCTTCTTATCTCTCTTGCCAAGATAAAATCATCTTCAACCTCAGTCATTAAAATTTGAGCCACAACAAGATTTATGTGGCTAGCCCACCTCAAGAGGAAACTCACTTTAGGAAGATGAGAATTGATGATGAAGTATTTAAGATTCTTAGCTATTGGCTGAGCAATTATGGGAATCATATTCCTCAGCTTGTAAAATTTAGCAATGAAGTCTCTCATGGGTTCATAAGGCTCCTTCTTCATTTTTGTAATCTAGGCTAACAGGGATGTGCATCTTTTGTAGGCTTGAATCTAGCCTCAAATTTGGCCTTGAGAGTGTTCTAGTTAGTCATTATTTGTGCTTGTAGGTGATAAAACTAGTCTACAGTAGCACCTTACAATGTCTCTACAAATATTTTGACTGCAATGTCTTTATATTTAACACCTATTACACCACATGATATGCAAAAGGATACAATATGTTCATCAGGATGAACCTTCCCATCATAATAGAACTTGGGGAAGTTTTTCCTTGAGCTACAGGGTAGCTCATGTAGAGGTGGGGTAAGATTTAGGGGACCAAAATTATTACCCTAGGGGCCTCGAGCTGCCAAGATGTGGCTATTGAAGGGAGGGATAATAAATCTTTGTGGAATATGTATAGATAAAGCTTTGCTAGCAGAGGAAAGAGAATCTTTGCCTGGTATTGGGGACCTGATGTTTGTAGGAGGAAAACTCCTAGTTCACTGAATGTGAGTTTTTGGAGGGGAAAGATAAAAATTATTTTGTTGCACAATCTCAAATATAGGGTCAACAATACCTTGAGCTCTTTGGCTTCATGTGTATGGTGGATCTGCTCGAGTGTAAAATTAAAATGGAAAAGAACTAGAACTGCTTCAATTTAAAGCTTGAGGCTTCAAACTATGCATTCTTCACTAGCAGAGTCACCAAAAAATGTTGGGTGAATATTTTGTCACCAGCTAATTGATGACAAAATAGGTGCATCAACCATAGCATAAGGAGATTTATACAGCAAAATGGATGTGGTGACCATATCTAGATTGAGACAAATCTCTCCTCTCAGCAAGGGGAGGTTCCCTATAATTTATTATATACTATAGTATGTATATATATATATATATATATATATATATATATATATATATATAAGCTAAAAATACACTTAGGGGTGAAATAATACCATCCATATCTCTTTTTTTAGAGATGATGTTCACATAATAGAGGAGAATTTTGGTGTAATTATTGAAAGACACTTCTCTTCTTTCAGAAGTGATATTCAGCCAATAGTAGGATTCTTCTTGGGTAGTACCAAAAACCACAGGAAACTAATGAAAGCACAAAGTCTTTCATTGTCTCTCCTACTGAATAGGACAAAGGGACATAGTAGTATTAAATGTAGCTCAAAGTCTACACCTAAAACTACAATAGATTAAAGGATTACGAAGGATAAAGAGAGCTCAAAGTCTCTCTAGTATCCTTTACATAAAACACAGACTAAAGGCAATTATGGTAGCACAAAGTCTCCCATAGTCAGCTTTAGGACATCTTCTAGCTTACTTCACTTTTTCTACTTGTTTGATTAAATGGACAAGAATATATTTAGGAAACAGACATAAGAACAATTTCCTAGATGACACGAGCTTATTCCAACACAAAGTCTGAAAAGGTCACTTGCTTTCTAATTCATTTAACAAAATATAATTAATAGTCTGAGCTCAAATTCTTAGGAATTCCTTTCAATTTAGGCAAAGCTTCACTTTTGATAATAGGGAGATCTCCCTTATATGAAATGAGATATTACAATATATAACATCACAAGATAGACTTGGGTGCTTGTTTTCATAAAAATGGCCCATGCTGAATTGTATGCATTGAGTGTCTATGAAAGGGTGATGCTAGAACAGGTCATTAGCCTTGAATTTGGCATTCTCAATTATCTCAAATGTCTCCTCCAAAGCATGGGTTATTTGGTCCTCTTTATGATGCTTACACGGCTATCCATTCACCTTTACTTAATGTAGAAAAATAGGCCGCATCCTAAAATGTTTGTGTTCTCTTATGTCTACCCGGTGGACTAGTCCACCTACTAAAAATAACTCTCCTATAGATATTTCTAGATTTCTTGTAGTTTTTCTCTCTTTCCTTGCCATGTTTTGTCTCTTCCTAAGCAATCTAAGCTCTCAGGGCTACCTTCTCACTTTTTGCTGGTGTTTTGGCTCCTTTTTGGGCTAGTCACTGAGCTTATTCTCAGGTCTTTTGAAAACCAATGGTTATTCCATTACTCTAAAATTGACATCTATGGCAATGTCATTGGTCACTTTGAACCTCTTTAAACCTTGAACCTTGAACTCTTTTGGTTAGAAGGTTCAATGGTTCAACAGTTCATCGATTTAATGTTTTGTAAAGGGCCACATTCTCTCTCTTTTTCTTCTTCAGTTGAACCAATTCTTTGGAACCATTTGTTTGAAATTATTTCTATAATATTCTGTTTCCTTCATTCACATGAAGCTTCCTTTCAAAATTTTAACCTTTGAACCCTTTGAACCTTTAAACGTTTTGAAGCTTCAAACTTTTTAGATCCTTTCCTTTTTGAAGTCCATCAAACTCTTTAAACTTGTTGAACCTTTGAACCTTTGAACTCTTTTGGTTGAAGGTTCAATAGTTAAATAATTTATTCTTCACTCTTCAAAGCCTTCTTTTCTCTAAGTCTTTTGGGGTTGTTGAACTCATTGAACCTTTGAACCTTTGAACCTTTTGGAGTTCAAGGTTTAATGGTTCAAAGTTCAATCTTAACTCTTCAAAGCCTTCTTTTCTTTAAGTCCACTAAAGTCTTTAAACCTTTGAACTCATTAAACCTTTAAACCTTGAAGAGGTGGGGTTCAATGGTTTAATGGTTCATTGGTTTATTGTAATTGTTTGAAGCCCACCGGTAAGTCTTTTGATTGAACCTTAGCATTGAACCATCTTTAAAACACTAAGGAAATGCCTTAAGTGTTTTGAACTTCCCTGTGAGAAAGCCCACCTGTTGAACCTGCGACTTCCTTAGCTGAAAAGGCTTGAATATTTGAAAAACTTAACTTTTCATAACATTTTTGAGAAAGAAAAGAAAGAGTTTTGGTCTGCAAGACCAAAATGGTCGGTATGTTGTCCACAAAAGTAAGTGATGTATTTTGGGAACAACACATGTCATGTCTTATTGTGATCTTTGATGAATCAAAAAATTAAGACTAACCTTTTTAATTATATGCACATGGGTATGCTAAGTGTGTATCACTTGCTTCAACAAATGAGGTTTGTGTCCATTATGCATCTTTTATATACTCTGATATACAACTTAATTTTTTTGGGTTGCTTCACTATTATTTACTTTTATGTGATTGTTGATATGTTTTTTGTAATATTAATATTATAATATCTATTCTTATTTAGATACACTAATTCAAAATATATTAAACCATATTAGTGAACCTAATTTTTCACTATAACCTTGAAAACCCCAAGTTTTGCTTAGGGTTTCTTCCATATACAACTTAGTTTAAATTTTATATATTTATATTTAAATTTGAAATAAAATTTATAAATTCCCATTCAAAAGTGGAATAAAACCTAGGGTTTCAATCCTTAAAACAATATATTCCTATGTTTTATTTACTATTAAGAGTAGGGTTTGTTAATGTGCTTATTCATATTATCAAGGTTAATTAAATTCAAGATTAAGTGACCAATATAAAATCCATTGTATCCCTCTTCCCATGGATTTAATATTTTCTACCCATTCCATTCCTTATGTTTATATGAATGAATGGATCAATGATCAAACTTGTATGGTTAATAATGATAATATGTAGATGAAGATCATGTATATTAAGGAAAATAATATGATTATGATTATTAATAAGAGTGGTGTGTTAATGATGAATATTCTAAATTATAATAATAATACAATTATGTTGAAATAAAATCTCGTATTCATTCTATGTCCTCTCTTAATCACACATTATAACAAGAGGAAATAAATAATGAATTACGTAATTCACTTATTTACATTTCTATCATTTTACTTAAGATGTAAGATAAAATATATCCATGCTTAAATTATACATATATGTATTCTAATGATGATTTTCCTTTCAATGGTATTTCTAAATGCAATCTAATTCTAGCGAGTAAAAAAATATTAGTGTTAATTTTATCATCTAATATGCAATAATAGTTTTTTCTTGAAGTGAAACATAGTGTTATTTATTCATCTCATTAAATTAACATTAATGTTGTTAATGATAAATAATGTGATGCTTATTATTATTATCTATGAGTTAAATGTGATAGTATTAATTTTTATGATGAAATTAAATTTGATGTTTAACATTTTTGTCTATAAATGAAATGTGATAGTATTCCTTCATATCTTCATATGTAAAATGATGTTATTAATGTATAATATTTTTATGTTCATTATTATTCTATATAAATTTAATGTGATAGTGTTAATTATTTTATTGTGATGAAATGTGATGAAATTTAATCTCATTTATATGAGAATTTTCTTGAAAAACAATGTTATGCCATTTCTATGATTTCTCTAGAACAAAATTGTGAGGATGGTTCCAAGTTATGCAATAATTTTTCCATTGACTGTGTTTTCAATAAATGCAATAATGAAAATATTTTTTATGAATATTTTGGAGCTATTTTTAGTATATATGGTGAGTTAATACCAATGAAATAATATTTATAATCCATCATTATCCCTATTAGCCGCATCATCTCTACGATGAATGAATGGGTGAGATTCAAATGTAAGTTTCTTCTCTCACTTTACCATTTAAATCATGCAACACTAATATGAAAAATAATTTCTTATAATGAAAACATATAATATTATAATACCTAAATTATATGAATGGGTTTATGATTTCAAATGTCTATTCATTTGATGATAATCGATATCCTAGTACCCAGTAAACAAACTATGTACATTATTTTTGGAAATGATCAAATAATGAAATAGTATTACTAAAATATTCCCACCAAATTTTTTAGGGAGAGGCATTATATTATTTTTATGTAATACCTAGTTGGTATTTACCTTAATTTGACTATTTATAAGAATTTTTATTATCTAAGTTTAATTAAAAAAAAAAGGTTACAAAATTCACATTGGAATACCTTAAAATATTAAAATGAGGTCAAGATGAGAATCTTAAAGATGTTATTTTAGAATTTAACAGTACATTACATTGTATAATTTAATAAATCTCATATTTATAAAAAAAAAATTAGGGTCTTATTCCCCCACTTAATAAAAATCAATTTACAATTCTCATTCTTCTTTTGAGATACTTTAGATGGAAATGTTCATCTATGCCTATGATATCACTTATGATTCAAAAAAGAATAAAAACTAAAGTGACTCAAGACCATCTTCACCCAATATGAAAGTTATAAATAAGATATTTTAAATAATAATATCACCTTTTAAGGAAAACACTTCAATTAAGGTCCATAATAAAAGGAAATATTTAAAGGATATGGTTTATAAGTTAAAGGATAATATAAGTCCCACCTATTAAAAATAAAAATAAAAAACTAAGTTCAGTAGTTTCAAGGATCACCTAAGTGATATTTTTTAAACATTAAATGTAAATAAATTAATAAACTTACTTGATAATTGTTATAATCCTCCCCATTACATCAAACGAGTAGGGGCAAGACCATTTTTAATTATTATCATATCAATAGATGTAGAGATAACATTTTTTATCCTTGCGATAAAATTTTGAAAAACTTATGGATAGAGGGGTTAATTACATTTGTTGAAATTTATAATAGGTCAAGAAAATCCACTTCTCCAAATTCTTCTACTACTCATTATATCAAGGCCAATATATTCCAAGATGTTCCTTTAAAAGAGCCAATTGTCCTCAGGCTTATATGGAAGGTATCAATAAGAGATGATATTTGTCTAATTCACAATGTACAAGGATTGATCTTTCCCACAATAATTATATAAAGGAAACAATGATAATTTGAGCAGTTATTATAAGTTAATACATGTAATTCATTATTTTAAATGAAAAGGAACAATGCAATACATGTAAAATTGGATTTATTAAATATTTTAGATATAGTAATGGAGATTTAAAAAATACAAATAATTATGAGGATGTCATGGGAAACATTACCTTATAAATTTATCTTGTACCTAATATAATAAATACATTATTATATGTACATAAGTATATTCCATTATTAAGTTTGATATTCTTAAAATCATGGTTAAAACAAATGGGATAAAATTTTGATAACATTAATATGACAATTCCATTTACTTTCTAAAAAGGTTTTACTACATATAACAAACATAGAAAAATTATGAAAAAAATAAAGTTAAATATTAAAATACAAAGTTATGAATATCAAAGATAAATAGATTAATTAAGGATGAAGGAATGGAAGAAGAAAAAAATATTACCCAAAAATATAATGAAATAAAACCATTCAAAATAATCATGGGATAGATCTATTAGCTAGTTTTAGATATTTATTAAGACAACTATAGTACTCAATTATTCTTATGTGGTTGGTTAGAATATATTTCCATATATCATATGATAATTTTTGGGTATCCCGTGGGTTATTAAATTTTATACATATGAGTTGTCCTGAATGGCATATCATTTTATGCATTTTCATACAAATAATTAAACCAAAATTAAAATACATAAATCAAATCAATAATATATTCCATCATCTCATAAATTAAATATGTAAGTACAATATGAAACATAAAATTTAACATCATATGTATCTAAAATAAGTTATACAATAAAAATAACATCAATCCATAATGGGACATGATTCCTTTATCCCTATGCAACATCCTCACCATCTTAGACCTATAATGTCTTAAATATGACACATAAATACATACATGAGGATATATATATATATATATTAATAAATAATGCTTATCTTCTTATACTCATAAATTACTAACATAAAATAAATCCTACCATACTTAAAGTATAATTTAATATCATCTACTTGAAGTCAAATAAAATTGTAATACTATTTTGTCCTTAGTTACTACAATCAAAACTAATGGATGAATTTTATTCCTCCCCAATTATGATATGAGGTCATATTTATCTCAATTTTTATATATGTAGATTAAATTATCAATACTAATGTGATAAATTAAAAAATAAAAAGATTCATGAACTATTTTAATGTCATGTACACATTGGATTAATCATCTTCACAACATCATCTAAGATGTTCATTGAAAAAGTAGAATAAAACACATCAATCATTGCTATAAATTATCCATCCCATAAAAATCAACATGAAATTTAAAAAATACATTAAAAATTAATAAACAAAATATAATCAAATATAAAAGTCAATACATATGTATAATTATGTCCATCTTTAGTAAATGAACCAAGTTTACCTACTACCTAACCTTCTACTTGACCATTTTTTCCATGATATTGACGTGTAAATCCATCTCCCTAAATTATAAAAATAAATAAGGACATTATTTTTTATCCACCATTGGGTATAATTCATGGAACGTCTAATATAATTACCCTCAACTATCACCCTTATGGGATACACCCCCCATAGAAAAAGGTGTTGAATCAACATCATTAGGATGGTTTATATCACTAGATGTTGTGCATCCCTATCATTTTGTGTCCATTATTTTTACTTTATAGGAAAGAATCTATCTAATACCAATTCTATGAGTCACACACTCATATTGAATCCTCTGAATGACATAAGGAAACTAGTAATTCATACAAATAATAATCTCTATAGGTTATAACTCTATATAATATTTGATCTAACCTTAAAACCCTCTATATGTCCTACATGTGATCATTTATGGATCTAATTAATCAGTTATAACCTTTTAGTATATGGTGTTTCAATTGGTATGATTAATTACCACCGATATCTATGAATATATCTAAATATATGCCCCAATCAAACCAAGGAACCCCAACTATTAATTGTAAATTGATATGATTTTAATCCCATACATGTAATATAGTAGGAGATCCCAAACATCCACCATAATCATCTAGATTAAATTTATATAAGATCTTATATAAGCGGGCTAACATTGTTCATCCAAATAATATATGGTACCATGATCCTTTATATCATGTAAAATCTAGACCATAATTATGATATCACCACACCATCACCACGAAAAACTACAAAGGATACTAGAAGAGTAATTTTTCTTCATAGACACAAAATGCTAGACGTTGTAACAAAATTTTAGGATCACCTAGACTATGCCACTCCCTTAAGTCATGGATATTCATATAATGATGAGCACATATAAGTAGGCCCTGACCCTTCACATTGCCTACAAACTCATAGGTTATCACTACTTTAAACCACAAGATATGATATGCATCCTACAAATTTATTATAATATATTCATTAAGAAACCAAAATGTGCAAGTATCTATATTCCACCTCATAACTAATATAATCACCAAATGCATGCAATACACATTATGATCCAACTCAATAGCATAACTAACATATATCTATTCATTATCTATTTCTATACATCTATTACAGCTAAACCTAGTATTGTATTTATATTTATAAAAAAATCAAAGTCTCAAAAATTCATATAAATAATAAAAACATGGAAATATGATCATATATAGTATATATATAGTCAATAAATATTAGATAATAATTTATAATTCATTAGTCTTGGACTACTCTATCATAGACGATACTCTTGATGGTTAAATTTATAATGTTAAATAATATAACCATTTGCCTATCATGAAGTCTAAAGTGGAATCAAAATGACATAATCATAAGGAAATACAACTAAAAATAAGTTATAATTCATGTAAAGGGTATTTTAGTGGTAAAGAGAGTGTTTGAGACTTAATTAATTTCTCAGGAGAAATAATATTTCCTTCCAAAAAATTAAATAACTTAATACATATGAGAAAATTTCAAATGAATATATTAAAATCAACATGAACCCTTTCAAAATAGTCTTTATCATATATCATAGTTTCACCTGGGGTTATTAATCTTATCTAATAGACAAAACCTATTTAAGAGGTAGAATATTGGAGTATTACATATGTTGATGTCTAATGATGATTAAACTATCTCACTTTCATGAATGATATCTTTATAGTGGTTACATTATTCTCTGATCAAAGAATAATAAATAAGAGAAAGAAAAAACAAAAAAAAGAAACAAAAAATGAAAGAGGAAATAAAATAAACAACTCTAATCTAAGGAAAAAATTAGGTTAAAAATAAATAAACCCATGAATAATCTAGTGAGAGAGAAATGTGATTCAAAATTAAGTAATAATAATGATACTAGAGGAAGAAAACAATAGAAAGAAAACTAATCTAAAGTCAATAAGTTAACTAAATAAAAAATATTAGTAAATATAGAATAGAAAACTAAATAGAGTGAAAATATAAACTTAAAATAAAGAGTGAAATCAAGATACGAAATAAATGTAGAAGTTTTATTAATAAACCATGATTTTCATGATAGATTTATAAAAATTATGTGAAGAAAATTTGGAGATAATTAAAATTAAACAATCTCTTATACAATATACAAATTAATCTCATTATTAAATAAAATTAAAAACATGATCCAATCATATGATTTTATTATTTTCCATTCATAAAAATATTAAAAATCTTGCCCATCTTTAGATAATGACTTTATAAATAAAATAATCAACCTGAATATTCCTAAACATACCAAGCAAGACACTTTACCATCATAAAATGTATTGTTTGGTCTTCCTATAAGTAATAATCTATCTCTAAAATTTATGATAGAATAGAACATGTAATATGAAAATTTAAATTAAGATATCTTATACATATATGAGTTACTCATTTTGAATGATTTCCTTCAAATATTTTTAAAGCCTTCACTTTCGAATTTAGTTTTATTTAAATTAATAATTAATTTTACATCTATCTTAAAATAAGGTAAAGTTATTCTATTAAAAGGAAAATACTCTATATTAATATTTAAAATAATAAGTTCATAAAGTGAACTTATTATAACTTTAGATCATAATTAACATATTAAACAAAACATAAATTTTATTTAATAGGGGGGATTTCACATATAACAACTTGAGAAATCATTAGTACAAGTTATCATGGAGTTAATCAATCATTAATAACTAACATCAATGTAATTATGTCATTGTAATTGGTCATCAAATTCCATGTTTAATTTGTGAAATTTATTCTTCAAGAATAAGAAAAAACACCAATATTCAAAATAACAAAGTGAAAAAAAAATTCTAGAGTACTTAACTAAATATGATATGAAACTCAACTAAAAAATAACATAAATGTAGATAATAACATAAAAAATTATAACTCTCACTATCATTATAATAGTTCTGGTCAAACACAAAGTAAACCAATAAATTTTTGATGGGAACTATCCCATTAATGGACAATGTGTAAAGAAAAATAAAAATATTGGTCACAAAAAATTAATTATTGAATCAATACCAGGTTACATAAATAGGGAAAATGTCTCCTAAAATCTAGGAGATCTTCCACATCCAAACCCTATAAAATCTACTAATATTCATCAATAAACTCCTATCCTAATGTGATTGTTATAAATAATAATCACTTAAAAGTTATTTAGTTCCACTTATTAATTAAATTAATGTGGAAAGAGAGCACATAATAATGTTCACACTAAATATTATGTCATTCCCCCCTTTTAGTGTGCACATGGGTGAGAATGTCACATTTGAGAGCATTGACATCATTTGTGAATATTCCCCCCTTTAATCTAACAAACTATTGGATGTTAGTTTTTACTAATATTGCATTTGATTACAAACATGTAATTTTATATTGAAAAAAATAATTTTATAAAAAGCTACCCTATAAGATATAGTTGACATTTTGTGATTCAAGGACAATGACACACACAACTAACTATTGACAAAAGACAATAAAGGATTTGGATGACAAAAAAACAAATACATACATTCTTGACATTTACACTTGATTTTTGACTTCAATATAATAAGAAAATTTATTAGAAAAAAATTAAATGAAGTATTAAATCAACCCAAAACCTATGGAATTAACATAATACACATGATAAGAAATTAAACTTATAGACTAAAGATAATGGACCAGTTTGAAAATGATAATTGACTCATATTAAAAAATAACTATGACTCTTCTTAATTTTAAATAAAACTATCAAATAAAATTGATTCATAAACCTAAAATAGATGTAACAAACCTAAAATACTTATAAAAATATTTCACAACCTATGTGAGTGCAGAGATAGACAATTGCATGAATGTCGATAGTTTTGATCTTCTATGGATTGGATATGACATGGCCAAGGAGATAGAGCTTGTCAAACCATGATTCAAGTGAGTAAAAATGTTGGGAACTGAGATGAGTGTCATGTGAGGTAGAAATGGATTTGGTGCCATTAATTCTACCAAACTAGATGTCTTCACTATAACAGTGACAAGCTCGAGTGAACCATGATGAATGCCAAACAACCATTCATGGATAAAATCAAATCCATGATGTTGGGTAGAGGAAGGTAGTGATAGAGTCTGCAGATGTAGGCCATTGACATTAGAGATTGGAGAAATCTATGGAGAGGACTATAGCTGATGAATGGATCTATAGGATAAAGCCATGGAGATTGGGTGGTGGTTCAACCATTAAAGTAGTTGAAGATTGGAGATGGATGAAGGAGTTCACCATTATCATGAACATATAGATGATGATGATGGACTTGAGTCAATCAAGCCAAGGAGATCATAAATACTATGGTTGATAGTAACATTATAAGTCTTAACAGTGGCAGATTGAACTAGTGAAGGATGCCAAGCTACAAGAGACTTGGAGCTCAAAATGACCTAGATGATGAAGTAAGTAGAAGACTATGTTGTGTTGTATAGTGAGATGTATATGGAGACTTTCAAATTTATGAGAATATACACACTTATCAAGGAGGAAAGCATTGTATATGTGTGATGTTCTAGGTGTTTCCACTATCTACCAAAATAGTAAAGTAGTGGAAATTTTACTCTTCCTTATATCAATAGAGACTACAAAAAAATACTAAGGATAGTCAATGTAAAAGACTAAAAAATCCCAAAACTAAAAAACACTATATATATATATATATATATATGTATGTATATTTATTATATAAACAATTTATCATCAAATGAATTGCAATATCAATCATGATGAAAGTCCTATAAAATGAGAGAGATCTTGCATGTGGTCCAATATGAACTAAATAATACAACTTAATTTTATCCTCATCAAAACATAAATTAATGAAAAATTTCCATTGATTAGTGAGATAATCACTATATTCAAGCAATGTTGTAGACATATATATCCTAATAATTCCTCTAGACTCATCATCTACCTCTAATTTGATTTTATTCATAAGGTGGTTAACCACAGGAATAAATGAAGGGATATTAACAAATTTATGACTCAAAGAAGTAAAATTGGCTAGATCAATGATAATTTTAGAGGATTTAAGATTCAACAAAGCAATATTTTTAGGTTATGTGTCGATAATTAGATTTATCACATATCTTATAGGCTACATATTATGGATTGAATAAATTGGAAAACCACATTTGAATGGATGAGATATCCAACTAACTCTATGAGAAGGTCACCAAGAATGAGTACCATGGGATGACAAATAAATAGAAGGTAAAATATTCAAAATATTCTTAATGTAGGATCACTAGCATCAAAATTAACAGAGAGATGAGTTCCAAGATTAAAACCATGAATAATCATGAGATAATACATCTCAGTCATAAATTGTATACCATAGTAATTATCTTGATTAGGTGACACACTATCATTTTGTGGAGTTTTTTAAACATTATTTATATCATAAATATGTGAACATATAATCCAAACTAACATTTTATCTATAAAATGAAGAGATAAAATTCTAATAAGACTACATTCTTGTGTTTTTTATACAAAATATAAATACCATCTCTAAAAAACATTTCCAAAATAAATTGAATATTTAAATAATTTAATGTTTTAGAATAAACTCAACATGAAAATAAACACAAATTATAAGCATGTTTTCACCATTCTAAAAGGTTTCCTCTATCTGAAAGAGGAAACTACAAACCAAGGTTTATTACATGGAACCAAAAATAATCAACATAATATATAATGCCTTCCATACTATATTCTATATGTTAGGTTATCTCAAGATAATATATGTAATCCTTTCAGTTTTATCATCCATGAATTGAAATATGTTAAATTATTATCGAAAGTAACAAGTAATTATGATAAATAACATAACCAATGAAAATAATCATGCAAACCTTATGAGATCAAACCCTAATATTTAAAATTTCTCTTCATTTAGTTCACTATTTACCATAATACAAAACCAATAACTTTCAATATCTATTTGAAGTATTTTCCATCATTAAAATAACTACACTTGTTTGTCAAATCATTCAGAGAATCTTATGTAATTAAAAAAACAACTTTTGAACATTACATAAAACATTTTCCTTATGAAAAGCTTACATAAAAGCAATGATTTTAATGATCCAAATTTGAAGTCATATTATTCAAAAATAAAATAGCCTAGAAAAGAGTAACGAAAACCCTTGTATCATAATGTCAACCTTATGAATCATTTTTTGTCCAATATCAAGTATCAAGAGTATAATAAAAAAATTGGGCGCTGACCAAATAAAATACCATCATTATCTCAAAATTTATTAGCCAACAAAATCATAAAACTAAATTGAATATAAAAAAATCAATATTTGTCAAAATAATTTTATAAAATTAGACTTCACATAAATTCCTTCTTAACATTATGTATATTTAAGCAAGCATCTTTTTCCATATATTATTTTATAGATTATATTTATTTTGAATCTAATAAATATACTATGTTCAAAATTAATAATAAATTGACAAAAAAAACCCATAATCCTTTCAAACTATGTTCATATTTTCATCTAAAACAATTTTAAGAAAACCAAAAACCTCTCAAATTGTGCTCATATTTAAAAATAGGACATGATGAAAATGACCTACAATCCTTTTGAAAATTTCATCAAAATTTCAACACAAATTTATATATAACCTATCAAATAAAAATAATTCCAATATGCATACATACATTTTCAATATAATTTTTTGGTATTACAATAAACACATATATGTATGTTTTATATACAAATCAAGTTTCAATTTTAAAAATATTATAAACTATTATGTTTGTAAAATATCCTTCAAAAAACAAATAAACCTAAATAACTTATTAAAAAAACAAGATATTTTACTATGGCACTTGTACCCAAAAAAAATTAAAAATAGTAACCAAAACAAGCATACAAGTTACAAATGTGAAAAATTACATGCACATATTCATCAATATATTCAAGGATTCTACAATAAAAAAGACAAGGTAAAAATAATAATAACAAACTAAATATAACATGAACATAATAATGCATGTAAACATATATGGTTTCAAAAAAATCTACCAACTTATTTACAACCACCACATTCCATTTGAAACCTTAACATTTTGAAAATACCGAGATTCAATTTAGAACTTCAACATTTGAAACTTCCAATCAAAACTATTGTTTGGAAATAAAAATAAGATCTACATGTTTTTTTAAGTTATGATTGTAAATACAACCATGAAGACACTGAATAATATAAAAAAATATAAAAATCATTATGTCATGTCACATTTGTTAAAGAAAAACTTAAAACTATATAATATTTTTAAAGAAAGAATCATTTTACTAAAAATGAGAAAGATGTTATGAGAATTTTTTTTTCAGCATTTAGCTTTTGGAAATAATCTTACAAGGAAAATTTGAATGATGAAATGAAAGAAGACAACCTCCTATACCCCAATTCCTAAGTTAAATTTATTTTGGGCTCAAAATCTAGGTGAAATATTTAATTCTTAGCACATACAAGATTTTTTGAATGAATGGAAGTGACCACCACTTGTAAGTATTATTTGTCAAAAATAGTCTTTGATAACTTTGATAATTGTCTAGATAGTTTTAGAAATGTTATAAACATTCATACTATTGAGTTTGTGTCTCTTGTGGCTAAGAAAAATTTCTATTCATCCCATTGAAAATGTATGTTTCTATAAATTCATTTTGAAATCCTAAGTCATTAAATTATCATGACCAAAAATCTTAATGAGACCACCAAGAGTCCTTTTAAATTTTAAATGAATTGAAACTCCTTCACAATTAAGTTTCAAATGTGGAAAATAAACCACATTATACATGTATATATTCAAAAATCTTGACATTTATTTTAAAAAAAATTTACAATGAATCTAATATATATATATATATATAACTTTAGTCAATACTAAAAATATATATGCATAGAATATATGCCAAAATGAATATAGTTAGGTATACAAACCACCTTATCATACCTTTAGATAGGTCTTGAGTCTTTAGGATAGGGTTTAGGTTTTAGAGTTAGAAAATTAGGGTTTATATCCTTAGTCACTATATTTCTAATAGAAAAATAAAACTAGTAACATCAATTTAAAAATATTTATAATTTAATTTTGGGTCATTTATCAAAACACAATGAGACATAAAGAATAATTATAAATGATATTATGTAAGCCTATAAAATTCTGTAGAGATGAAAATTTTTATTACAAAGACTCAAATTATAAATTCACATGAAAAAAATATTTCATCTTATTAGAGAGAATATCTGAGATCTTACCAATGTAACATTTTCATAACTATTATGTACCTTACATTATGTTCTCAACTTATCACTATTCATAAAGGTTATGTATAGCAATTGAGTAGAATGAAAACTACACTGAATGTCTAATTCATTCTTCCATTTAATTTATAACCAAACCTAATGTGATGCTTTCTGATAATTATGTGATAAATAATCAAGTACAAAAATCAATTTTTCATGTCTAATTCACTATTCTATATACTTTATAACCAAACCTAATATGATGGAATCTAATAATTATGTAATATATAATAAAGAACACAAATAAACACATAATCCAAAAATTATAATGAAAAAAAAGTTATAAAACATGTTGGCTTCTACCTTGTGTAATTTTTTGAATGTTGTAAAACAAATAATTTTCACTATTTTAACTTTTTGATTAGGGTATTCAAATTCATGATAACACTAGCAACCTTGCTGACTAGTTTTGTATGAGGATGGGTTACAATAAAAATTGTTAATTTTGAAAAAGTAAGAGTTAAATCAAGGAAAACTATTTACTAATCATATAAATTCAAATCCATAAAAAAAATTTGTAAGAAGGGATGGCTTGTTCAACTATCATGGTAAAAAAATGGGATATAAGCCACTATGGAGATTAGGTTGGATGATCATTATTTGAACAACCTAAAACATAAAATTGAAATTAAGTGATGATTTAAATCATAGATTTTATAGTGTTACTTAACTATGAACTCATTCATTTAAATAGATAAAGTGATCAATCATTAATAAATGAAAAATACTTAGAGCGATATACAATATTATCTATCTTATATATCATGAGGAGTAATTCATATTTTTACTTGATATTTTGAGATAACATTTAGGTTTCTATAATTGGTTGGGAGGAACATATTATTAAATTCTATTTTTGACGATGGAATTTGTGTATCAATTATAGATTTTGTGATGGAAAAGGTGGAGGAATAGTTGGATTTATATATTTTGACTAAATGTCATAGATTTCACCTAATCATGTATCAATTTAGGATTTGAGCCAATCAAAACTGGAGGTCTAGGCATCCCAAGTATATTGTTCCTTTGGCCAAGGATAGATTTATTATATTCTTTTCCTACAATGAATATTCATGTAAACAATCTAGGATGGTCTAAGACTTATGGTAAAAAATTGTGTCTCCCTTTGAAAATGGAAGCCAATGCTTTGCAATAATTTGGGCTAAGGTCGGGACTTTTTGATGTGGAATTACCTTCCAAAACTCATACTAAATTTCTTGTAGGAAGACATTATCCCTAGAATTTATCAGACTCTTAAGGTTCCTTTACTGATTTAATGAACCACTCATCACAATATTAGACTATTAGAGGCTAGGTTTAAGGTTTTGATTTCCCCTACTAAACATCTTCTATAATTCATCCTACTTAGAAATAAGTGCATTGTGTGAGGATAAAGATTCAAAATTGATGGATTGTCAATCCCTTATAATTTATGTTCTTATCTTCATATACTATATTTACATGCCCTATTTATATGGATTCTATTTATTCCAAGAGGTGTCCTATCTTTTCTCAGGGATCCACTTTGTGTTAAATGAAGTGATGATTGTAAGGCCTTAGACTCTAAATAGATTCATAACCCCTTTTTAAACCCATTGAATAAGATTGATCTATAACTCTTTTAGGAAATGTATTATGGCCTAAGAGGAACTAATATAGATTTTATTTTGGTTAAGATCCCTAATATCCCTACTATTTTAGATATAAATGAGAAGTTAGAGTTCATATCTATCTCTTTAGCTCCTTTGATCATAATGTTACGACTAATGACTCAACACAAACCTCATTAGTGGGTGAACATTATATATTAGGAAGATAAACTATTCAATTTTTGAAAGCCTCTCATAAGGATAATTTAGACCCATTAATCATAATCAAATAATTACTTGAGAACAAACTAGCACACCAAAAATCCTCTCATAAGTTTTCAACTTCTAAATGAAAAAGGACTGATCAAAAAGAAGAATGGGGTAAATATTCTCAATATTTAGAATCTTGGTTCAATCATAAAAAGATAAATATAGAAAAATGAGAGATAAATTTTGGAAATATTAAAAAGAAAATGGTAATACCATCATGTCATAAAATATTGGAGCTTGATACTGGATATAGAATTGCCAATGGTACACAAAGCACCATCTTGGGGGGAAAGATTACTAGTGGTTATTGATGGTTTCTCTATCTCCTTTTGGGATGTTTGTTGATTGGGTCTTTTTCACCAAACTTTGTTTATTTATTTATTTTGTTTTTCTTGTGTTTGGGGTGGATTTTGTGATCTAGATTAGGATCCTTCCTTTTAATCAATTTTATAATATTTTATTTTTTATTTTTTACTTTTTTGGTAGCTAAATTTATTTGCTAACAATATTTCCTTGGCCTTTCATTATTTAATCTCTAAGTTAGGTGTACTATGGTTATTTTATATAGGTGGGATAGATTTTTTTCTTTGTTAATTAGATTTCCCTACCCTTTCCATCATCTATTTACCTTGTGAAAATCACTTTACCACCTTACTCCCCTATGTCTCTTAATGATGAGGCTTTCCCTTTTTAGGTGCGTTATCATTCCCCTTGTCATTATATCTCTTCCCATTTTGATCATAATTTCCAATCCATATTGTTTCATAATTACCTACATTGATGAACACTTATTATATTAGCTCCTTTTATGGTTAATTAGTTTCTCTTAGCATTACTCTTATTCACTAAGAATTCCCTTTTCAACCAAGCTTACTAAAAAACATATAATTACCTATTTTGAAAATATAGACTTTTTGCAAGAATAATTGATGAAAAATAAAAGGATATGGCTTCATATCTTCACTCTCTTAAGGGTGATGTGCCAAAATTAAGAACCAGTAGGTTATATCCCATCTCCTATTCGACTATCAATAATAATAACCCCATAGTTTGGGTAATTATGGAAAAGGGAGGTCTAAACCAGTTTATACTTAGAATTGTTAGCCATGATTCCAACTTCGCTAATTTGTTTTTCTATCGCTTGGAATGAGAGGATGATAAATATTATGGGCATGAATATTGAAGTGTTTGAAGAATCCATAGATGAAGCCACTAGAATGATTGTGAATGACTTGAACTATTATAAAGACAAAAAATGAAGGATTAATGGGTCTTGAAGTTATTTAAATATGAATAAAAACCAAAAGAGGTAACCAATGTATTCAAAAGGATGAATCTCCTTAAGGTTTGAATTGAAGTCTGCAGGTAGGTGATGCTATATATCACCTTAGATTCTAAGTTTAGCCTAGTAAGGTCTCATTACTTCATGTTATTTATTAAATTTAAAGTTGCTTATACATCTAGTATCCCATTATATCTACTTCATTCTCTAGGGGATTCTATGAGGGATTTTAAAGGGAATAAAAAAGTTTTGTTTGTGCACCAGTCTCTCATTTTCATTTTATTCAATTTTTTCCTTCTATAAAAGAGTAAATAAATGTTATTGTCTCCATTATCATGGGTGTATGGATAAAAAGGTAAGAAAAGGTAAAAATGGGAGTGTGTAAATGTCATTTTTTTTTGGGGTGGGGAAGGTCAAAGCTGGTAGGTCCAATAAAAATATAATTTTGGAACTGAAGGCTTTATAAGAGTTGAATGCTGATTTGAATGAGTCTCCAAAGAAAGAGGAACTTATGGCCATCTTCTCAGACCTAAGTTCACATAAGCTCCCCATCCTAGATATATTTGTTCCTAATGAGGTTTCAATATATGACCCCAACTTGAATAAGTCCACCCAACATGAAGTCAGTTATCCTAAAACTAGATTATGTTCAATTAAATTGAGCCTAAGGAGTGAATCCATGGAGATAATAAAAATATTAAGGGAGATTAAATATGTATTTTGGGCCCTATTTACAAAGTTAGGCATAAAAGGCAAGTATGGACAAATATCAACCTTAGACACCCCCTTATGCTAAAAAAAGGTTGATCTTATTGATCCACAAGCTCTAGTTCTCTCAAGTGGATGATTGGATAGTTCATTGTCTCACCTTAGGACCCCTAAAAAATATATTTCCCCCTCATCTTATAAAGGTTTGAAATCTATTTCCAAGGAATGTCATGGGGCCAAGACCTATGGAAAATACAATAAAATCCCCCTTAGGCCCCTGGGGGTTATTTTTAGTCTATATTTTATTAGTATTATTTTTCAATTTTGTTTTGATCTTTAATGTCATATGTTTTTTGCTCACTAATTTTTTGGGGTTTTTATTTTTTCCTAAGATGAAATGACCCTTATTTTTTTATACTATAAGTCCTTGGAGACCTAGGCCTCTTGATGTGTCCTAGGCTGGTTCCTACACCAATCAAAGGTGCGATTACCTTAATCTAAATAAAACACACAAATCAAAAAATATAAATTAAAAAAAAAAAAAATGATCACACATAAAAATAATGAAATAAGAATAAATCAAAGGAAACTAAAATTTAAAAGAGAAGTGATCAATCATAAAAAATATTAAATGATGGAAACTAACTATATGATGCATTTTACTAACATCTAAATATTTTATATGAAAATAATTTCATTTAATAATAACTATTTTCTAGGATCTTAACAATAAGGAATCAAAATTATGATGTTTTTTAGGTTCATTATGAGATTCATCATAATATATAACTAAATGAATAATTTTGAATGTTTTAATAGACATCTTTATCAAAGAAAAATTTAAAATTTTCTTTAGCCTTTTCATTTTCTTATAATGTAGTGGTTAGGAAAATTGAACATGGAATTCATATATTTCATTCTTTTTTAGGCTTGAGTAAGACATCCCCATTCTTGATGAGAATCATCTCTTGCACGCCTTATTAAGATAATTATATTATATAATATCCTAGCTTCCCCTTATACATTATCTATAATATCCTATAGAGCTTATATAAAATATATTTATTTCAACATTTGTTTTGATTTATCATAATTCCTAAACATTTGCTTAAGCACTCCACAAGTGGCATTGACAAAATTATAAGGATATTCCTCATACTCATCTATTTCTAAGGGGTGGATATTTCTCTTATTATTTAGAGATAATATGTCTTCCATGTGCTCTACCTAAACATTTTCACCCTCGATTAACATAGTATTTATTTTTACCTTTCTTAGTTTTTTATTATGCCTATACAAATTACACCCTACCTTTGGTATCTTAGTTATAATCAAATCTTTTTTACATTTCTCCTCTTAATACAATTTATGAATACATGAAAGAATAATCATAATATCTTGTGATTCTATAGGGTATATATATGTAGAGACGGAAAGAGGAGAATATCATTTTGGGAGCATCAATGTTAAAACTATCCAAGATAATGTTTGCATAATTTGTATGTAGCTAAACTTAATCCTCATTAAATATACTATGTAGGGCATGGAATCCTTACCTAAAGTTTTCATAAAATAATATGCACAAGTATTTTTCCATACCACTGACTTCTATGAACTAACCCATGGTCACTCTACACTACACACATAACAAATCATAATTCCATGTGCTTCACAATTCTTGCACTTGATCACCAAGTTATATACCCAGCATTCCTACATTATAGTGCACATTGTAATTATTTTCCATAGTTCATAGCGTCATACCTATAAGTTACATGTCATATCTTGTAGACCCATGGAGCTCACTAGCCCACATAGCACACAAGTTCTACACAAAATTTCCAAATGATATGCATTCATCATCTCATAGTTCCATGTGCCTTGATAACCTATTAGATTCTATAACACATCCATGTGTTAACTCACTTTGAATATGTGATCCAAGGGGTTCACCAACCATCATTTATCATGGAATATGAACCAATACAACTATCTTCTTAGTAACTGAAAACAATTTTAACCACTTTTATATTATATTTGTATAATTATAAAAACTACACAACTGGCGTAATCTTGATGTTACACATAGTCATAAAATAGATAACATTTCCATGTATCTACTCTATAAAACATGTATTATAACACATTATACTAGTTTTCCCTATTCTTTACTAATGAATAGAAGTTGCATTTCCTATAAGTAAGACTTTTACTCCATTAAATGTGTTTAAATTATTTCTTTTAGAATTAACTTTATCCATTCATTATGCATAACCAAAACTTATTTTTCCCTACATGCTTCGTCTTGGGCCCCATGGTGTGGATCATTGGTATTAGAACAAAAAATATTTATTCCTTTTTATGCCTATAAAAAAGTGAGTACAACTCAAGAAGGAAGGTTTATAGTTCTATTTTATAATATACATAAGAATGCCATAGCAAAATTAATATGTTTAATTACCAAAAGCAATCTTATGTAGTCCCTAAGGTATAAAAACTCATCACCAATGTAATGGATACACAACATACCAAATTTTTGGGTTAATTTCATGAGTTGATGGTATATGTCAATCTGATGCCTTTTTCCACACCTCCAAAGCTCACTCACCATCTTTTTTAGTAACAAACCCCCTTTAAATTTCAAGTCAATCTCAACACCCCTCCATTCAATGAAAAGATCAATGCCAAATAATTAGGTGTCTACATTCAATAACTTAAGGTGTATTTCTTAGTTAATTACTTCACTAATCTTAAAAATAGCACCATCATAATATTAAGGAAGTCCATATTAGTTGTTTATTAGTGTGAGATATTCAATTCATAATGTGCACAAAAGTGCATTCCAAATGCATCATGGAATATTTTCATTGATGCAATGAAGGAGGAATACTACCCTATATTCCACTTTGAATATGAATACATCATGTTGCAACAACTACACTAGGAAAAAGATAAATCTATGGAAGACTACACCAACACTTTTAATGACTAATTTGTGTACATACATTACAAATTTATTAAAAAATAGGCAATGAAGTACATCAATTAACTCTCACCTTATATCCACATGAAGATGTAGTTATTGAATTATTACACTTTTAAGAAATCATATTGCAATGCTGAAAAGAATAAATCCAAGGAAAATACTAGGAAATATGTCATCTCTTCATTTAACATAGCACATAAGACCAAACCTTCATGCAAATCCACATTATAACCTTATACATATAAGTAACAACACACTTATCACAAAGGAGAGTAATAACAAAACAATATTCAACTCTCAAAGGCTCCAATACATATTGCTGTAGACAAAGGCAATAATAATAAGTATAGTGATAATTGGGCCCACTACCATCACTTATGTACTCATGAGGATTATGAATGTCATTCACATCACTACTTACATAATCTATATTAGGACCCACATTGATGGATGACACTGATCTAGATGCCTCTTATCTACTCACTATCACCACTATGATTGACATATTTAAAGATCACAAATGTTTCTTATACACAAAGTCATAGGTGAAATTTAACCTCTCCACATCATCATTAATAGTGGAAACCATAAGAACCTCATCATGTAATACACAACTCAAAATGTTGGTCTTACCGCTACTTCAAACCCAAAGCCATACTCTCTAGTGTGGCTCCAATAAGGGAAAGGTATATAGGTCGAGTATAAACTCACTTTTCATTATAAATTAAATCTTATGGAGGATAACATAACTCATAACATCACACATCTAGAGGTCTGCAACATCTTATTTAGGAGACTACACTTGAATGACCATGAAGCCACATATGAAGACAAACCACAATGTTAGAATATTCATGCATAAGATCAATTTTATAATCTTTTTGAGTCAGATTCCATGACCAAAGTCACTTTAGTCTCTTTCAATCAATGTCACAAGATCATCTTTCATGCATAAAAGTTCATGTTACTCATAGTCTGCACTAATACAATGATGCATTCAAAACCAAATCACACTTTAGTAGTGCATACGACTCACACATCATTGAATTAATAATAATTTGATAAGATATTAGATCATAGTATGGAAGTATTTTCATAACCTAAAGGCCTTTCAAATCACTATGTAGTTAATCACCAAATTGACTTAGTTCTTAGATCCCCTCTTCTAACTAGCCACCTATGCTATAGATCAGTTTGGGATATTGATGAAGTCTAGTTCAAGATTAAAGATATTATTCATCAAGGTAATATTATGGCTAATTATTCACCTTAAAGTAGTTATAAATTCCTCACACCTAAGAATGAGGGGTCCTGTTGACATTACATAGACTATCACACACTCAAAAAAATCATAGTGAGGAATCAATATCCATTACCACATATTGATGACCTTCTATAATAACTCCATGGTGTATAATAATTCACCAAGATCAACTCAAAGTGAAGTTACCATTAGGTTCTAGTCCTTCTTAAAGACATATAGAAGATAGCATTCAAGACTTGGTAATGATTCTACATATGATTGGTCATGCCTTTCAACCTCACTAATGTAGTAGCCAAATTTATGCACTTAATGGATGGTCTACTTAGGTCATTCATAAATACCTTCATTATCATCTACTTGTATGACATTCTCATCTTTAAAAATAATTGAGATAAACATATGGAGAACATCTCATGCATCTTAGACACTTTATGCCAACACAAGTTTCAATCTAATGTTTATAGCACAAATTATCACCCTAGAGAAGTCAATAAAATATTCTCAAATTTGGGATAACATGAAAATATCTTTGAGTATAGGCATATTTCTATAAGAAATATATCTCTAGATTATGGGCTAGCTCCCTTGATCTAACTATTTAAGATCTCAACTATAATAGTCTAATAACTTATTATTGTGAAAAGGGAAGAAAGAAACTGAAAGTAACATATACTAATGAAGGTGATACACCAAGGATATCTCCACAAACATGATTGAACTTGGATTATGAATGAAAATTACTAAAATTGATCTCAACTCAAGGTTCTTCTAAAAAAAGTGTTTCTACATGGAGGAAGATTGTTATGCATTCCTAAAGGTGAGTGAATAGGAGGTTTAGTATTAAACACTACTAATCTTATTCACAATTTAAATACACCTAACAAAAAATTACACTTCATGATACCTATTAGAATAAATATTACTTACATAATGCATACAAGAGTAAAATGGAAGCAAAGAGAAATAATTATCACTTGTCATCTAAATAGACAACTTGACATACTTATGAAATAAATTTAAAAGACTAAACCAACTTAAGAACTTTATTTAAAGGAAAAATAATATGTCTAACTTTTATGGATTTTCCATATCAATTATAGATGATTTATAATACCAAAATGGCTTAAATGTATATAGTAATAGGAAAACAGAGAGAAAGAGTGACATTGGAAAGTCACAATGCCAAGTGTCAAGTATTAAAGACCAGTTACAATGCAAGAAGAAGAGTAAAACAAGTAGATCATGATTTTTTTCAAAAAATTCTCAATATAAAATATGACATCCTCCTAAACTTGACATAGGGATGCTTCATTATCCTTCTTGAAACTTCTATTGTTTATGAGGAGTCCACTAGCTATATATATAACTTCCTTCTAAGTCATTGAGACATATGTAATAACTTGATAAGTTGGAATCATGATTTATGTAATTCATTATGCACCCATTCAATTGATGATCTTATCTTTTCCACTTTTTATTTAACCTTGCAGTATCTCATGAGGCCTATAGGTCTAAAATCTCACACTTGTCACTGGGGTGAATTGCATATACTAAAGAGAATTTGTTGAAGATATTTGAGGAACATATTTATAAATTACTTGTCCTCTAGTCCATCATATAAAATTCAAGAAAAATCAAAACTACACCTCTCATAGTTATCTTGATAGTCATCTTACTTATTACTATTCTATCTAAGACTTCCTGCAATAGTTAGCTTAGCATAGAAGTCTCCATACATTACTAAGGTGAAAATCAGGTCTAAGGAGTCATAATTCATCTCCACACACCTTCCACAATGGATTTCACCCATATATTTCTTTATCCACCTTAAAATCACCTCACATATTATATAAAAAATAATTTTACCCATCTATATAAGTAATGGTGTTGAATCATTGAGTGGTAAGGAGCTTGAGAGAGTTCCAATTAGGTCCAAATCACTTTCTAGGGAAATTTGCCTCTTTTGGATGCATTAATATTCATCTCTTTCTCATCAGGATCTTATGAGGGTTATAGGTAGTTTAGGTTCTTAGAAATGATTCATAAAGGTTAGGCCCATAACCTTTGAACCAATGACATTAAATTAAACTAAATGACCTAACTCAACTCTACCTAAGTTATCAAGGCCACATGTATATTTTTGTACATCTGGGAGTGAAAGAAGTTGCATCTCGGGTAGCTATCTTGCATAGTGGACAACCCTAAGATGAGTTGAGGTTAAAAATGACTAATCTAAGTTATTTTATAAATATTTATGAGTCTCATAAATTATCCATTACCCCATGAAATATCTCATATTAGTTTTGAATATCACATGATCATAGGGGTGATATTAGAAGACATGAGGTTGATGTCCAGTTCTAGGCCTCAGAGGCATAGACTAGGTATTATAAGTATGTGATGACCTATGAGTGGTAATAGTAACTATAGGGACCCTTGAACAATCATTTACCTATAATTAAGTCTTACACATCATCCCATAGTGTCTTAAGACTTTTTCATTCATCCTTTCACCATCAATGCACTAGGTCTGCAAGTTACATTACTTATGGAGTGTCTCAGTTCTAAAATAAAATAGTGAGCACTTTCACTATTAGTATAACCTAAAGGATACCATGAATGTCATTTTCATCCCATGATGACACATTTTACCAATTTATAGAGATTGGTCACCTTTATATAGACCTTAAAACTTCAAATTCTTGAAACTAACTATATGCTTGTTAGTGCATTCTTAGATTTAGTAGGGATTAAGAATCTTTGACCAACCTTAATATATTCATCCTTGCCTCTAATAATAAAATGAAAGTGTGATATTATCTCTATAATATTTATTCATACATGATCATTTTCAAATTACACCTCTGCCTACGAACCAAACCTACATCTTTCGTTAGCTTAGGCTAGTCTGTCTCCTGAGTCAAATTATAGGTGTTCATTAGAGAAGTCAAAATATTCTTATAGGTTATGATACATGTTTGAATAATGTTTTACACTCTTTTGGTCTCTCCTTAGCTCACTAATACCATTTCACATATCAATTGACTCATTTATTCCTTGAGACCATAAAATTACCCCTTTACCATTAATGCAATATAATTATGCAAGTTGCATTTCTCTAGGTTCATTTTGTCTTCTTGACACTATCAGATAATAATCCCTTTATTGGATAAATTAAATTAAACCTTCCTATTTTTCAACCTTTTTAAAACTATGTACCCTTGCACCCCTATCCCAAACTATGAACATTAAACTGAGGTGTCTAATCCTAAGTTGAGGTTTGAAGATGTCTTACCATGTCAAAAAGTAGATATGAGATAGATCATGTGGTTAGACACATAATTATCATTCTTGAATCTCTTTAAAATTTCTTAATGTCTAAAGCCTCTATGGTATTCATTTAGGATTATTGATTGTGGTCCTCTATCTTTAGGTCTTCATCACTCCCAAAGTGATTTTATCTTGATCCATAATTTATTTTGAGATGCCAAAAGAATATCAAATGCTTCTAATCATGATTTGGTACCTATTTTAGGTTTGAACATAACTGGATCTCTAGTATCAACTTGTATGTGCTTGTTTTAAGGTTACTTTATTATATCAAGTGTCTTAGAACTTACCTTCAATAATTGATCCTCTTCAATATAGAACATTAATAGAGAATAGGACTAGACATGCCCTGAGGGATTGAAAATAAGTGAATTATCCTTGACCTGAAGCCACTCATAGAATAATAAACTTTTCAACTATCAAAAAATATTATATAGACCATTGGTATTAACTTTTAGCATAAGGAGATGGTTCTACCTATCCTACCATGAGCACATGTGCCAAAATAGGTTGAAGTCAACACAAAATGGGTGGCCATTCTCCAAAAGTCTACATATATTACTTATTTCATATAGATCAATCTCTAAATTTCAATTAGATGAGAAAAACTAAGCCATTGGGATTACATAGGTAGTTTGGAGGTACTAAAAATATTAATTATTGTTCATAAATAATAGGCCACCAATATTGAAACTATGACCATGACATGGAAGATCATAAGGACCTATAATATCCTCCAATTTCACTCACTCCAACTCCTTTTCTCTAGTCTATACCAAATGAAAATCATTGACCCTTTCTAAGCTATCCAAGTGAGTGATAGGAGAGAGAAGATGGTTTTTCTCAATTTTAGATCCATTGAATCCACATAATCCTAAAAATGGCCTATGGGGATGAAAAAACACATTCACAAAGCATTCAAAACTACAAATGAGTCACCCTAATCTATACAAACCTTTGAAACTAACCTTTTGCAGATGATCTTCTTCATTTTTAAATTATACCCTCCATATTTCAATATAGAAGACTTGTCCAACCCTTCTTTGAAATGAAATATGATATATTACTTATTAAATCATTTTTTATTTTGTAAAAACTCTAAAATTACTTAAAATGATTAAAAAGGTGGCATAAAAGGACATTAACAAAATAGACAAATATGACAAAGGGTAAAACATGTTGGATGACCCTCAAAAAATGACTTGACATCATTTAAGACCATGGTGAGCATTTTAAAACCTAAATAACATTTTTGAACGTTTGAAAATGTAAGGTGATTGACCCAATCTGACTTGAGGTAAAATTTTGTCCAACATTATAGTGATTTCTAGGGGTAGCATGCTTGTTATGCTAAGGATTATTTTCCTTGACCTTCAATTGGGAAATTGAGTCAATCATATAATGAAATTGACATTGATATGCCTTTGAAAAGACTAAAAACTCATACCAAAACCAACAATAAATAAACACACAAAATAAGAAACAAAGACACACACATGTGTTCTCTAAGCACTTAGGAAAACACTCAAACAACTCACACCAAATAATGTTCCTAAGACTTATGGAAAACACACACCTATTATAATATATATTATAACTCAAAATACTTGGGGTGAAGTAAAAAAATTTCATTTATTAAGGTAGGATCAAAGATAATGTTTCTATAATCACTTTTGCTCCATGAAAATAAACCATCATATAATGAATGTTTGTCAATGAAAACTTGATTATGGAGGTAATTAAATGACTTACCATATTTGGATCTTATAATAAATACAAGTGTGTCACTTTAAACTATCATTAATATTCCATATACATTTCCAATAGGATTAGTTTACTCTACATCTTTCTTGACGTTTATCATGTCTCTTGGCACTCCTCAATTTGATCATTAGGAATCATGAAACCCTTCCCATCTTCCAATGTATTTGAATCATTATACATTTATTTTTGGGAGTCATAAATTTTTGTTTACAATTTAAGAATCACTTCATGGTCTACCAAAATTATTTCATAAATCGTAGAGACTCCAAGCTATTATTTGTTCTCATTAGGTACATGGTTTTCCTCATCATCAAGTTTATACTCCCTTTGAAAAGTTGTAGACCTGTTTATGTCTTCAAACTTCTACACTATGGCATTGAATTTTTGCCACATATTATCTACCTTTTATTATATTTAATGATAATTAATATTCTCCTCTTTTGAAATAATAAATAAATGCTCACTAGGATTATGATTCTTTTTTATAGTGGGGATATGAACATCATCAACCATGTGAAAAAGGATTTTTCCTCTTGCATCTTATCTTGAATTATCATCAAAATTTAGTTCAAGATATCCATAAAATTATTCATGGATTATGTATGTACCAAGACCTATTTCTCTAATATACTCATATGGATCAAATCCATACTACTCAACTCCACATTCATCAAGGTATAAGTCAACTATACCATCAAAAGATGTTAGAGATTTTTGATCAATAGGATGATATTTTTCATCATTGATATTACAATTCATGTTTTATGTATAAGTAATATATGTATCTATATATAGTTTAGATAGAGGTTTAGATTTTATTGATACTTTAGCACCATACCTAGTCCTAAAGTCCATATAGGACCAATCTAAAGTCATGTATCCTCTAATCTTACAATGTAAAATCTCTTGACAAGAAAAGGGAAAAGTTAGGTGGCACCTCCACAACAACATCTTGAGAAATATG
Source organism: Torreya grandis (assembly GCA_037957365.1). Taxonomy (NCBI): domain Eukaryota; kingdom Viridiplantae; phylum Streptophyta; class Pinopsida; order Cupressales; family Taxaceae; genus Torreya; species Torreya grandis. Next base: position 188,818 of record JARHVA010005975.1, read on the forward strand.
TGAAGTAATAAAAACATGAAAAATAATTTTCAAACCTTAAATTATGCTAATTATCTTGGTATCTGACCCGTCTAGTTGTATCACTCCCTTGGAATGAGTCTCATAATTCAAATTCAACTTATCGGCTACTTGACTAGGCATGACTAAATTACATGATCCACTATCAATAAAATAATTTTAAAACATAGCATATTCAATGATGATAAATATATATAATGGAGTAGGTTTGTCTACTTTCTATATTTTGTTTGGTTATCCCTCACTATCCTTCAATGTGTATGTAAAGGCTACCTCTTTTCCTCTAGGCTACTTGGTTTCTATGTTGAGTTTGGATGCTTCTTCTTGGAGAAACTCTACTTATCTAGGTATTAAAAATTTATCCCACATTGATATATTTATATAAGACTTATTTATGTACTATACAATGTTATTGAGAGAACCACAAGCCTTATATTTTCCACTAATAGGAAGAGTGATACCTATAAATTGAAAATTCTAAGGTATGAAATAACTCTTAACATTATGAATTATTTGATATATATTTATACATTTGGGACTAAATTATACATACCTTCCCTTTGGGATGTTTTAAAGCTCATTAATGGACTATTACCAGCCACTTGAACCTCTTCAATTAACTCTCTTTGACTTTGTGTTTACACATGTAAGACTTGATTCTTTACATGATTGCCCTTGGTAATTGACAAAACATGAGTAATATTTATATTAATTGACTAAAGTCAATACCACTTGAGTACACTCTCCATTATTCTTTCCTCTATTAGGTACCTAATCTTGAGTCATGACTGGTAGTATTCCCAAATTTGTCATGAAAGCTTGATTAAGTGACTCATTGTCATATGCAGATGGATCATGAGGTTAATCCCATGGAGGATAAGCATAATTCTATTGATAAATGTTGTTTTGATTAGGAACTAATTAATTTTAGGTGGAGGGAACATTTTGATTATAACCATTATATGATCTTACTTGAACTAGTTGTCCTTGACCTTAAAGATGACCTTGAAAGGGTAGTCTATTGCCTTGATAGTTTGGATAGGAGTGATTATGTTGATGGATATTTGGGAAGGTATCCCTTATATTTTTTGATCCTTTTGAGACCTAAATTCTCTTGCTTAAGAGCATTCACTATTTCTACTTCATTAGATTTACTTTATTGACTAGGGCCAGCTGGCTTATGTTCTGGTGTAGGAATGGAAGAAATAATAGGTGTAAGGATTTGTAAATCAAATAATAGATGCATAGGTGGTCTTGGATAAATATTAATATAATGAATCAAATAGTTTTCAGTTCTAATTTCCACTTTATAGGCATTAGGCAATATGTCCCCTCCCATAGATTGTACCATCATAGAAATATCACTATCAAAAACCTTAAGATAATAAAGGAAAGTATTATGTGTAGTAGATATTAGAAAGATTGGGATTATATCACATGTCTTCTAAAACCTTGTGTTGAAATATTAAATTTCTTCTTTAGGTTCTCTCCTTATGTTGGTCAGTTACTTAGTCAATGACAAGTTATCACTCGTATCATCAAACCTCCTCAAAGCATCACCCAACTCATCCCATGAAATGATAGATTCAGGAGCCAAAGTACCATACCAACCAAGATCCTTCCATTTTAAATAAACAACCAAAACCCTTATGGCTATATTCTCCTCAATGATCTGATGTAGATTGAAAACATTGCCTATGTTTCTAATGTGCTCAATAGGAGTAATGACATTCTCACATATGTATGAAAGGACACTTTTGAGGGAAGATATTGGAATGACATAATAATGGGAAAGTATTAGAGGAATATATCCATTTAAATAAACAAAATGTAGGTTTATTTCCATGTTAGCTTTAGGATTTTTCAAGATTCGGCCAATTAAAAACTTTCTAGGTCTATGAGTAAGGTATGATATTTTTGGGTAAGGATGGGTGTTATATAATATATATGCTTTGACTAAATACTACGGAAATTATTGGAAATAAAAAGGAATGCATTTATTAGGATATATTGTGCTTACCTTAGGCATGAAACAATGCACTTATGTACCACCAAGAGTCAATTTTTGGAGTCACTACATATTGTAGGAAGTAGCGTATTACAACCTCTTTGTTGATAAGACCAACATCCATCTTGAATAACCTTATTGTAAAACATGCCCCAATAGGTGTCCTAGAACTTTTCTAGCACAAATTTTCACCCTAGAGAATTCAGTCAAACCTTCTCAAATTTGGGATAACATGGAACTATGTCTGAGTATAGGTAGATTGATACAATTCATAGATCTATAGATTATGGCCTAGCTCCCTTGATATAATTATTTAGGCTCTCAACTAAATTAGTCTAATCACTTAATGGGATGAAAATGGAAGATATAAACTAGAAGTAACCTATATTAATAAATGTGTTAAATGAAGGATATCTACACAAACATGTTTAAAATTTCACTATGAATGAGGATTATTAAAACTGATCTCAACTCAAGGTTCTTCTAGCAAGAATATTTCTACATAGATGAAAATTGTTATGAATTTCCAAATGTGAATGATAAGAGGTCTATTATTAAACACTAATAATTTTTTATAGAAATTAAATACACCTAAGAAAAATTTACACTTCATGAGTCTTATTAGAATAAATATTACTTACATAATGCATACAAGAGAAGAATGAAAGCAAATAAAAACAATCATCACTTGTCATCCAAATTAACTAATTTACATAATTAACAAAGAAATTTTAATAACTGAACCATATTGAGAACTTTATTCAAATGGAAAACAAGATGTCAAACTACCATGGCTTCATCATACCAATTTTGGATGCTTTACAACACCAAACTAGCTTTGATATTTAGAGTAATAAAAGAAGAGAGAGAAAGAGTGATGTTGGAAAGACACATTTCTAAGTGTCAAGTCTTGAATACTAGTTACAAAGTAAGAGGTAGAGTTAAAAAATAGATACATAATTTCTCTTGAACAAGTGTCAATCTAAAATATGACCTCATCGTAAACATGGCATAGGGATACTTCATTGTACTTAAAATTTCTCTTCTTGATGAGGAGTATAAAAACTCTCTATAAATACCTTACTAGTCATTAAACCATATGTATTGACTTGAGAAGGTGGAAATATTATTGGTTCATGTCATTATACACCCCTAAAATTCATGATCTTCTTTTTTCCACTTGTTATTTATTGTTGGAGTATCTCACTAGCCATATAGGCCCAAAATCTCACTAGCCATATAGGCCTAAACTTTCACACTTGTCACTAGGGTGAATTGCATATACTCAAGATATTTGAGACACATCTTCATAACTTAATTTTATTATATTATATCATATATACGTAAATAAAATTCAAAACCACACCTCTCATATTCAGCTTGACAGTCACCTTGATTCTCACTATTCTAGCCAAGATTGATTACAATATTAATCTTAACATATGAGTATCCATACATGAATAAGTTGAAAATGGGTTTTTATGAGTCAAAATAAATATCCACACACCTTACACCATGGATTTTACCCATATATTCATTTATACACCTTCAAATCACCTCAAATTTTGTAGAAAGCATAAAATTTATCCCATCCTTACAAGTGAGTGTATGGAATAATTGAGTGGTGAGGATCCTTAAAGAGTTCTAAGTAGGTCCAAATAACTTTCCAATTCAATTCCCCCCTTGGATGCATTATTATTCATCTCTATCTCATCAGGGTCTTATGAGTGTTTTAGGTAGTTTAGGTTCTTATAAATAGTTCATAGAGGTTAGCCCCTAACCTTCGAACCAATGAAAATAAATTTAATTACATAACCTCCATAAACTCTCCTTAAGTAATCAATACCCCATACATCTTTTTCATATAAATGAGAGTGAACAAAGTTGTCTCTCAGGAAGCTGGCATACATTTGGGAAACCCTTGAGATGAATTGAGGGAAAAAATGACCAATATGAGTTTTAATATGAAAATTTATGATTATCATAAATTATATATTATAATATTAAATATTTCACATTATTTAGGAATATCACATGATCATAGGGCTGAAATTAGAAGCCATGAGGTTCATGTCCGATTTTAGGCTTCAAAGGCATAGACTAGGTTTTCTAAGTATGTGACCACATATGAGTGGTCAAAGTGATTTTATGTCTTATTAAACACTCATTTACCTCAAATTTATTATTAAAAATCATCCCATAGTCCCTTAAGACTCTACCATTCATCCTTTCACCAATAATGCATTATTTCTACAAGTTAAATTACTTGTGGAGTGTCCAAGGTCTGAAACAAAATAGTGAGAACTTTCACTATTTTTCTGACCTAAATGATACAATATAGGTATTTTTTAACCCATAATTACCCTCTATACCACTTTATATATCTTTATTACCTTTATAGGGGCCTTAATACTTCAAATTCTCAAAACTAGCTATAGGCATGTTAGTGCATTCCTAGATTTAGTAGGGCTTAAGAATCTTTGCCCAACCTTAATATATTAATCATCTCCTATAATAATCACATGAAAGTGTGATATTATAACTTTTATAGTGATTTATACATGATAATATTCTACTTACACCTTTGCCTACTAACCAAAACTGTATCTTCCATTAGCTTAGGTTAGTCGATCTCCTGAGTTAAATATTAAGTGTTCATTAAAGAAGTCAAAAGATTCTTGTAGATGATGATACATTTTTGAACATTGTGTTTCACACTTTTGGTCTCTCCTTAGGTTATTGAGACAATTTCACACATGAATGGACTCATTTCTACCTTCATACTATGTAAATACCCCTTTATCATCGATGCATTTTAATTATGGAAGTTGAATTACTCTAGGTTCATTTTGGTTTATTGACACTATAGGAGCATAATCCCTTTTTTGTAGAAACTAAGGTAAACCTTCCCTTTTCTAAACCTTATTAAAATATGTACCCTTACACCTTTCTCACAATCTATGAATATTTAATTCAAGTGTTTGATCCTAAATTAATGTCTGGAGATGTCTTACCATATCAACAAGTATATATGAGATCTATCTTGTGGTTAGATAAAAAAATATCATTATTGAATCTCTTTTAGACTTTCTCAATTTCTCAATACTCTATGGTATTCGTTTAGGATTTTTGACTTTGTTCTTCTAGTTTTAGGTCTTGATCACTCACATAGTGATCTTGTCCTAATACATGAATCTATTTGAAATGCCAAAATAATCTCAAATGCTTCCAAACATTCTTTGGTTCCTCTTTTAGGTCTAAACATAACTGGGTTTCTTGTAGAAACTTTTAGGTTGTTGTTTTAGGGTTACTTTACTATATAAAGTGTCTTAGACCTTACCATCCATCAATGATCATATTAAATATGATCCTTTATTGGAGAATCAAATTAGCCATGCTTGAGGGGTTCAAAAAAGGGAATTATCATTGACATAAATCCACTCATAGAAGAATAAACTTTGTAACTATCAAACACTATTCTATAGACCATTGGTATTCACTTATAGCACAAGGATATGGTTATTCCTATCCTTCCATGACCACATGTGCCAAACTAGGTTTAATTCAACATGAAGTGTGTGGATATGCTTTACAATTATACATATATTACTTGGTTCATACATATAAATCTCCAAAGTGCAACCATATGATAAAAATCATGCCATTGGGATTGTATAGGAAGTTTAGAGGTACTAAAAATCTTAGTTATTGTTCATAAAGCATATTCCACCAATCCTAAAATTATAAACATGAAATGTAATATCATAGGGACCTTTAACATCTTCCAAGTGAAATCACTTCAACTCTTCTTCTATAGTCCATACCAAATGAAAACCATTGACGCTTTTTAAGTTATCCAAGTGAGCAATAGGAGAGAGACAATGGTTTTTAACAAATTTGGATATATTTAAGCCACATGATCTTAAAAAATTACCTATGGGGATGCCAAGAAACCTTAATAAATCATTCACACCTAAAAATGAGTCACCCTAATCCATACAAACCTCTAAAACTAAACTTTTATAGATGATATTATTTTTTACATTTGACCTTCCATATTTCAATTTCAAGTCCTTATTTGACCCTTATTTTACATGACATATATTATCTTACTTCTTGAAACATTTAAACATTTTAAAAAATCATAGAATTCCTTAAAATGAGCAAAAGGGTGGAATAAAAGGACATTAAGAAAATGGACAAATATGACAAAGGGTAAAACATGTTATATGCCCTAAAAGTATTATTTTACTTCATTTAATACCATGTTGACCATTTTTATACCTAGATGACCTTATGTAAAGTTTGAAAATGCAAGGGGATTGGCCTGATTTGAGCTAAGGTAAAAAATTTACCTACACCAACTTAGATAAGTGTACATTTGACATGGAATAGATCTGATACTTGGGCTAAATCATTGGTCACACTGAAATAATATTATTTCCAAGTAATATAAAATTTATCCAAGTTTTCATAATATATTTAATATCACATAATTTAGGAGTTTTTTAACTTGTTAACTTCTACAGTAAGTTCATCCTTAGTCTCTCGTACATATCTTGGGCTCTCATCCAACTCACATGTTCTAAAGAAATGTTTGAATAGAATCATGCACAATATCATTATTTTAATTCACTCAAAAAAATCCTCTATTTAGTGCCTACTCTCATAATGTCTTGCATTATGTAAACATTCTCAATTCATACCAATGGATTTAACTACACACTCAATTCAAAGTTCATGTAGCATGGACATCCAGTCACATACCACTCCAAGATTTTTAGTGACATGGTATAGAGGTACTCCACCTATGAGAAGTAACTTTATGCTATTGTGTAAGTAATTAAGCAATGGTGACACTATATTCCTAGGAAGGATAATTTTTTATCCAGACCATAAAAATCTTCAATTTTTATAGTTATAAAACAAGATAGAAAATGCATGTCACATGAAATACATGAATTATAAAAGTTACATCTTGTGATAAATTAAAAAAAAGGGAAGGACAAAAAATATATATATTTCCTTAATTGAATACTATTTCAAATGTTCAACATGTTACTCGACATGACTGACTATCATTTTGTAGACTAGGTTCCTCTCTACTCAATTGACCAGGATGTCATAGCAACTTAAACCAACCTCACATAAGGTGCACAAGTTTAGGAGTTCTAGTTATCTAACCAAACTCTATAAAATATCAACCATATCTATGTTCCATATATCACACATTTCTAATGACCCATCTATGAGGTATACTATGAGAAGACCTCAAGATACTTCAACATGAAAAAGACTCTACTTACACTACAATCACACTTCTATTGGCCACACATGCACACAGATGTGGAATACCACATCAATTATTAAATTTATTATTATATCACCAAGCCAATAAAAAAGAATATATGACCTTACATACCTCAATCTATTTAATCTAGACCATGGGAATATATCAACATAGATTTCATGACTAGGTTGCCTACAAGAAGACAACAACATGACACTATGTTCATTGTAGAGGATTGATTTTCCATGATGGATATCATGGTTACATGAAAAAAAGACATTAATGAAATTGGAAATATTCAAACATTATTCAACAATGTTTGGTTTCATTTTGGGTTCCAAACATCCATCATATATGACCATAATACATGCTTTGTGAGACACTTCTGGCAAGCACTATGGTATTTGATGGGTACATATCTAGATTAGTTAATGACTTTTCATCCTTATATAGATGTGGAAATTGAAGTGGTAAATAAATCAAAAAATTGTTCATCTCCTATTAATGTATAATCATGCACATGCTCTCATTTTGGATGACAATCTTTTTTACTTTCAATGCTCCTAAAATAAAACTCTTCACAACTTTACTGACCATAATCCATTTTAGACATATCATGGGTTTTAACCTTTGACACATTTAGACATATCCTATTACACTCCATAAATAAATGAGTCACATGCATAGGATTGGGAAGTAGATAAATTTGAGAAGTTTATGTGCCACATCTAGTTTGTTCGGTATCAAGTTTTGTATATTCTATCTTTCACTCAAGCTAAGTATGAAGAATGCCATGATGCACATCACTCACCTCATGCATCCTATGTAGGTAATAAATTTTGGTTTTAATATTATAAGACATGCTTCAAAGGTCCACATCAAAATATCAAGCCTCTATTTTATGGTCCTTACATAATTTTAAACATAGCTAGTGTGAACACCTTCATTCTTAATCTACCTAAATACTTCAACATGCCCCTAATATTCAACATAAAAAATTTCAAGCCTTGCACTCCACCACTTATTGATCCAATAGTGACACACCATCCTTCTAATTTAGATCATGAATACTTTTGTCTCAATATATAAGGAAAAGATAATATAATTTATAGACACACACCCACCATGGCATGCATCATATTTTACAAGTGGTCAAGGTTGTGTAATATGCTGATTAGGCCAAGTGGTAGATTTCACAATAACTTCAGGTGTAGTTTCCATTGCTACACACTAATGCAATAGAGACCATTGCTCATCAAGAAATGTCAAATGATTTATATGTAGATCATACATAGTCTAACATAATCCTAATTAATTGTATTATATAGGGCATGCACTCCTTCCTTGAAATTTTCTCAAAGTCATATGCATAATCCTTATGCAATATCAAACATTTATATACACTAACCCGTATTTACTCTACACTACAAACTCATTATTACACACTTCACAAATAACAATCTTGAATGCCTGATAAGCCATGTGTTTAATTTTTAAATTATGTACCCATCATGCCTATAGTATAGTTCACCTCAAAATTACACATCATAGGTCATAGCCTCATATGGATGGTAGTTCTACATTGTATCTCATAGACCCATTCTCCTCACCAACCCATGTAGTACACAAGTTTTGTGCTATATCACCAAATTTTATGTATTAAACATATCATAGTTATGCATTACTTACCAACTGATTATATTACATAGAACATCCACATGTGGACTCACCTTGACCATGTATTACAAGGAACTCACCAGCTATCATCTAGCCTAGAATATGAATTGATGAAAGTATCTTCCTAGTAATTGATAATGATTTTAATCACTCTTATATTCAATTTGTATAAGTATATAACATACATAACTAGTCTAAGGTTGATGATACACATAGTCATAACACACATAACATGCTTCATGTATCTATTTTATAAAACATACATTGTATCACATTGTAATAGCTTTCTTTATTCTCTTCTAATGAATATAAGTTAAATTTCTTGCAAGTAATACTTCCACTCCATAAAATGTATTTAGGTTTTTTATTTTTTAATTATCTTTTACCATTCACTTTGCATAACCAAAACATATTTTTCCCCTACATGCTTATTTTTTTCCTTATGGTATAGATCATGAGTAGTAAGATATGTAGTCATCTTAGGAAAATATGGGATGACCTTTATTTAAGAAGTCACCTTATTTTATGGAGGTGTCTTAATAATATATTTTATGTTTTCATATATTATTATTATTTAGAATATGGATGACTCTATTTGGGTAGAATAATAAATGGGAAAACCTAACTACATAGATGCATAGATGGCCTAGGCGGAATAACTTATGTAGCCAAAATAGATGTAGGCACTAGGTCTTCAAAATACACACACGTATTAGGTTTAATAGATAATGGAATAGATTTTATATTATATGTATGAGTTACTAGGTGATAAATAAAGCTCACAATAACATTATAAATTCTCTAAATTTGTTTGGTAGTAGAGAAATAAAAATGAAATGATCCTAATTCTATAGTTTACAAAATTGGCATTGTGAATTCATGAGGCCTCTTAAGTGGGCTAGGAAAATAAAAATAAAGTTATGTAAATAATGGGTCAATATTATTCTTATAGATACAATAGTAATATTTTTAGGAGACACCAAATAATTAAGCTCTTGTGTACCTACAATTGATGGTTAGCCATCACCCAGAGTAATAGTGGTAATGATAATTGTTGATTTAGAGGTTGATGTTATAGTTTGTTCAATTCAAACCTTTATATTAAGTACATCCATGGGACTTGTATCAATAATTAAAACAACATTACAAATAATCAGGGTCTCTTTGGGACTTGGTTACCTTATTTTCTCTTATGGAGAGATTGGTGTGGTCTTAGCCATATTCTCTATTTGTTGCTCTTAAACCTGAGGTAGAGAGATTGGAGGTGTAATTGATGATGTAAGTTATTTATTTGGAACTTATTATCTAGACTATGCCTCAAATCTACATCTAAATACATATCATTTTACTCTATATTCTCATCTTATATCAATAATGTCTCAATAGATTAAGCCTTTTCTTGTTCTATTTCTGAGTCTTCACATTTTTTAGTTCCTCTTGACTCAATTTATTCCTACTCATCTTGTTCCTCTACTTAATTTTCCTCCTATTCTTTATTTTATTCTTGTTCATGCATTGGTTATATATTATCTATTTCCCCCTTATCCTCCCCATAAAGATAAATTATTATGACAAACAAACCTTCATCAGGAATTTATTATTATTATACAACCTTAGGAGACATAGGAGGGGTCTTATGTTTCCTTTGGTATATCATTAATGGTGTCTTAACAGTTGTAAGAGTTGGTGCTAAAGTGGGTAGGATAGAAGATGAAGGGGATATGATAGTGGAAGGTGGATGACTTAGAGAGGGAATGGATATGACTATGTGAGGAGTTGTGGTATGAACTGGTGAGAAGGGAGTAACATGCAATTATGAAATAAAAGAGGTAAGACTCACTTATTGTATTAATATTAATGGAGGTAGGGGTGTAAATTAAAGTTATCACCTTGGCCTGATGGAAATCATAGATTCTTATACATCATATATATTTTGAGAAAAAAAATCACTATGAGGTGTGGGGAAAATTATTAATATGTTGAATATGAAGTGTGAGCTTCTCTCCAGATATTGTCATGCTTATTAAACAACTTATGTCCCTAGTTATGCTTTTAATCTAGGAGTTTCATGGATTGGTGCTAAACACATTATTCTATATCTACTATTTCCACATCTTTAGATCATACTAGATCCTTTTGTTCATTGTTATTAAAATTTAAACATTTTGCATCTTGATAAAAACCTCACTATCATTTACAACATTTATAAATATGGAATCATACTCATACCATTGGTGGCAATAGGAGATTTTAACTTTCTTCTAATGCTTCTTAAGATTCTCCCTAACCTTCTTTTTGGTATGAAAATATTTAAATGGTGGTCTATTTAAGTCATAATGTGTTCTAATTTTTCCCATAAATTTGAGGTGCTCCCATTTAGTGTATTATATGTTTCCAATAATGAGAGGTGATAGATGCATGATTCATGGTTTAACACCCCTGAATTTAATGTCCACATTGTCTAATAATTGTGAGGTAATTTATTGTTTAGCTACCTTATCTAGAATCTTATGTGTTATATATATGGGTTGTGACATAATAACCTCAATTATATTTCTAGTGTAGTCAAGTTAATACCAATAGTCACCCATTTTCCTAATACTTATTATATTTTTTGATAAATTAGGCATGTTTTACCCATAAATATCCTTATACACCATAGGATGAAATGTCTTTGTGATCTTCTAGATCTGACTCTTAAACTTGTAGATATGAATAATATTGAATTTAATCACATACCCTATTATTTGGATATTTTGTGTATGATTCCCATGGCTATGCATAATATGGGTGCATTGTAACAGTGATAGTATCTACCAAGTATGACATCATGTAAAAGTTTCCATCTGAAAAAATTGTTAGGTTACTAATTTGGTGTATCAAATTAGAGTTGATTCTTTCTATAAGGTAAACTATATTATCCAAACTCAAAATAATTTACAACAATTGAAACCATATGTCATGGACATAATAAATTCTTGGAAATCAATTTGAATATAAAATTTCTTGGGTTAGTAGCCCATTGCTTCAATATTTCCTTGACTAAATTTTAAAGAAACCATGAATATACCATACCTTTGCCATAGTTTATTTTAGGAATAGGGATATTATAATATTTCTTGAATGCATTTCCCACTTATGTAGGCTATATGGGTTTTGTTAAGGTGATTGTGTAATATTTTTCTTAAAATTTTCCCATTTTCAAATAAATAAAAAATCAAGTTAATAAATGGAAATACCTATTATGTTTTGGGTGAGTGGTGTATACCTATCTCTTTAATGTGTATTCTATCATATTTTTATCTCTATATAAATACAAACATTTTGTAATTTTATCCATATAGTTTTATAGTGCCCAATCCTACCATATCATTGAATAATGTTTGAATTAATGTTATAGTGATTTAATATCAAATACCAAATCCATAAACTCAACAGTACTAAAAATTTAATATTATAAAAGAGGAAAGGTATGAGATAATGAATCCATTATTACTATGCACATAATTTTTAATATCTTTAAAATGATTCAAGTTCATTTAGCTTTTCAAGAGCATGAATTTGTATAGTGGATGAGATAAAAAGAAGGCAATGTAGTCAAACTATGTTTTTAAAATTAAATGACACTTAGATTTATTTATTTAAGTAACTAAATGCATTAAATTTAAAATAAATGTGAATTAATTGAATAGATTTTATTTTAATCCACTTCCCACTTATCCATTTCCTATTTGAATTTCAATTTTGCATTGCAAACATTTGGTAGATTTCTTATTGCCATGTGGCATCTTTTCACTAATTTTGGGTCCCTCATCATCTTGACATGATAGATTTTCTCTTTATGTGTATATAGAGATTGATTTGATGACATATATGTTTTTTTATTTAATTTATTCATTTAGATGCATATGGTGGAATATAACTCATTTTATAGGTGATAGAGCTTGTCCATTGTATATTTTACTCTTTGCCCATAGGTTTCTAGGATGATAACACTTGGGAAAATATTGGGGTCTTGCATTCCCTCAATATGAATTTTATTAACTGTCTATTTTGTAGACCATGAGTTAGCAAGATTATGACACATATATCAATCTTTCTTAACCAAGAGGGTTAATTAATTATGGTCATGTAATTCTTTGTGTTAGATTGAGAGTCACCAATATGATGACATGTGGATGACTATAATTTTTACATTCTTTAATATTTATATTATGCATTCATAGGTTGTGATTCATGAAGATCATGCCATGTGGATGCTTACCACTACTATTAGAACCCTACTAGGTTTAACACAAATAATGGTAATTAAAAAAAAACTTTAATTAATTTTTTGGGTGTGTTCACATTTTTAGGTTTATAAATAACATCAATATTTTTAGTTAAACCAATATTACATAAATAATTTTATTTGGTATGTTAGTGTGGTGAATAATACCAATAATATATGGGTAGATATTTTATATAGTTTATAGGTTGTTTGTTGAGTGTTTATAGGGATCTTAGGATCTCCATATTTATCTCAATAACTTCCTATTTAAGTGTTTGTAATGATTCAAATGTATATAGATTGTGAGAATTATATTATAAAACTTTGTATATTCTTTCTTGGTTTTTATTATGCTATATAACTCTAATTTTTACTAATTTCTAGTATCAGAATAGGAGATTATATAAGATCCTTTATATCAAATGATTTTTTGATTTACATAATGGGAAATTCAAATGGTTTATTTCCTTGTCATGAGATCAGTTTTATAAATTATGAAGGTTTAATGTATTATAAACTTATAATGCAAGTCTTCATTCCTAGGTACAACTCGTATAGTCTTCTCTTTATATGCATATCCTATAAGTGAATTATTAATCTATGAATTCTATAAATATTCAATTAAAATGGAGAACTTTGTTTGAGTGGAATGCATGTGAAGGAGAAGAGACATTAGATCATGTATTCTTCCCAAGCTCATAGTGATCTATCTTTTATTTGGTAAGCATCTTGTTCATTTTAAAGTATGAGTCATCCATGCCATTTTAGTGTCTCAAAATATTCATTTGTATTTGGTTTGAAGTTTCCATCTCAATTTTTTTTATTTATATGACTATGGAATTTATTTCTTCATCAAATTTGGAGCCTTCAAAATTTGCCTCACCATAGAACTTATTACTCACTATTACTATTTTATGCATGTTATTCTACTCAGTCCCTTGTTAAAAAAGATTAGGGGATAAATTCACATTGCATCATTGAGGTCAAACCTTTAAGGCTACAATGATTGTATTTTTAGGCATAGGTCCATACATATCAATATTAATGATATAACACAATAGATCTGAAATGGGAGATGTGAGGGTCTAGAAAAATTTGAGGAGCAAATAATTACTATTGCATGGAAATTTAGATGAGTGATATATAATTAATTATTTCCTATAGGCATCTTCTTTCCATATTACTAAAAATCCATTGTATGTTGGTAGTTTATTTAATACATGCAACTATCATCACAACTCATCCTTTTTGCTACATGTTCTTACCATATTCAAACTATAAAATATAATCTCCATGTGTGTCTTCATCTGAATGTTATTATAAGGAGTAAGTCAAATTTAATTTTAAGTTATTGATATGGTCCACAAATATTATATTAATATTGAGTATTGATTTTGTCACATTTCGTTTCTCATGGTTATAAAGTTTGATAAAATTACTTTAAGTTTAGATATTTTAGTCTTGTATTAAAAAGTGTTAATTAGTATTTAATTGGATTTTGTAATCTAATATTAAATTCATTGTCAATATAGATTCATTCTCTATATTATTATTCCAACAATTCATTATCCAAAAGTGTCTTATTAAAATAGATTAAGAATGTCATTAAGTCTAAAATAGTCATAGGTTTTAAAATTTTGAAAATGCCAAAAATAGTCATCCATGTCCAAATTTATCATTGTAAAGGATGCATTCTCAATTGAAATCAACATCCAAAATCGTAGGAGTCAATAAGTTATAATTTGAAAAAATATCAAAGCAGGGTATGATGTAAACACTTAACCTAAGTGGGTTTGACCTAAGAAATGTCAACACTTGACTACACATGAATACATCAAGAACTTGAAAAGAAAGCAAGTAGTTTCAGTAATTGGAGGTCAGAGGAAACATAGGATAGATGTTTCTTAACCTCTCATTAGTCACCAATGAGGGGACATAGATAACTTGGTGACATATTTTTTTTGGTATGTTTTTCTAGTTTTTAGTGTGTTGTGTTTTATGTGAAATCGGCTAACGCCAATGACATTTTTTAGTGACAGTGAAAATTTTCTATGCTGTTTTTATTTGGGTGGAAAAAAACATTGACAGAAGTTGAATAAGATTAAAATGATGATTTATTCCTCATAATATTTCATTTTTTACAACTATTTGTGTTTTCATTCCCCTATTAGATTGTATAAAAGGAGAGTGTAGATGTAATGTAATATGGAAATAATTGTATATGAGAGAAGCTAACCATAAAAATCCTCTAAATGTAGAGATCCTTTGACTATCATACTTATTTATGAATATGATAAGATAGTAAAACATCCATTACATCAAAATGGATTAAATGTGGTATGCATTATTCTCATAGTAGTGGTCATGTGTAACAACATCTAGACATCAAGATTCAAAAAATAGTATGTAGACCTAAATGTATTAGCATATGATTCTATTTAAGCCAATTCTTGAAGATGTATAATATCCCCATGTTCACAATAAGGGGTTGTATAATGGGGGTTAATAATCTTCATAAGGGGCTGAATTTTAGGGTGTGTTCACATTATTGATTTTATAAATAACATAACTATTGTTAGTTAGAACAATATTATGTAAATAGTTTTTTTTGGTATGTTATTATTGTGAATAACAACAATAATATATGGGTAGATATTTTATATAGTTTGGAGGTTGTTTGTTGAGTGTTTATAGGTATATTAGGACCACCATATTTATATCATGCACTTACTATATAAGTGCCTTTTAATGATTTTAATGCATACAAAGTGTAAAAATTATATTATCAAACTTTGTCTATTCTCTCTTGGTGTTTATTCTGCTTTATAACTCTAATTTTTATCAATATTAATAATCAAATCAAATTATTCCCAATTAATATATCTCAGTTGATACTTAACTAAATGCAAATTTCATTATTAACCTATTATGATTAATTTATATAATGATCAACTAATCACATTAAATAGAATTACAAATTTAGTCCATCACAATATATACAACTCCTATATAATAATAACTCAAGCAACTTATGAAAGTTAATAAAATAATATTATATAATAAGAGTAAATAAATTGATATTTATCCTGTAAAATAATATAATTTTTTATATCAAAGTGAATAAATAAATACAATGTTCCATAGAGCCAATGACTGTCCATAAACTTGTTAAATGTAAATAAACTAAAATCATGAGTAACAGTCTTTATTAGATGACTACTACATGAGAGGGAGAGCATCATTAGAGTGATTTTCCTCACCAACCATGGACCATAGATCCCCTACACAGTGTCCAAATAAGGAATTGAATTCCCTTCATGGATGAGTAGATGATAATGGTGTAGGTATCAAAAAGTAAATTAAAACTCATGTGTTTTAATATTTTAAGTGCATGCAACATATCATAAATAATTTTGTTCTAACATGACATTGTGCATACATGAGTATAATTAAATATGTGAAATGATAAATTTTAACTATAAAAAATATTTTGGCCATAGTTTTCATATAGTTTAATGATCCATTAGAATAATCATAATAACACAAACACTCAATCATATTTCATATAATCTAGGTAATAATGACTCTAAACATATTCATGAGAATTCATCTAATGATAATAATTGTTAGTGTCATTAATACCAAATTACTAAATAATCCATAAACAATAATTTTACATATTTCTCATAAAAATTAGAATTTAATACCAAAATAATTAAATACAAGAAATATTTGAAACAATGTCATGTTAAATGCTAACAACTTATTATCACCTAAATTATTTTCTAGGCTTCAGTATAGCCAAAATCCATTTTCCAATAAGCGAATATTACAATTTTTTTTAATAGCCATTATAATATCTAAGAATTTACCAAATCCATGAAAAAATACCATGTTCAAAGGCATTATAATTAAATAATATAATTAATTAATTAATAAATGAATATTGAGAAAATTAACAATAATAAATACACATTTATTATTCTAATCAACTATTAATCAATTTCATCATAATTTATAACTGAACAACATATTATAAATTATTGATATAAATCCTAGTTTTTATATGAACAAATCTATTCATTATAAACAAACATCTACTAATAACTAAAATTATTTACATAAACATGTATATCAAATATTTCCACTTATATTTATATAAATTCAAAACCCTTAGCCATTTATTTCCAAATGTCATAATATATACATATAAATGGTCATATATATATATATATATATATATATATATATATATATAATTATACATACAATTGTAACTGATAAATAATATATATACGTATATGCATTTTTATGAACTATTCATATAAAATATACTTATTTATATGCATAATTCATAGTTACATATATACATATGTATATATGTTTGAGTTTTTCTCATATCCCAAGTTCCCT
This sequence comes from Torreya grandis, assembly GCA_037957365.1. Taxonomy (NCBI): domain Eukaryota; kingdom Viridiplantae; phylum Streptophyta; class Pinopsida; order Cupressales; family Taxaceae; genus Torreya; species Torreya grandis. The sequence goes on from JARHVA010005975.1 coordinate 206,494, forward strand.
ACTTAAGAAATAAACCTAATTTGACCCTAGTGTTTTAATACAATATAATAAACATCAATCAACCATTTATTTAACCTTATTACTCTTAGCTAGTTGAAATAAGAAAACAATACAATAGACATTTAGTTCTCAAACTTTATTCTCATTTATGGTTGTATTATTCAAGATGAATAGGCAATAGTCCTATTCAAGAGAATTATAATAACCTAATCATTCCATATAACTAATTGTAGTTTACATTTTAACTTAGAATTAATAGCTATACCGAACCCAAGAATTTAAATTAATAAATAATCAAAACCAAATAATATTAAGTCCATGGTAATGCTTATTGATTAATCAAATCATACTTCAAATAATTTATCAAAAATAAATCTTTATATATAGTCAATGTAAAACCTTTTATACTCTATCTACCCATAAATATGTATGCAAAATCAATATAAGATTCTATACTCAGTTGATATATAAATATCTTCAAACACATTTGGAACATGATAATATAATTACAATGTAAACACAGTCAATACATAACTTTAAATAAAGTCATAAAATATCACTTAACCATCCATATAATATTTTACCAAAATTAACTCACAATATATTTATGCTAAGTCAACATACAAATATTCTTGTCCAGTCAATACATAGTCAAATATATTTTATTATATACTCACAAAAAAAATATCTAAAACCTATGTTATGAAGATCGATGATATTAACTCATAGTCGACATATATAATCATTTAAAAACAACCAAATCATAGTCAACCCATAATAATGTATATGCAATCAACATATAAAGGATTACACACAAACATCAGACCATTTTCCATACACATTCGATTCATAGTAATATATTCAAAGTAAAAAAAAAAAACTTGTTTACATAGTTGATACACAAACTAAGTAAAGTCAAATAATATCATTCAACTTGTTTATACAATATTATGTCCAAATTTTGACTCGCAAACATTTATGTATAGACTATAAAAAATCAATAATATTTACCTCTTCTAAAAATAAAAACACAATGAATACAAGTCAAATAGTTTCCAATGAAAATCTAGTTTACATATCCCTAATCTAAAATTATCCCAATCCAAGTGGATAAACCATAAATTTCACTAAATTCTAATGAAACAAGTAACACACAAACCTTATTTTTTTTTTAACTAACACAACCAACAATTAGACATTAAACCCTAATTTGAATGCTATAGCAAGTAACATTTTAAAACCATTTCATTTATACTCAGTTGTTTAGCATAAAGGAACTAATACACATAGCCATGTGAATAACCACTCCAAATAACATTCAATCATGCATATAAAATAACCAAATCCATTTCCTATCCAAGTAATAAACTAAAAACACAACAATTTTGTTTATTATAATCATTTTTACATTTGTTACACAATTTAATCATATATTTAATTGTGTGGGGGAATCCTTATCCCACATGGTTGAATCCTTGACCCCATTTAGGGTTTTAAATATACTAACTAGTCATTTAAGTAACCAAAAAAGAATTATTAAATTGTATAATATGAATATAAGTTTTTAGAATTAACCAAAACAAAACCTTGCCTCTTTATCACCAAAGTAGTCTAACCTTGTCTATAATTGAAAGTTAAATTTTCTCTCATTCTCCTCTATTTGCAGCAATTGTCTATGAAAAAATCCCAAAACTTCATCCTCTTCTAATATTCCTACCATCTCTTGCATGCATTTCAAAAACCCCTAATACCATGGTGACCCCTTCTCCATCACTTCAAGAAAGACTCACCATCAAACGTGAAATTCATGGCATGATTTACACATCTCCTAGATAAACCATCACACTCATAGACTTATCCATTATTTATTATAACTCACATTTAAAACCTCACCATGCTATGTTTTGCTTGGTTTGAATTACCTAATAACCAAAACAAAAATTATGAATCTAGAATTAATGTTGACATCATGCTATGTCAATTAAATATAATTATTATGTTTTAAAAATAGCTTGAACGCATATCCATTTTAAAATAACATAATAAAGTTTGAATAATAATAAAATAAATACAGCATACCTAGATAATATTTTAGGTATTTAAGTCTTAAGTCACCTTAGGTACCCCTTCGATCTAGGTTACATAAGTTTAATAAAACCATTTTGTTATATGTTCTAAAAAGATATTTTCTTCTATTTCATGTTTATATATATGTTAGAAGTTGGTTTTAGGTTTCTCCTATGGACGTTATTGTTATATCCTTCTTCCTTTGTTTCAGGGTTTTGAGGTCCCTTCAAAACCTGTTTTTACCTTAATCTAAAATAATGCTATTTTATTGTGTTCTTTTAGGTACCCACATGTATATGTTAAGCAAACAATAGAAAGTAAAGTCATTTATGAACATATATAATTAAAAAATTCCATAATGGTAACCATATCATAATCCAACAAGTAATAACAATTGTAATGAGATTGATTAGCATCTAAACATGAATATAAACCATATCAACTGATATAAATAAATCAAGATAATGAAATTAAAGCAAACATACATTTATTATTTTATGTTGTGTGTATTGGGTTTATTATTTAATCTCAACACCTCCAACATTTTCATCTATAATATCTTCTAAAATGATACTCTCCCTCCATATTTGAATAGAGAGAATAATTTTTCCTTCATCCACCTCATAAATGAAAATGGTAGTTATCCCTAACCATGATAATCAATAGAATTACTACTAAAGCACAATAATATTGACTAAGCATAATATATATGCATATAAAACTCATGTATAGCTAAACAACAAAGAAATGAGTCATAATCATTATATGTTTGTCCTTATGTCAACATACTGAAAATAGTTTGCTATAGTAGTAATTAAACAACATTAACACCATAATATCTAGTTAATAAAAAAATAATGTTTAGTGAGGAAATCTAGATGTAACATCCTCCACCTTAAAACTGCTCATCATCTCGATGACACTTATTTGAAATGAATGTTTTGAAATGAAATACCATATAGTAGAAAATCAAATAACAATAATAAATGCTCAAACAAACAAATATGTAAACAACCTATATAACTCATCATAATTCTCCCAAGTGGCACTGTCCTTAGAATATTGGTCCCACTGCACCTTACACTATGACACTTCTCTTTTATGCAAACTAAGTTTATGAGTGTCAATTATTTTGATTGGTTCTACTATGACCACCCCGAGATCTAGAACTTGTAAATCATTCCAATCCAATACATGAGAAGGATCAGGTACATACTTTTTAATATATGACAAATGAAAAAAATTATGTTAGAGAGATAGAAATAGTGGGTAGGTAAGCATATACCTAACAATATTGATCACTTCCAAGACCTTAAAGGGTCTCACATATCTCGATGAAATGTTTGTTGATTTACCAAACTTAAATGAGATCTTCTTAGAATTAACCCTTATAAATAATTTATCACCAATAGTAAATTATCTTTCTATCCTTTTCAAATTACCATAGATTTTATTTCGATCATTGGATTCATCCAACCTTTATTTGATTAACTTGACCTGCTCCTCCATTTATATAATAATTTGAGGACCAAATACCACCCTATCTTATAGTTTGTCCCAATTGATTCATGTTCAAGACCTCCTTCTGTATATTACTTGAAATGCATCCATATTTCAAGATGATTGGTAAGATTAATTATAAGTAAACTTTAAAAGTTGAAGATACTCTTCCAACTTATATTTTTGATCCTTGAAATACATTCAAAGAATATATTATAGAGTTTTATTTACTCTCTCTATTTGTCTATCCATTTACATATGATATGCAATACTTAAATTAAACAATGTTCCCAAAGATAAATTTAGAGTCAACCAAAATGTAAATTTCATCCTTAGATCTTGATCCAAAATGATAATCTTGATAATCTCTATAAACATATGTAATCAGTACAACTCTTTCATGAGCATTTTTCAAGCATTGGTGTATCATCAGTCAAATTACCTAGTATGTAGTGTGATACCATGGTTATTTTGTCAACTACCACTAATATCATGTCATGTTTATTTCATGATGATTGAAAACCTTGGAAAAAGTCCATACTAATTACCTACCACTTCTACTATGATATATCACGAGGATACAAAAATTTTACCAGATGCATATGTTTAGCCTTCACATGTTGACACTCTTAACAATGAGACACAAAATATAATACATAAATTTTAATTAATTTTTATAAATAAATATTTTTTAGGCTAGACATGAGCTTAATCTCTCTAGGGTGTCTTGAATAAGTGGCATTATAAAATTCCTTTAACACAATGTTACTCAAATTCTATTTATCAAGTATATACATTTTGACAATGTACCTCAAAATATCATCATTCTCTAACTTGAATCTTTAAACCTAGGTTTTTGAGCATAATATAATAAATATTTACTAACTTGATCATATAAATCATCTCCAAGGGATAATTAAATAACTTGATCATGAAAAGCTCTCCGGATAGTAGCCAAAGTTGATATATACCTTATATGACCTAGAGAATTTACAACTCTATTTTTATTTCCCTTGATGTAGTTAATATAAAAAACATAGATAGCTAATAACTCTAACCAATGTCTCTAGTGAGCATGTAGGTTCAGTTGGTTGAAGGTATATTTGAGTCCCAGGTTGTCAATATTGAGATCAAACAATTTTCCCAATAGATAATGCCTTCAAAATTGAAAAGATTACACAATTGCTACAAGTTTCATATCATCTAGAGAATAATTTTCCTCATATGGTTTAAGCTTCCTATACTCATGCAACAACTAAACCCTCCTACATAAGAAATTATCCAATATTATCCCTAGATGCATTAGTGATTACTGAGAACTAACCATTACAATCTAGAACTCTTAGCACAGGTACCAATGTAAGCCTTAGTTTAACTCTTGAAAAAAATTCTCACACTTGTCTACCAAAAAAAATATCTACTTCTACTAAAGATAGGTAATTGGGTTATCTATTTTCAATAAATTTGGACCAAATTTCTTGTAATACATTACTAGACTCATAAAACTTCTCATCTTATATACCCTTTCTAGGTGTTGGCCACTCCATAATGGTTATTATATTTGCCAAATCAACTAAAATTCCATCTACATAGATAATGTGTCCTAAATACTACACTTTCCTATGGAAAAATACACATTTAGATAATTTACCATAGATTTTATGCTTCTTCAAATGCTTCAACACCAACTCCAGATGCCATCTATGATCTTCCTCATTATTAGAATAAATGAGGCTATCATATATAAAACTAAATATAAATTGATCTAGAGAGTACCTCAACACTAAATTCATGAGATTCATGAATGTTGATGGAGTATTTATTAACTCAAAAGGCAACACTGTAAACTTATAGTGCCCATACCAATTTTTGAATGATTTTTTAAGAAAATCTTGTTATAGAATCCTCAACTAATGATATCCAACTTGAGATATTATTAAAAGAAAAATGACTAAGAGGGGTGTGAATCAGTCTTAAAAACACTCAATCAGTTTAACTTAACATTCATGAGCCATTCATACAAGTACATAGATCTTATCAAGCATAAATAATCATCGTAAACCATGAAACAAATAACACATCATATATTTGGGAAACCATCAAGGGGAATAAAACCCACTAATATTTTAAAATTGAATATATTAATATAAGATAAAAACCAAGATTTAGTGAATCACCAACTTCATATGGAGCATCAACCCCAACTAGTAGAGCACTCACTTGATTAGGCTTTAACAAGCACCCACTTGCAATAAGGTAACAACCACCTAGATAACTCAACCATATAATTACATTAATAACATTAATAGCACTTTGTTTATCAAATAATATATTAATACCACCTCTTCATCTCTTCACATTATTATCCCTCTCAAACTGCCTTTTAGGCCTCTTTTCTCAACTAGGTCTCTTCAAGATTGGTTAGGTAATATGACCTTGATATTCATACTCAAAGATTCTATTATATATTCATCAATATATTTTTACACAAATATTATGTTATATATTACCTCCTTTCACTCCTCAATATCCTCTTTCATTTTCTTTCATGCTCTCATATTTATCACATAAAATATGCATAAATAACCTTATTCTTATACTAGGCTCTTACTTATACACCACTTGGTCACACATACAAACTTATACACTTATATTACCATTTAATTAGGTCCTATAAAACATTTCATGCATGAATTGATCATTTAAATGGGTCAGTCACAAAATATAGGACCAAAACCTCTTTATAGCCTTAAGGATACTTAATTCAATAAGGTCTTCATTAGCACACCTTACCTTATGACCCATTGAAACAAAATACACTTCATCAATGAATAATATATTTTGAAAAATAATTAAAATATACCTTATAAAACATCACTTTAATTCCACAACACCCTTTAGGTCCAACCACCACCTAAATCACTTCTCAAAACACTATTCATAATAGACCTTCATACACACAAAAAGTCTATCTTGAATAATTGAAGCATAATTTTTTTTTTAAATAACCATAATAATAAATAAAATATTGATAAAAATAATGACCTAAAGTTAATCAAAAACATTATTATATACTTTAACTTAATGTATACAGGATCAAACTCTTCTCTACAAAATGCTCACTTTGAACTGCCAACTCCCCTCAAATCATAATCATGACAAATTGAACTTATGAAACTTGAAAGAAAAAAATAAAGGAATTAAAATTAATTAAAATTATTTTAAAACATGCTTATAACAACCTATAATTAAAATATCATAATATATAATGGAAACTATTGGTCTTGCATACCAATTTGTTGAGCTTCTCTCTCATAAACCTCACTCAGTGAAACAAGCCATTTTGGCATCAATATTTTCACTACTTTTAATAAATATAAAACCTTATAAAAAGAATTAATATGAAATTAAATTATAAAAAAACAACACCATGTGCATTATATACTTCAATTCATTTCATAGAGTCTCAAACTCATCATTATAACCTGCTTACGTAGAACTGCCAGTTTACCTTAAAGCATAGTCATGGTGAAAATGATCTTCAACACCTATATGAACAATTTAAATAAAATATGATAAATGTATATTATATTATGAGATAATTATAACATTATTAGATATAAATATAATAATGTCAGGTGTCAATATTGGTCTTGTACACTAATCTCATAACATTGTACTTCAATGTCTCATCTAAACCAGACAGGTTAACTTGTGAGAAACTTTTTCACTATAATAACTAACATAAAAAAATTATTAAAAAAATATTATGTCTTATAATTACTAAAAAACATTTCCATATAATTGATTCTATCACTATTACACCTTAACATATCCCTAGTTATCTTCTCACTTCTACCTGGGTTTCTCATTTTTTGCATCATTAGTCTGTTAGCAATATGCTATCTTGGATTAACATTTTATCACACCTTAAAGATATAAAATGTATAAAAACCACCATGTACATAAAATAAAACTCTCACCCTTATCTATTCAATTATTTTTATACTTTGACTTGGTCAACTCTAACTTCTATAAAAAATCTCTAAGAAATAGGGCCTTTCTTGTAGGGTACACTCACTCATTTAAATACTCAATCACACATAGATATGCCTGAGATAGTTTAATACAACCTAAAAACACTAAAATATCCATACCAATACATTTTTATAGATTTATAACAACTTCTTTCATATTGGGTCACTATTAGGGTTCTTTGAGGGTTTAAACTATCTTTCACTATTAGAAATCATTCATAAATATTAGCCCCTCATTCCAAAAACTAATAAATATAACTTATAAATAGGACCATTTCATATATACCATGAAAATATTAGGTCCTCATGTATACGTTTCACATACTAAAAAACACATCAAAACATTTTTGTGTAGACAACTCTTTATCTTATGCACTCGAAAGACCTTAAAACAATTTTTCAAGACTAAAAATTCAAACTTTGACCTCATACTTTGTTAACACACCTATAAAAATATATCACACCATTTAAAATTATCACATTATCATTATTATCTTGAAAGTTTAATCTCATACCTCATTTGACCACCATCTCTCTCTTTTCTCTCTAGACGTTGACCTGAAAACCATATTAGTCTATGAAACTGACCTTCTAACCATTTTCCAAGATATCAATAGCTCATATACATGCCATAAAACCTCTTAACATGATCAAAAAATTCCATACATCTTCTCTCATGCCTAATAACACTCATCTCACCAAGCAACCAAGCCCATGTTCTCACACAAGGTTTATTCATGTCATGACTATGCCATGTCAAGAATCCTTAAGCCCTTGATACTTTACATAAGGATATTATTCTTAAGAAATTATCTCATAATAACAACACTAAACTATCCACTTCAACAATCTCTTTAATGAACTCATACAAACATCATCAAAACACTTTTCTTTGCTAAGAACTTTACAACTGACCTTGATTATCCTTCAGTAGAGCAAACATAACCTTAATCATATTTAATTTTAGTAACATCAAACTTGACAAAATATTTACAACAAAAAAGACAACATTAAGTAAAAACCTTGATCATTGATCACCTTTGACAACATCATGTTGATACCTCAACTATCCTTGCTTACCTAGATATCAACCTTCACTCATGCATACCTCAAAGATCACTCACCATTCATCTTCACTAGATGAATCTTGACATCAAATAAAACACACTTTTACATTCATGACATCATATTGAAATAAATGATAATAATATGCCAAAAAAATCCCCCTTTGTCATTAATGGCAAAACACACTATAGTCTGATCAATCTCTTCTCCCCTAAACTAGTCTTTCTCCCCCATTAACATTAATGAAAAAGGGTCTTCCAAAAAAAAATATCTCACCCTTGGACTTGAAATTCAATAAAAAAATGAAATTTTGACCAAATACTCACCTTAGGATTGAATGTTTGAGTTCTTCCTCAAGAAACTATGAATTTTATGTCAACTACATCTTTATTGAATTACATACAGAACTTCATCTCAAATTCTTATTGTTTTTAATATCCTTAGATATCTAAAATCAACCTCAAATATACCTTCATACTGACTTGGAATTTCACATATCTATTTTGATCCTTTAAATCACATAGTTAGCAAGATCCCCTATGTCCATACTTTCCTTTTGAGTCAGACAATGAATAATAATATCTTTTGACTTATTTCATTGCTGATTGGAACTTCAACCTTTTTTCACACCATAAAAACTAATGATATCATCATCTTGATCCATAGGCCATATCTGGTCCATCTACATCATGACAGCCCTTCTTGTATTAGTTCACTACTTATTAGGTCTGCATAACACCTACTGTACTATATTCTAGATTCTATCTTGCTTTATCACCTTCACCTCACAAAACCAAGGAATTACAAGCATATTGACCTATGATACATGAACCAAAGTTTATCTTAAAATTATAAGAGTAATCACACGCAATTCTTATGAGCATACAACATCTATAAAATTAATGCTTGTCCACCATTTATATTAGGTCTACCTACAATCAAAGATATTATTCCAAGGTAATAATCTAGTCCTCCATGCTAGAGAAAACATCACTCATTTCATTTCCATATGGTATCTCAAATGTTCTTATTGCATAAATCTATATCATTCATGCTTCTCAATCCACCATGGCATAGACCTCATCATGACATCTTCCTTACATCATTTTGTCAACTAAGTCTATACTTAATGCTTCATTATGATAGACCTCTGTCATAGCTTATCTTCTTCAATATATGTAAATTGACACTATACAATATGTGCCTTGATCCTATATGACCTTAAGATCATTTTGAGACACATATGACTCTCAAATATTCATGTTAATATGCTAATGAACAACTTTGCAATCTTTTTTTATGCTTACTAGTTTTTCATGATTTCATTATGTTCTATATACTTAGAACTTTTTTATGATTATCTCAGACCTTTGACATATCTCCATGGATTCTTAACCACAGTATTCTTATAGTTCAATATGATTTATATGTCAATCCAAATTTACATATACACCTTCATGATCATATTGATCTTGTAGATTGATCCATATTTTACTTTGATAGTCAAGACACACTGAGCACCATGATTAAATAATTCAATACGTTACAAGCATGATATTCATTAGATAACACTATAAAAATGAACCACATAATGTTCAATAAATGTTTCAAGACATATAACATTCTTTTAGTTCATGAAGGACTCTCCTAGGGTTTACTGGTATATGAAGACAATAAACCCTCATAGGTCTATCTTACCTTTGTCTTGCATGTTCTTATTTGTACCCCATATACTGACCATAAAAAATACATAGTCATGTAATTTATGACCTTAGGAACACCTTTAGAATTTTGGACTAGTCTCTCTTCAAGTCAAGAGTCATTAAAAATCTCTACAAGTAAACTTGTTATCCAATGTCAAAGATCTTCATGACACAATTAACTTTAATGATGTTTTTCTTGTAATAAATACACTCTCAGATCTAGCTTCTGTAAGTTTCTGATATTTTTATTTCTCTAAATGGAAATTGAGATATATAAAACCTCACCAAAATATCTATGAGACCCTCAAAATAACCACTTGGCCATGAATGACCTGCACCAATGATATATGCCTTCAAACCATCATGTACATATGATATTATGATGTTCATAATTATTTTTCCTCTAGATGACTGATCAACACATCTCTACAATCATATTATTGTAATTCTGATATTTTCCTCAAGCATTTATACCATAGAGTTATATTATCATTTCTTGATGTTATATATTAAGGCTTTCCATATTTTTATATCATGATCTATGAATTTGTTTTTACATAAAAACACTACAACAGACCTCATTGATGCTTCTATTGAGTGATGAAGGCCTCTATAAAGTCTAATAAAATACATATCAATTCAAAAAGCTATATAACAATGTTAAATAAGGACATTCCCATATCTCCACTCTTTTATCATCCAACTTGCAATCATGAGGTTGATAGTCTTTCTTTAGGATCCTCTTGGTCATGATTGGCACATCTAGCTTAATGTCTACATCATCCTTCTTCTTCTTTATATGATTTGATACAAACCACTCTTGGAATTATAACTTGGTAATTAGTTCACCTTCATCCATAGGATGATCATGACTAGTTCTTACCTTATTTTATCACCACACCATGATTTGTTTCTTAGGAGCTTCCAACATCTTTTTATGACTTAAAGACTTATTCAATCTAATCTTACAAAATCTTGAATTTTGACCAATACATTAAAACTCATAGAAAATAACATTACTCTTGTTATACATACCTCTTGATTTATATGGTATTTGATCTATTATTGGAAAATTATTTCCTTTACCATAGTCTGATGAAAACTCATCTTTGGGTGGCATCCTTATATAGTCCTTTGTTGTATGTCCAAACTAATAACAAGTAAAATAATGATCATGGAAGAAATTTGAATACCTTATGATGTTAATATGTCTAATTGGTTTATGATATTTCTCTTTGTGTTATATTTATTTTATAATTTATATATCTTATCATGACCTTTATCAAACTTTATCATCTTGTCTATGAGCTTGTCATGCACAACCTTTAAGGAACCTAGCTTAGACTTCAACTGATCACACTCAACTTTCTTTGATATCAAACTTTTATTTATAACCTCTAACTAATTATTGATATCCTTGAAGGTATTTTTATACCTTTTGGCTTCTTTGACCATGTCACTCTACAAGATACATATTCACTCTTCAAGAGTCTTGATCACAGATCTCAACTCTTGACTCTCTTTCCTTAACTCCTTATCCATCTTGTGCTTTTAGGATCACCTTTAAGCTATTAGTCTTGATTAAAATAACTTGGATCTGATACCAATTTTCATAACCATAATTAATGAGAGGGGAAGTGAATCAATCTACAAAACATTTAATCAATTCAACTTAATAATCATGATCCACTCATATAAGTACATATATCTTAGCAAGCATAAGAAATCATACAAGAGCATGAAAAAAGATAACACATCATATATGTGGGAAACCATCAAGGGGAAGAAAAATTATTGATATTTTAAAATGGACTAAATTCCTATAAGATAAAAAACAATATTTAGTGAAGCACCAACTTCACATGGAGCACCAACCGTAACTAGCCAAGCACCTACTTGAATAGGCTTTAGCAAACAACTACTTATAAGGAGACACTAACCCAGTAGATGACTCAGTACCAACATATCAACATGATTTATCTAATAATATTTACAAAACTATGTTTCTCAACCAATATATATTAACCACCTATTCACTTTTTCACATTCTTATCCCTCTCAAACTGTCATTTAGGCATCTTTGCTCAACGTCTCTTTAAGACTAATTAGGTCATATGACCTTCATATTCATACATAGAACTTATATTATATATTAATGACTATATTTATACACCCATGTTATGGTCTACATGACCTTCTTATGCTCCTCAATATCCTCTTTCATTCACTTTCACTCTCTCCTATCTATCACATAAAATAGGCCTAAATAACCTTATTCTTATACTACGCTCTTGCTCATACACCTCTTGGAAATACAAACACAATTTAAAATTTTTATAACCATTTAAATATGTATTATAACATGTTTCATACATGAATCAATATTTATAATATGTTAGTCACAACATATAGGACCAAAACCTCTTTTAGGCATGAAGGAGACCTAATTCAATTAGGCCTTCATTAACACATGTTACCTTATGACATATTGGAAAAATATAAAATTCATTTAATAAAAATTTAATTTCAAAAATAAATAAAATAAACCTTATCCAACTTCACTTTAATTCCACTACACCTTCTAGGTCCAACCACCATTTGAACCCCTTCTCAAAACATTATTGATAATAGGCCTTCATACATATAGAAAGTTTATATTATACAACTGAAGCATAAATGAATTTTTGATAAATAATCATACAAATAAATCAAATAATTATAAAAATATTTACCTTATGGTCATAAAAAACTTTAATATATCATTCAAATTAGGGTATATAGGCTCAAACTCTTCTCAGTAAAATGGACACTCTGAATTGCCAACTAGACTCAAACCACAGTCATGGAAAATTGAACATATAACACATAAAATGACACAATAAAGGAATTTAAATTAATTAAATTTATACTAAAAATAAACTATAATAAAAATATCATAATATCTAATGGAAAATATTGGTCTTACAAACCAATTTTTTGACCTCTCTCATAGACCCCACTAAAATAAGAAAGCCATTTTAGATTCAAACTTTTCACTAATTTTAATGACTACCAAGCATTATTAAAAAAAATGAAATAAAATTCCAAAAAAAAAACACTATGTTAATTATATAATTAAATTTAGGTCATAGAGTGTCAAACTCGCCACTATAACTTGCTTACCCAGAACTGCCAATTTACTTTAAAACATAATCCTAGTGAAAATGAACTTCAACACCTATATGAACTTTTTCATAGAATTTTGATGAATGTATATGATATTATGAGATAATTATACCACTATAAAATATAAATATAATATGGTAAAATGTAAATATTGGTCTTGTAGACCAATCTCATAACCTTGTACTTCATTGTCTCATCTAAACCAGACAGGTCAACTTGCGAACAACTTTTTCATTATAATCACTAACCTTAAAAAATTATACCAAACATGAGAATTTGTTAAAATTAATTAAAAAATTTTACATGTACATGTTTCCATCACTATTCCATGATAACACATCCCTAGTAATCTTCTCACTTCTGCCTTTGTTTCTCACTATTTGCACCATTAGGCCTACTAGTAAAAAGATATCTTAGATGACTATTTTGTCACATCTTAAGGATATAAAATTTATAGAAAACATAATAAAATTAAAAAAAATTAAACCTTATCCACCTAATTATTTTCATACTTTGATTTGGTCAACTCTGATTGTTACAACAAATCTTTGAGAAACAAGGTCTTTCTTATAGGGTCCACTCACTCATATGAACAGTTGAATCACACATGGAGATGCCTAGGAGAGTTGAATACAACCTCCAATGACTAAACTATAAATATCAATCCATTATGAGAACTTTAGAACATATTTCAAATAAGGTCATTATTAGGGTTATTTTAGGGTTTAAACCATCTTCCACTATTAATAATCATTTATAAAGCTTAGACCTTAATTAAAAAAACTAATGCCTATAAATTTGAGATATCAAATTTACCCATATAACATTAATATCTTAGCTCCTCAATCAGATGTTGCTCATGATAATGAACACTTGAAAAACCTTATTAGGTAGATAACTCTTCATCTTATGCACATGAGAGACCTCAAAACATTTTCTCAATGATAAACCTTAGAAATTAGACCTCAGACTTGGTCAACACACTTAAAAAATTCTATAACACAACTAAAAAATGTTCACATGCTCATTATTATCTTGAAATCTAAATCTCATACCTCATTTGGCCATCATCTTTCTCTTTCCTCTCTAGACCTTGACCTAAACACCACATTAGTATTTGAAAATGACCATTTAACAACTATCTAAGATCTCAAAACCTCATATACATGCCATAAAAAATCTCACCATTCTCAACCACTATGATACATCTTATCACATGCCTAAGACCACTCATCTCACCAACAAACCAAGCCCATGTCATGACTGGGCCATGATAAGACTCTTTAAGCTCTTAATAACTAACATGAGGATATGATTCTTAAGTATTTATCTCATCACAACAAAACTCAATTTTATAATGCAACAGTCTCTTCATTGAACTCATATAAACCTCATCAAAACACTCTTCTTTGCTAAAAACTTGATAACTTACCTTGATAATACTTCACTAGAGTAGCATCAACCTTAATCATTTTCATTAGAGTAACTTCAAACTTGACACAAGCCTTTCAACAATAAAGAAAACACTAAGCAACATCCTTGACCATTAATCACATTTGACAACCTCATGTTGATACCTCAACTATCCTCACTAACCTAGACATTAGCCTTCACTCATTTAAACCTCAAATATCACTCACCATGTATCTTTACTAGATTCATATAGACATTAATCATAACATACTTTGACATTAATGACAATCGGTTGAGGTCAATGAAAAAACTATACCAATAGATCTATCTTTGATAAAATTTTATCCCCATGCATTTGATCAAAGAGATCATCAATGTCAAGTAATGGATACTTATTTTTGATTTTCACTTTATTCAACATCTATTAATCAAAACACAATAGAATATTACGATCCTTATTTTTTATGAATATGACTAGTGCATTCTAGGAGGACACACTTGATCAAATCAACCCTTTATAT
This sequence comes from Torreya grandis, assembly GCA_037957365.1. Taxonomy (NCBI): domain Eukaryota; kingdom Viridiplantae; phylum Streptophyta; class Pinopsida; order Cupressales; family Taxaceae; genus Torreya; species Torreya grandis. The sequence continues at coordinate 221,965 of JARHVA010005975.1, forward strand.
GACAAATCTTATATTTGAGCCTTCAACTCAACCAAATTTGTAGTCATAATCATGTAAGGTGCCTTGGTTTTTAGTTATAAACTAGGTATTATGTCAATTAAGAAATCAAACTCCCACTTGGGTACTAATCTGATAATTCCTCTTAAAACAAATTCTAACATTTGTTAAGGAAAGGGTAATCCTTTATGGATAAATCCTTTTTTCCTCATAATTGATTTTAATAATGAGTGTTTAACATCCTTTCCTCTAAGACTTATTAAGTTAAATTGCATAAAATTTCCTAAGTTTGAAGTCCCTTACCTCACCCTAAATCTGAGTTTGATTCCTAAAATCATCCTGACACTTTACCTTCTTTAGATATAAATCTAGATTTGATTTTTTATTATTAATACAATTCACCCCCAAGATCACATCATATGACCCCACTGGAGCTACATAAAGATATACAATAGTAGTTAACTCTAGAAACATAATGTACACTTCCACTAAACACCTATGAACTTTGACCTTGGAATCATTCCCATATTGCACCAAGCATGTATTTACAATTGAACTAGCTAATTTATACAACTTATAAAGCATACATGGATAAATAAAACATGTAGTAGCTTTATTATCTATTAAATTTGAAATAGGTTGACAAATAAGATTACCTGGAACCTCAATAGGTGAAACTTGAGAATCAATTTGATGATTTTAATAACTCCATGGATTTTTTACTAAAAGTTCCCTTGATATGTAGTACCCTTATATTTTCCTTTAGACTTTATTTTATTACATTCCCTAGTATACTGATCACCTCCATATATGAAACATCTACTAGGTGATCCTTTCCTTTGTAACTTGTAATTTCCCTTCAAACTAGATTTGAATTCATGTTCAACTTTTTTGTTAATTGATAAGTTACTAAACTTAGCATTATACTCCTTAATTGATTATTTTAATTCCCATTCCTCTTCTAGTTCTTCTCCTTATGATTTCATTTAGAACCTTAAAAGTTCTTAAAATTCTCTCTAACCTGAGTAAGAGACTTCAGTTTAGACTACTACTTAACTACCTTCTCAAAGACCTACTCCATCGTAGATGGCCCATGCACATCTACCTCACATCCAATTTATGGTTGTAATGCCATAGTGAACTTTTAGATTAAAAAAATTCATATACGTAATATTAAGGAACATATTTTATGAGATTAGTGTATTTTTCCTAGTATTTGTTCACCAAAATATCTCTTTACTTTAGATTCTAAAAATATATCAGCTTTTGATCAAAATACAACTAGGAAAACCATCATGATATAAACAAAACCATGAATTTATCCTAGGTGTGTTAGTGGAGTCAAGGTTCATCTTGATATTATTATTTGACCACCCTATTGTTGCTTCTCCATCAAGCTGATATGCTCCCCAAACGGCCTTAGTAACTTCAACATAGTTACAAATCTTGAAGTGTTTTTCCATTTCCCTCAAGCAAGATTTAGCACCATCACAAAATATAGTTCTATTTAACTTACGAGGATTTATCTTATTCATTTCCCATGTAATATATACATATACACAAACTCTCACATCCTATGGTACCTTATCATGCCTATGATCTTATTAATCCTCTTAATAAATAGGGTGCTCATCAACTTCTTCCTAATTAACTTACTCAACATGCCCATGCACTTCCTACTCTAAGGCCATGATTTGGTCCTTAGTTTCATGTATGAAAATGATAATCCAATAAAAATTTGTTACTTTCTCTATTGTAAATTTGTTTGGATCTACTATAAGGTTGGTGTTTGAAGTACCCTCACCTCTAGGTCTACCATGCACTATTCTCATTTATGATTAACAAGAGAATAACAATATGCTATCAAACTCATTAATTCCTAGAGTTTGAGCCTAGATTATAATACGACAATGTTATAATCCCACTGAGTTTAATTCAAATAATGGTAATTTAAAAAGAAACCTTACGTAATAATCAAATCATGTTATTCCCAATTATATATGAAGAGATTTTCAACTAAATGCATATTTTATAATAAACTAGTTATGATTCATTTAGGTAATTGTCAACTAATAAAATTTAACATAATTACAAATTTATTCTATCATAATATGTATAAATATTGAATAATAACAACTTAGCCAACTATTAAAAGTTAATATAATAATATTAAATAATAAGAACAACCAAACTATTGTTTACCAAGTACAATAATATAATGCTTCTAAATCAGAGTGAATATAAATAAATACAATGTTCCAAGGAACCAATGTGTGTCCATAAAATTACTATATGTAAAAAAATAAAAAATCATTATTAAAAGTCTCTATTAGCTAATGACTAGAAGAGAGGGAAAGCATCATCAGAGTGCTTTTCCACACCATGGACCATAGATCCCACACAATTCCCAACTAGGGAATGACCCTCCCTTCATGGATGAGCAAATGATAATTGTGCATGTATCAATTATTCAAATAGAACCCATGTGTTGTAATATTCTAACTAAATGCATCATATCATACAGAATTTCATTCTAACATGACATTTTGCATACATGCATATAATAAAATAGGTGAAGTGATAAAATTTGAATATAAATGCATTACTTTGATGAAAGTTTTAATATAATTTAATGATCCATTAGATCAATCATAATCATAAACACACAATCGATTAAATTTAATATAATCTAAGTAATAATGACATTAAACATATGCATGAGAATCCATCTCATGATAATAATTGTTAATGTCATTGATACTAGATTACTAAATAATCCATATAGAATAATTTCATGGATTTTTCATATAGATTAGTATTTAATACAACAATAATTAAAGACAATAAATATTTTATATAATCTCATGTTAAGTGATACCAACTTATTATCACCTAAATTATTTCCTAGGTTTCACTACAACCATACTCCATTTTCCAATAAGCCAGCATTACAATTATTTTTTTATAAAAACCATTATAATATCTAAGAATTTACAAATTCTATGTAAACATACCATGTTCAAAATAACTATAATTAAATAATATAATTTAAGAATTTATAAATAAATCCTAAGTAACTCAATAATAATAAATATAAAATTTATTATTCTAATCAACTATTAATCAATTTCCTCATAATTTATAATTGAAAACCATATTATAAATTACTGATATAAATCCCATTTTCCATAAGAACATATCTATTCATTATAAACAAACATATACTAACAACTCAAATTATTCGATAAACATGTATATTAAATATGTCCACTTATATTTATATACATTTAAAACCTTTAGTTATTGATTTCCAAATGGCATAATATATACCTATAAATTCTCTCTCTCTCTCTCTCTCTCTCTCTCTCTCTCTCTCTCTCTCTCTCTCTCTCTCTCTCTCTCTCTCTCTCTCTCTCTCTCTCTCTCTCTCTCTCTCTCTCTCTCTCTCTCTCTCTCTCTCTCTCTCACACACACACACACACACACACACACACACACACAGACAATTGTATGTGATAAATTATATATACACATATATGTTTTTATGAACTATTCATGTAAAATATACTTGTCTATATGTATAATATATAATTACATTTGTGTGTGTGTGTGTGTGTGTGTGTGTGTGTGTGTGTGTGTGTGTGTGTGTTTGATTTATTCTCATATCCTAAGTTCCATACTTAAAAAATAAAAACTTAATTTAAATTGAACATTTTGATAAAATATACTAAAAATCAATCAAACATTTATTTAACCATATTACTCTCAACTAATTGAGATAATTAAACAATCTAATAGACATTTATTTCTCTAACTTTATTTTCATCTATGGTTATATTGTTCAAGATTAATTAGGGAATAATCCTATTCAAGAAAATTATAATAACCCACTCATTCCATATAACTCACTGTAGTTTACATGTTAACTTAGAATTAATAGGTATACCCCCAACCCAAGTATTTACATTAATAACCAAATAACATTAAGTTTGTGGTAATGGTAATTGACAAATAAACTAATACTTAAACAGATACTCTACCAAACATATAACAAATATAACTCTTTATATATCATCAATGTAAAACATTTTATACTTTGTCTACCCATAAATATGTGTATATAGTCAATATAAGTTTATATAATTAGTTGATATATACATATATTCATACACAATCGGCACATGATAATATAATCATAATGTAAACACAGTTGATACATAAATTTAGTCAAATAATATCACTTAACTATCCATACAATATTTTACCATAACCAACTCATAATTTATTTATGCCCAGTCGACATACATATATATTTGGCCAATCAATACATAGCCAAATATATATTATTATATACTCACACCTAAATGATCTAAAACATGTGTTATGATGATAGACATTATTAACTCATATTTGACTCATATAATCATTTAAATACAACTGACTCATAGTCAAGCCATAATAATGTATAAATAGTTGACATACAAAGGATTACACATAAATGTCATGCCATTTTCCATACATAGGCCATTCATAGTGATATATTCAAAGTCAACTAAAACTTGTTTACACAATCGATACTTGAACTAAGTAAATTTGAATAATATAATTTATCCTATTCATATAATATTATATAAAATTAGACTCTCAAGCATTTATGTATAAAGTATAAAAAATAAATAATACTAATCCCTTATAAAAATAGTAACATAATGAATATAATTAAAATAGTTTCCAATAAAAACCCAATTTACATATCCCTAAACCAAATCTATCCCAAGTTGAGTGGATAAATAGACATAGATGCCTCTCACTAAATTTCAATGAAACAAGTAATACATAGACCACTTTTGTATAATGAACACATCCAAAAATTAGACATTAAAACCTTTATTAATAACCTATACCAAGTAATATATTTTATCCATTTCATTTATACATAGCCATTTATGCATAAAGGAACTATTACACATATCCATGTGAATAACCAGTCCAAATAACACTTAGACATGCATATAAACTAACCAAAGCCATTTCTTATCTAATCCAATAAACTAAGTACAATTTTTTTATTTAACCTAACCATTTGTATGCTTGTCACATATTCTAATTATGGGTTTGATTCTATGGGCATAATCCTTCACCTACAAGGTCAAATCCCTGACCCTCTATAGGTTTTACAAACACTAACCAATCAATCAAGTAAGCCTAAAATAATTTCTTTAAGTGTATAACATAAATACAAGTTCTTAGAGTTAACTAAAATAAAAACCATACATGTGTATTATCAAAATAGTCTTCCCTTATATACAATTGAAATTTATTCTCTTTCCTCTCATTCTCCTCTTTCTACCATGGTTACTGGTCCAAAAATCCCAAAAATCCATCCTCTTTTATTCTTTCTACCCTTTATTCCATGTATTTAAAAAACCCCTTAATATCATGGTGACTCATTCTCTGTCACTCCAATAAACACTCAACATCAACCTAGAACTCCCAACATGATTTCCATGTCTCTTAGATAAACCATGATAGTTATAAACTTATCCATTATTTCCTCCATCTTGTAGTCAAAACATCACCAAGCTAAGTCTTTCATGGTTTGAATGACCAATAAACCAAAACCAAAATGATGATTCTATAATTAGGTTTGAAATCATGTTATGTTAATTAAACATAATTATTATTTTTAATGATATCTTGAATGCCTATCCATTTTAACATAGCACAATAAAAAATAAAAAATAATAAAATCAAGACTTCATACATAAATAATCCTTTAGGTATTTAAAACTTAAGTCACCCTAGGTACCTCTTAGGTCTAGATCTATAAGTTTAATAAAACCATTTTGTTATATGTTCAAAAATGCAATTTATTTATATGTCATTTTTGTGTATGTGTGTGTGTGTGTGTGTGTGTGTGTGTGTGTGTGTGTGTGTGTGTGTGTGTGTGTGTGTGTGTGTGTGTGTGTGTGTGTGTGTGTGTGTGTGTGTGTGTGTGTGTGTGTGTGTGTGTGTGTGTGTGTGTGTGTTCTAATAATTATATTTTGTTACATGATTTCAGGTACCTACCTAAATATATTATGTAGACAATGTAAAATAAAGTCATCTATGAATGTATATAATTAAAACAATCCATAATGGTTACCATATCATAATCTACCAAGAAGTAAAAATTACAATGAGATTGATTAGCATCGAAACATGAATCTAAAACATACCAACTCATATAAATAAATAAACACAATCAAATTAATGAAATCATGCATTTATTATTATATGTGGTGTGTAATAGGTTTATTTTCAAATCTCAACACCTTTAGCCTTTCTATCTATAACATCCTCCCTGATTATACTCTCCCCCATATCTGATTGGAGAGTAAAATTTCTCCTACATCCATGTCATAAATGCAAATGGTAGTTAGCTCATAACCATGATAATCGGTAAAATTGATACTCAAGCACAAAAATAATGAATTAGCATAATCCACATGCATATAAAACTCATGTACAACTAACCAATCAAGTAACAAGTCACAAAAAATCTCATTATATATATGTGCATACATCAACATAATGAAAATAGTTTTCTACAGTAGTGATTAAATAATATTAATCCCATAATATCTATTTAATAAGCAATCATGTTTAGTGAGGAAATTGGGATATAACCACTAATCTAGATAGTCTTGGGTTTTGGCTATGTACTATGATCCTATAGACTATGGTTCACCAAAATAATTCCATGTGTATAGATGTCACTACTTCAGAGGATAGGGAAGATTTGAAAACTATGTTAAGGAATTTTAGTCCTAGATCATTAAGATAATGACACATGGATGGCTATTTATGCTCTATATAATTATCAAAACTTTGAATATGTAAAATTTAAAAGTAATAAGGATAATATTATTCCAAGCCAAAACATCTCAAGTGATAACAAAACAACATATCAATTATTATATAAAAAAATACATATTTCATAAAATATATATAAGAAAACATGTTTAATATAATGGAGAGTCCTTGCTTAAGTAGGCAAGGAAAAAATAAAAACTAGCCTAACTAACCAGTGTGGGATAAATTCCCACATATGATAAAACTAGGAAAATATAAACAACCTAATGAAAACCTATAAGCATGAGAATTACATAATCTAACACCCCCCTCAAGTGAAGTTAGGGGATACAAATCTCAAAAAATGATATAGTGGCATATCCATAGTATGAGTCCCAAAAACTAGGCATGATAAGGTACTCATGTACAATATATATCAATGAAGTGAAGAAAAAGAGAAAACCCATAATAACTAAAACTCTACCACAAAATGATATAAAATAATGAAGGACTTGGAATGCCCCCAAGGATAATTGCCATCGATATTGATGTCAATTCTCTAGGTCAAAATTACAAGATGACTAGTGTCAATGTTGATATCCTCAGCTAGAAGACTATATAAGCTCCATCTACATTGAATAGTTTTTATTCCTTTTTCCAAAATAAGGACACGAATGGTATACTAGAAGTCTACTCATTCTATAATGGAAGATGGAAGAAATAGTACAAAAGTCTTTGAATCACCTCAAAATTTGGAAAGATCATGCATAATAACTGGATGTAATGCCACAAAAATTAATCAAATATAAACAAGACATGGAACATTTACTAAAATAATGTTCATGAGAAGTGGATCATAATGATCAAAAAGTATACTCTAATTAAAACTAGTAGAGTCCTTTGAAGTGATAATCTGTGGTGGATCAACAACATGTATAGGAACAAAGGGAGGTTCTATAAATAAACATCCTAATTTTGGAAGAAACTCATCCCATAGAAGTGGCTCAACAAAAATAAGAACAACATCCATCAAGAATGTGTCATCAAAAGAAACTATAGTAGGAGGAGAGTGTACATCATTAGAAGAGAAAACCTCACTGATATGAGGAGGAAACAGAGAAGCATCATCCATGTCACCTTAAAAATATAAATTCTCACTAATAGGAGGAGTACAAAGTGAAACAGAAGGAGGTGGAGTAAAAGCAGGTGCAAAAGACCCATAAGCCTATCTTTCTCAAATAAGACTACAATAATATCCCAAGCTCTATTTGGTGATGTGGCTTATATAATATGGATGTGCAAGATATCTAAAACATTGAGGTGAATCAAGTGATTAGCTTCATCTTACATAGATACAATATTATTGAGTACCAATCTCTAAATGCCTTTCAGCTGAAGGTGTATCTTCTTTTTTATCTTTCAAATGGTGTAATTTGAGGTTTTGAGGGGATTCATTGTCAAAATTAACACAAAAAATTACAAATAAGAAATAATTATTCCTTTAAAATTATAACTCCAAATTCAAATAATGATAATGAACATAAAACCACAAAAAAGTGTAAGCCCCCCTAAAATTTGGCACTTTATAGAAATAGTGAAGTTATAATAAAAATAAGACCAATCCATGGTAAATTAAAAAATTTGAACTTTTTTAAAATATGACAATCAATTTTGATCTACCAATCAAAAGTTATTACACAATAAAATTCCCATCATTAATGGCATAATTTAATTAAATTTACACAAAAAGTTGATTTCAGTGATAAAATTAGACAATAAGATAACCTTCCAGCCAATCATTCAAACTATAATTCAACCATGAACTTATTAAAGACAACAAAAGTAAAAATAATATCTCTCTAGTGACCCATATGATCTTGTAAGCAAAGGAAAAAACACCTAAAATGAAAAAATATAACTATTTAGAAAGAATAATTAAAATAGCTTGTTAAAAATACTTGTAGGGTACATAAAAGTGATTTTATCTAATTTTATAACTCAGACTAGGATTAAATCATAATGGATAAGATTTTTCCATGTTAAAAGAAATCCTTTGACATGTAATGCTTGTTCAAACCCTATAATGATGCCAAGCTTAGGAGGAAGACTAGGAGGTCATCCAAATGATAACTTGGTCAGTATGTTGGGAGGATGGTTGGGGGGAAACTAAATACTCTTTGTATAACTCTCCAAAAACCATGAAATAGTCTCATACACACTACACAAACTTAGAGGAATACCATGCTCCTCCACCACACCACATAATTGTATAAATGTGTAGAATGTTGTCCAAGATTTGGATGGAGAAAATAAGTCTTCTCAATCAAAAAATATTATTTGTTATCCAAATAGTCTATGCTGATAAAAAATTACACATAATAACTCTACCAGATCCCCAAAGCATAGGATTAAAAGGATCTTACATATACCAAAAATATAGTTTTTAATGCCTTACCTACTCTTATGTTATTCCTTAAAAAACACAACAATATCCAAAAATATGTAGATCTAAGAATTCTACCTAAAATGGTGATGAGATAAGTAGTTGGGAGCAACAAATATTCACCATGTTGATCTCAAACAAGGATACAGGTCCTAAATAAAAACTTAGACACATAAGATAAAGGTTTAATGCACTTTCTCTCCTTTCAAATATGCCCAATCTTAGCTAAAGTCATCATGCCTTAAGATCTAGGGTTATTAGTAAAGAGTTTACATTAGGATCATAAGATAAGATAACACCAACATCTTTCACCATTTTCATGGCTACAATATGAGCTATACTTCATGGCTCTATAGTAAGACTTATTAATTCATAACAAAAAATCTAAGCCTATTAGATTAGATATTTATCAAATTTAGCCTCAATGAAGAGCATGTCAGCACTGGGATTATGATAGAAATTGAGTTCACATTCACCATCATTACATAATGTTAAAAAATAAAGTGTTATTATATAATTTATATCAAACAAGATCCCCTTGTAAACCACACCATTTTCCCTTGTTAACAAAAATCTTCATCCAACGTTACCACCAAAACATTGGCAAATGTAGAGATAGCCATGCCACTAAAGAAAAACCTTCTAAATTATGAGATTAGAAAGAATTAAATGCTAGGAAAAAGAAATAAACAAATAACTATATCAAATATATCTTATAAATTGATGTCTACATCACTTTCAAGCTATGATACCATGAAAGGAACAATGATTATAATGTTCCACGCCAAAATGTTTGAAGTGCTAAGAAAATATCATATCAAGTCTAATATGAAAATAAAAGATATTTCATATAATATATAGAATAAGACATGCTTAATAAAATTGAGATTCTTTTCTTAATTAGGCAAGGCACAAATATAAACTAGCCTAACTAATAAATGTGGGATAAATCCTCACATAAGATAAAACTAGGAAAATACAAACAACCTAGCCAGAACCTAACAAGCATGAGAATCACATACTCTAACACAATCATCAAAGGATGTGTGGGTTGTTACGATGATGACATGTGGCATGATATTACCTAATCATGTGATTGGAAGACTTGGTATACTAGGTCTTGGACTTGAAGACTATAAATAAGTGATATCTTCATGTGTGGAAGACAATCTCTTGCTTAGGAAAAAGTAAACCTAAAAATTTGGATATCATGAGTGAGTAAGGTAGATGAAGATGCATGTTAATATCTCATAATGTTGAGGCCAACATGCATTTTTATACATAGGAATGAATTTGATAAAGACATTACATTAGTTCGTTAGTAAAATAAATCATGATTTATGTTCATTCCTTCAAATCAAAGGCCTAATGGTTTTGATAAAAATATTTCAATTAAAACACATTTCAACCTTTAAAAAATCACATTTCAAAAAAATTAAAATATGAGGTCCATGACATCCATACCAAAACATATTATATCCAAAATTAAACATGATATAAAAGAGTAAAATAAACTTTGGAAAACCTTCAAATTGTAAAAAAATCTTTCTTATAATTATTTACTTACGAGCTAAACTTGAATATGTAATACATAAGATATGATAATGAAAATATTTAGTGTAACTTGGGTCCCCATCTAAAAAATTGTTGTATTTTTCATGTGTATATTTTTTATTAGAAGATTTCTTGTGTGGTTATAAACGGTCTTGTTTTACATAAGGGTTATGGGCCAAAGCTTTATCCTATTTTATTAACCTATAACAGAGCCTAGACTTTTACTTAATCATTATTGAGGGTTGTTACTTTTTATTAAATCAGTTAAACTCTTTATTTTAGATTAGGGGATCATTAAGAGGTCATGGGACCTCATGATGATCCTAAAAAGTTATTATATCAATATTCATTTAGATTTAAAATCAGTATCACATACTTGTTTTATTCATTGAAATCATAGTTTGTCATTTTGGGAAATAATGGTATGGATGGAAGTCATAATTAAAAAGGGTTAATTGTTTGGGTATGTTGACTATTTTTAAATGGGTGATTACATTTGGACTGTTACATTATGCTACTCATATATTTGGTCTATGTATTGTTGTAAATTATTTTTGTATTTAATATTGTTTGAACTCTATTGTTATGAAAAATGATAGTCCTTTGACTAGGATTAAATAACTAAGTTATAGTTTGGAACATATAAGCATAGAATGTGGATTGGTAGTTAGAATATCTAAACATTGAGAATATGCTTGGAGGTTTTCTAAGCATAGTAATAATGAATGTTATGGACTTTAATTTAGTTCATAAATCCATCTCTATGACCTTGGAATTAGACTATAGTGGATTATCCCCACTTCCAACTCATAATGATGCCATTCACTTGGTTATTTTTGTCTTGTCCTTTGAGGATATCCTTTTTGGTCACTTGCCTATTTTATAATTTTGCTATTGTGTTGAGTCATCTAATATATTGGGAACCCTAACTTGCTCAAAATCCCTTCCTAACCCTAGATTCCAAACCTACCATATAACTGATGGATGCAGTGGTAAGGGACATCAATGGTTAGAGTCATAGGTCTAATTTGGAAGGCTTATTTGACATGATGACATGCTATTCACACTCTTATATTATCTCATAGATAGGAATGGCTAATTTTAAAACATTTTTTATAAGCAATTCATATACTTATTTAGCATAAATTATATTGTTATTTCTATGTTGAATGTTTAATGAGTGTGGTTGTAAACTAATTACATTGTGGTTATTAGTTTAGTTATACATTGTAGTCTTTATATACCAATTTTCTCTTTAATAATGGATCCTACTGAAAGTGCAGAAAAAGGCTTTAGGATGCTTGATATATGGTAAGAACCTAAGTTTATGTTATATCTTCTAAATTGAATCATGGTTATGATCACCTGGTTGCTATCTTGGATATTTAGTTGAAAATGAATATTGTTTTATACTTCTAATTCATTATAGTGCTAACATTTATTATGTTAATGAAATATATAACTGATCCTATGTTTGATTAGTGTGTATTTAGTATATTTATATAGTTATTATATTATCCCTATAGACTCTTGGCATGAGCATTATATTTTTGGAATCACTAATACTTACCTATGCATATATTTTTATTTCTATATGATGGTTTAGAATACATAGGTAAGCTAGCTTAATTGGTTATGAGGAAATATTTTTATCTTGGAATGATATTAATTGATGAATTTATATATCCTATTACTTTTGGCATACATTTATGTCTATCTCTTAGATGTTTCTTAATTATTGAGGTAACATGAGTTTATATGGAAACCTTATTTCTAGTTTGATTTTAGTTGCAAATGAAAAATAATTAAAACAAGGTACAACTAACTCCTTCTTGATCTAGTATGACAAAAGCATTGTAAAAAATATTATGAAGGAACCTTCATTACATTTCTTACTTCTTGTATAGTTTCATATAAAAGGTACATATCTTTATTGGTAAACAATCTATTGTTGTTAGATTACTTTTCTGAGTTTTCATTCCTTATTGAAATTAAATTAAATTTTAAATTTAGATATATATTAAGGGATTCATAGTACTTGTCATAAATTATGTTAACTTATGGAATTATTTACTCAAATTGTAGAGGATGGATAGATTGTTGGAAAAGTTATGATGAAAGATAACAATTTATGATTGTCTAAAGCTATTTAATATTGTTAGTGTATTGGTTATTTTTTGGTAATAGTTTACATGAACGAGACTAAGTCAAATATGTGTATTTAATTCATTTATATTGGATGTAAATGAATATAAAATATTGTGTTTCATTTCCTAATATCATGCTCAACCCTATTATGTTGTTATAGATACTTATTTAGAATTTATTTGGGTTCCACTTATTCAATGTATGTCTGGAAATCCTTGTTTGAGTGAAATACTATGGATAATATGAAGGTTATATGTTTAGATTATGAGATAAATCTTATGATGCACGTATTATTTTTATACTTATTCATGTTTAAACTTATATCATCCATATATGTATGTTTATTTATTATGGTTGGTGATTACTTGAAGTTGGTTTATCTTCTAGATGGAATTCTTATTATTGAAAATGACAATAAAGTGTTTATTTTAAGGTTATTGATAATTTTAATGAATATATATATGGTTGGAAATTTATTATATAATATAATACTAGATGTATTGGTTGGCCTATGGCTAGAAATTAATTGGTAAAGACGTGAGTTATATCGTCTGAATGTTTATCCTACATTAAATACAATGGATTGTTGAATAGTTTAATGTAGGAAGATATATACTTGGATAAAATCCTATTTATTTTATATATTACTCTTTTTTTAATTATATATGCATTGAATATTTTCAAATATGATATCTCTTGTAAAAATCTAATTACAAGCTACCCACTATATCCTATCTAGTAAATATAGAACTGATTATAAATCATATCATTACTCATATTTATGATAATGAATTTCATGATAATAAATTGGAAAACTTGTGAACATAAAATAAGTTAGGAAATGGTGTAATGACCTTAAGATGAAGAGGAAAATAATAATGTAGACTGGTAGTTCCTAAACAATTTCTTATGATACTTCAACTTCCATTCCTTTCCATGATTGTACTCTCTTTTAGGTAGTAATAAATTATGTTGTGTACTTATGGAGTTTAGTATAAATATTCATGTGTTTTAATTAATCACTAGTTTATAATTTTATGATTATCATTTTTGACATTATACCTAATTATCAAAATAACATTATACCTTGTTCTACTTCCATAGACCTATCATAACCAAATGATAACATAGGGTTTGTAAAGTTGTCTTTCCTAGTCAGTCTAAAATTAACCATTTAACCATAATTGAGTTGAACCAAAACCTACTAAGTGGAGTGATAAATTTATCAAGGTTTAAGGACTTATAAATGGTACTTTGTAAAAGAATGAGTGTAGAAAATGGTTATCAAGACTTATCCATGTATTCATACATTGATACACTTGAAACCCCATAATTCATCCTTTAGGCATATTGCTTCCCCATAATATCCTTTGTGAGTAATTACCCCTAGATAATTATCTTAGATCACCTCCTTTAGTTATGGTTGCACTTGCATGAGTACACTGAATGAGTATTAATTATTTTAGAAAGTGAGGTATTAGGTCTAACATGCAGTTCCAAATGTACTCTAATAAGTAATTCTAAAACAAATGGGGTTGTTTCATCTAGTATTAGAGTAGTGTTCTACTCTAGGGAGCTTTGGGAATGAATGTTTTAATTCTAAAATTTGCTGAGTTAATATTTTTTAATTTCTTGAGATGGTTAGAATGAGGTTGAGTGGTGGCAACATCCACAATAACTGATATAATGTTAATTTAGTTAGAGGTAGAGGTAGGGATTGAAGTAGGGTTCATGGTACCTATAACCCCATTCGAAATCAAGAGGAACTACACATAAACAATGCTAATATTAATAATGAGTTTTGAAATGCTGATGCATTTGGTGGAACCCAACTAAGAAGCATGATTAAATCCTTGGTGGAATCTTAACAGTCTTAAATACTCTAAAAGGCAAGATTTATATTCAATAGAAAAAAATAAATAACCTTGAAGGTGTATCCCATGATTAAGTACCCAGATTATAAATGGGTCAAGTAGAAGGACCAATAATCTAAGATATGCCTTTAATGATGGTTCACTTAATCATTAAAGAACTAAATAAACTTCTGTCACTCACATATTCTGGTGAAGAATCTGGTGATAAATTTTTGCATGGTTGGTTTACCTATAGAAATACATTAGCCTACATAACATGCCATTAAATGTGAAATAAAGGGTGGTATATTATTATCTAGTTGGACCTAAAGCCTTATAGTAGAGTAACCTATGTGTTATAGAGGGATACTAACCAATGGATTTGACTTGGATAGTCTTTGAAACATAATTTTAGAAAAGGTATTTGAATCCCAAATATAAGGATAAAAAATTAATTGATTTTCAATTGCTAAAATAGGAAAACATGACTATTGCTAAATATGAAAACAAATTCCTAAATTTGTTATGTCATGTGAATAACATGTATGAGAAGGAAGGAAAGATCACTACATTTAAGCTTAGGCTTAAAGAGATATTGATCCATGATGTAAATATGACAAACTCAAGGACTTTGGTAGTTTCCATTGAAACAACTTATCAAGCTGAAGAGAAAGATAAGTCTCACTAAAAGGTAAGGTAGGAATGAAAATAAAACATGCTACAATCTAAGACCAAAAGTCTTTCTCCTATGTTTAAGAACTTCAAAAAATTAGATTAGAGTCATAGATTTTCTAGAAATAACAATAATTTTGGCAAATTTTCTAATTAGACCAAAAAATATAAGTCATAAGGCTCATATATATTAGGTTCATTCAAGAAAGATGAGCCACAAAACAATTAGCATGGACTAACCATAGGTGTAAATACTATTATAGTATCTCCATCTAGGACTATTGTATGCTAATAATGTGGTGATAATCACTACAAAAAGGATTACCCCAAACAAAAATTGGGACATCATCAAACCATAGAGTGTATATAGATGTAGATAATCACAATGCAAATTTATAAGCTACCCCGATAGAAACCAAAACTACTATTAGCTGGTATCTTATATTTATTCTAATTGACTTGATGTAACTAACAATTTTATATCTCCTAATGCTACAAAATAATGTAAAATTGAACCTGTAATGATAAGAGAAGGTTTGGAGGTTGAGTTTAATATCGATAAAAAGGTATCCATTCTTAATTGGTTGAAACAAGTTTAAATTGGTTTTGGTGTCACTAAAACTGAGGTAAATATATTTCTAGAACCTTTGGGGTCATATGATCTCATACTCAAAATGGATTGGCTAAAATTACACCAAGTCATGCTTTATTGCATTGGTAAAAGAGTGCAGTACATTGATTACTTTGGGAAACTTGTAAAAATTCAATGTATTCAAGGGCCTAAAAAGTGAAAGACACATTCAAACTTGTAGCTAAAAATGGATGTTAGGAAGGGCTGAAAGCTTTAAGCAATCTAGCTACAAGACTTACCAAAGAAAAGGAACTAGTTCACTCATATTTTTTTATCTTAAACATGTTTATGGATGATTTTTCAAAAAATTTTCCCAGATAACCACCTAAGCACAAATTTTAATTTTCAATCGATATCATGTTAGGATATACCCCTACATCTAAGGTTCCTTATTGCTTGAACCTGGATGAACTATAGGCATTAAAGGTACATATGAAATAAATTTTGGATAATGAAAACATCTGACCAAGTATGTCTCTTTGGGGTGCTCCATTTGTCTTTGTCGAAAAGAAGAATGGAACTTTAAGACTATGTATTAATTATCACCTGCTCAGTAAGGTAACAATCAAAAATTTATATCCATTACCAAGGTTAGATGATTTATTTGATTTAATGAAGGGTAAAATAGTCTTTTGAAAGATTGATTTAAGATCAAAATACCATTAGCTGAGGATTAAATAAAATACATTCATAAAATATCTTTTTGAATTTAGTATGGGTATTATGAGTTTATTGTACTACTATTTGGGATAACCAATTCTCTAAAAACATTTATGAACAACATGTTATGATACTTTTTGGATAAATTTGTGCTAGTGTTCCTTGATGATATTCTTATTTACTCCAAGAATGAAGTGAAACATGATCAATGCCTTCATCTAGTCTTGAAAAGATTGAGACAACATAATTTTTATATAAAACTCTCCAAATGTGTTTTTTAGGAATCTAAAATTCACTACTTAGGCCATATTATTTTTAAAAATATCATTGTTATAGATCTAGTAAATATAAAAGGCATTCAGGATTAACCTGCTCCAACTAATGTGCATGAAATGCATAGCTTCATGGGTTTGGCTAGTTATTACTAGTGATTTGTGGAAAAAATCCCACCATATCCCATTTTATGAGTTCTTTGTAGCACAAAGGAAATAAATTTGTGTGGATGCCTCAATGTGAAGAGAATTTCATAAAATTAAAAGTATTGTTAACAACAACACTTATACCTATTATTCCTAACCTGAATGGTAATTTTAAGGCTTGTCTTGATGCTTTTAATGAAGGTTATGGAGGCATATTGACTCAAGATTATAAAGCCATGGCTTATGAGTCATGTAATCTCAAGGAGCATGAAAATAACTATCCCACATATGACATGGAGCTTGCTTCCATAATATATGCTCTAAAATAATGGATAGATTTTTTATTGGGAAAGCCCTTTAAAGTGAAGTCTGATCATCGTAGCTTGGATTAGTTATTTTCAAAATATAATTTAAATACATGCCAGTGAAGATGGTTAGAATTTTTAAGTAATTTTGACATGGACATATCTTATGTCAAGGGTAAGGAAAATCATGTTTTTGATGTGTTTATTCAATACACGTACCTTGTTTCCTTGTCAATATTACAAGGAAATTTTAGAAGAGTTGTGTTAGAATAATAGCTTGCTGATGAATTTTTTTGTGAAGTAAGAGTAGTTTTGGCTAACGAGCCTTTAGCAAATAAATTTTATAACTTTTTTTTTTAATAATATGGCCTTGTAAGGTACAAAAATATAATTTTTATACTTGATTTAGGTGACTTTCATAATTATATGTTAAATGAAGTGAATAAAACACCTCACTATGCGCATCTGGGTGACATGAAGATGATACATGAGCTAAGAGGACTTTATTTTTGGCCTAAAATGAAGTGTAAGGTCACTAATTTTATGGAAAAAATTTTGGGATGGAAACATGTTAAGGCTAAGCATTACCATCATAGAGGGTTCATATACCCTCATGATATTCCAAGAAGAAAGTGGGATGTAATCTCATTTCATTTTATTACATGGCGGGATGTAATCTCATTTCATTTTATTACACGGCTACCTAAATTAGGAAACAAACATGATACCATACTTGTGGTGATTGATAAGTCTATCAAAGTTGGACACTTCATTGTTATAAATATAAAAAATGTCACTTCTATGTTTATGGAACATTTCATAAAATAAGTGGTTAAACTACATAGCATACCTAAAGTAATTATTTTAAACTATGATAATTTGTTTACATCAAGGTTATAGCAAACTTTGACTATAACATTTAGAATGTGATTAAATTTTAGTTCTTAATACCACTCAAAAATGGATGGTCAAATAAAATGACTCAATCAGGTGGTTAAGGACCTGATGTGAATGTATGTCATGGAACAATAGATGAAATTGTAAGATTGTCTCCATTTGGTTGAATTTGATTATAATAATTCTTATCATTATGTAATAAAAATATCACCTTTTAAAGCTCTGTATGGGAAAAAATATATAACCCCACTTGGATGGGATAGTTTGGAAAATAAGGTTATTGCCAGCCTTGATATATTATTGGTATATGACAAAAAAATGTAATTAACATGCCAAAATCTAAAAGTTGCATCTGATCAAAAAAAGAGTAATGCTGACTGAAAGAGGACTCCACATGAGTTTAGCATGGGTGATAAAGTTTTTTTGTGTGTTAGATAGCATAAAATTTCAATAAAATTTAGAAAAACTTCCAAGATAGCTCCATATTTTATTAAGCCCTTTGACATTATGAAGAAGATTAATCCTATTGTCTATCGATTAAATCTTCATCCTTCTCTATCAAGGATTCATGATGTATTTCATGTTGATTTATTAATAAAATACTTACATGATCCCTCTCATATCTTGGATTGAAAACACCTATAGGTCATATAAAAATAAAGGATATTGATAAAACCAGTGAGATTCCTAGACCATCATAGTGTTAAGATATGAAATAGGGATATACATCAAATTTTGGTTCAATGGGACCCATTGAGTGAAAAACGTGTTACTTGGGAAGATGCACATATTTTCAGGCATATTATGCTTGGCTATTTAAATAGTCACTACGATGGCTCCCTTTTAAGGGGGCATTATTTTATAACCTTTCATTTTGATACTTTTAAATGACTTCTTAAATATTATTATCATATGTATAACTAAATTATACATTAGTTTTATCTATCTAGATAGTATTGATGGATTCTAATATGCTGACATTTTGACTATAGTTTGATGTATATGATATGTTTTAATTTGTTGTACTTGATGATATATGAACTAGTTGATATAATTAATGTTTTTATTATAGTTATGTATCATATTATTTATTATCATTCAGGTGTTACTAATATATATTTAGTGGTTGTAGGTATCTGAAATGAGCTAGGCTGAATGATGACATCATCACCTAGGGGTAATGAAGTATTTCTTGAATAGTTCAATGAGTTATGACAAGTATACATGTGTTTTAGTTTTGTCTCATGCCATTTGACAACTATATAATTTTTTATTATGTAGTCACCTCTTATATTTTGTACCTTGGTTATATTATTATTGGTTTGTTGAGTGTTTGCCATGATGTTGGTTAGTTTTGCTTTACTCGATTGAACACCCATCTTTCGAATCTTCTCTCTCTCACCCATGCACTTGTCACCACCATGACCATGTTTAATTTATCCTATTCTTAGTGACTTGGAAATTATAGGTTGACTCACCTAAAACCCTGCCCATGACCCCCTCTTAGACTATTACATTGGTAACTTGATGTTGTTTATTTGAATGATTCGAACCTCATATTATTTTGAATATATTATTTATTTTTCAAATTTTCTTAGTTGGTTATTTATGAGCATTGAATTAATAGTTGGCATGTTTGGTGTCTTGGGAGGTGGTCAACGACATTAAAGGGAGGATTATCTCTCCTCCACATTGAATACAAAATTTAATGGGGTATGGGGGAGATAGACAGAGAGGAAAAAAGAGATAATGGTCAGTGGAGAGGATAGAAAAGGGAAGAAGAGAGGGGGAGAGAATGGAGAAAAAATATAGTGAAGGATTTTTTATTTTTTTATTTGGATTTTATTCAATGGTTTTTAGACTATGTAGAGAGGATATAAGGGCACTTTTGGTGGTGTATCCTTCTTTAGACTACATAGACCTAGGTGAAGGAACCAAGTTTCATTATTTTTGGATTTACACCTGTGTTTATTTTAGGTGTGTATTTCCTTGAAAATGATGGATGTTGGTTATTTTTCTTTTCAAAAGATTTTATAAAAAATAAAAAAAATTATGCACATGTAGCCATGAAGTCATGAGACATCATGATGGGTATCTAGTGCCTAAGATATTAGCTATATTATCACTTTATATATAAATTATAAATTTTGACTCTATCATCTAGGTTATTAAAGAAAATTTAAATGTATTATAATAGGGGTAAATTTGTTTTACTTATGAGGGTTTTTTTCAACATTTTGGGTCTGTATGTTTTCCTCCATATGCTTTAATACCATGGATATCCATATATCTATGTCTGTTGTTGTGATTGAAATCCTTGTTGGGAATTTTATTAGTTGGAAAATGATTTTTGATAGATGTAACTAAATTTTGTTTTCCTTACTTTAGGCAATACACCAATAAATTCATGTGCATACTTGAATGTTTAGTGTTATTGTGTTTTGGGTTTGTTAACCTGTGTATTTATGTTTTGAGTCATTGTACCCTACTATCCATGTGGAAATGTTAAATGGTTTTTTATTTATAATTTTGTGTTTGAAAGTTGATTTGGGTATTTTATTATTATAAATAAATAGTTTTATATTTTATTATGGATTATATGAATCATTTTAATGACTATGTTTTAGTGACTAAAATGGGATTTTAATTGATGTGTCAAATTTGTCACATGTGTATTTTTTATTAGAATATTTCTTATATGGTTATGAATGGTGTTTCTCTCTATGAGGATTATGGAGTGAAGCACTGTTAGATTTTATTGACCTATAATAAATCCTAAACTTTGACTTAATTATTATTGAGGGGTGTTACATTTTATTGAATTAGTTATACTCCCAATTTTAGATTTGGCGATCATTATGAGGTAATGGGAACTCATGATGATCTCATAACATCATTATATCAATTCTCCCTTATCTTTCAAATCAATTTCATAGACTTGTTTTATTGCTTTAAATCATAGTTTATCATTTTGGGAAATAATGCTATGCCTAGAAGTCATGATTAAAAAGGGTTTACTGGTTGCTTATGTTGATTATTTTTAAATGGGTGATTAAATATTGACTATTGTATTATGTTGGTCATATTTCTCTCTATTTAATATTGTTAGTTATTATTGTATTTAATATTGTCTAAACTCTATTTTTATGGGGAATGATAGTCCTTTTACTAGGCTTAAATAGTTAAGTTATAGTTGGGAACTTACAAGCATGAAATGCAGATTGGTAGTCGGGATGACTAAAGGCTAAGCATATGCTTGGAGGTTTTCCAATCATGGTAATAATGAATGTTATGGACCTAGATTTAATTCATAAATCCATCTCTATGAGCCTTGAATTATCTTATAATGGATTATCCCCACTTCCAACTTGTAGTGATGTCACTCATTTGGTTATTTTTGTCTTGTCCTTGGATGATATTCTTATTGGTCACTTTCCTATTTTATATTATTACTATTGTGGTGAGTCATCCAATGGCTTGGGAACCCCAACTTCCTTAGAATCCTTTCCTAACCCCAATTGCTAAACCTTCCATCTAGCTAATGGATGGGGTGATAAGGACCACTGATGGTTGGGCTCATAGGGCTAGATGGGAGGGTTTTTTTGACATGATTACATGATGCTTACACTCTTGGATGATCTCATGGATAGGTGTGAATAATTAGGTAATATTTTGTTATAAGTTATTCATATACTTCTTTAGCATAAATTTTACTATCATTTTCATGTTAAATAGTTAGTTAGTGTAGTTGTAAAATAATTACATTGTTATTATTAGTTTAGTTATACATTACAATATTTATATGCTAATATGTTATTTGATAATGGATCATGTTGAAAGTGGAGTAAAATGTTTTATATGCTTGATATATGGTAATAAGATAAGATTTATGTTATATATTCTAAATTGAATCATGGTTATGATCACTTGGTTCCTATGTTGAATATTTAGATGATAATTATATTATGTTATACTTCTAGCTCATTACAGTGCTAACATTTATTATGTTAATGAAATATCTAGCTGATCCTCTGAATGATTAGTGTAGTGTCAATCTCTTTATTTATTTAATATATTGTCTCCATAGTCTCTTTTCATGAACATTATATTGTTGATAGTGCTAAGACTTACCTATGCATATATTTCACTTGCTATATTTTGATTTAACATACATAGATAAGCTAGCTCGGTTGGTTATGAGGAAACAAGTTTATTTTGGAATGATATTCATTGATTAATTTGTCTAACCTATTATTTTTTGCATACACTTATGCCTTTAGTTTATGCATTTATTAATTATTGAGGTAGTAGATTTTATATAGAAACCTTCTTTTTAGTTTGCTTTATGTTGCAAATGAAAAATAATGGAAACAATGTACAACTAATTCCTTATTTCTCTAGTATGAGATAAGCACTATAAATAAACTTAATGAATGAACCTTCATTAAATTTCTTAGTTATTTTATATATTCATATAAAATGTGTGTATCTTTATTGGTAAATAATCTATTGTTGTTAGATTACTTTCCCTAGTTTTCATTCCTTACTTCCTTGCTGGAATTAAATAGAGTTATGAATTTAGATATATATTATGGGTTTTCTAGTACTTTTCAGAAGTTATGTCAACTTATTTAATAAGTTACTCAACTTGTCAAGGATGGATAGATTCTTGGAAATTTTATGATGAAATATAAGAATTTATGATTGTCTAAAGTTATATAAAATTGTTAGTGCATTGGTTGTTTATTGGTAATAGTTTACAAGAATGAGATAAAGTTGAATATGTGTATTGAATTCATTTATATTGGCTGGAAAATAATATAAATTCTTTTTTTTCATTTCCTAAAATCATGCTCAACCATCTTATATTGTTATAGATATTTACACAATTTTATTTAGGTTCTACTTAGTCAATGTATGGATGGAAATCCTTTTTTGAGTGAGATACTATGGATACTATGAAGGTTATATATTAAAATTATGAGAGAAATATTATGATGCTCATATTATTTTTATACTTGTTTATGTTGAAACTTGTATCATCCATATAAGTATGTTCATTTATTATAGTTGATGATTTCTTGAAGTTAGTTTATCTTCTTGATGGAATTCATATTGTATGAAATGATAAGAAACTAGTTATTTTAAGGTTATTGATAATTATAATGAATATATTTAGGGATGGAAATTTATAAAATGATATAATATTTAATGTATTAGTTAGTATATGGCTATAAATTGATTGGAAAATAAGTGATTTGTATTGGCTGAAGGTTTCTCCTACTTTAAATACAATGGATTTTTTAATAATTTAATGTAGGATGATATATGCTTGGATAAAATACTATTTGTATTATATATTAATATTTTTTTTTAATTATATATTAATTGGTCATTTTAAAATATGATATATTTTTCAAAAATCCAATCATGAGATGCCCACTATATCCTAATGGTAAATCTAGAGTTGATTATAATTGTATCATTACTCATATTTCAGATAACAAATTTGTTGTTAATAAATTAGACAACTTGAGAACTTAAATTTAGTTATAAAATATTGTGATGACCTTAAGAAAAATATTAAAATAATAACCTCAGATAGTAGTACCTAAACAATTACCCATGATACTTCATATTTCATTCCCTTCCATGATTGTACTCTCTTTCCATTAGTAATAAATTATGTTATGTGCTTATGAAATTTGGTATCAGTCTGCATGTGTTTTAATAAATTATTTGTTTATACATTTATGATTAGTATTTTAGACATTATACCTGATTATCAAAATTATATTAGACCTTTTTTTCATTCCATGGACATGTTATAACCAAATGACAACATAGGGTGTGTAAAGTTATCTTTCTTTATTAGTCTGAAAGTAAGCATTTAACCATCCTTGAGTGGAACTAAAACCTCATGAGGGGAGTGAGATATTCATCAAGTTTTAAGGACCTATAAATGGTCCTATGTATTATAACAACTTTCACATATGGAATTTGAGACTTATCTATATATTTGTACATTGATATGCCCTGAACCCCATAATTTATCCTTTAGAGAGCTTGCTTCCCTATATCATCCTTTATGAGTAATTACCCCTGGCTAATTATCTCAAATCACCTCATTTGTTTCTAATTACATGTACATGAGTACATTTAATAAGTATCACTTGTTTCAATAAGTGAGGTATTGGGTGCAACACGTGGTCCCATACTTACTCTCGTAAGCAATTCCAATTTTTTGGGTGGGGCTTGTTTCACATGGGTGGTGCTTATTTTTGGAATAACCATATCGATTCTACAAAAAAAAATACTTGAAATGTAATACATTTTAAATATATTGGAATTGATATAAAATACTTATAAAATAAAGGAGGTTGAAAATACTCCTTGGGTAATATCATCATATAAATTACACGTAGTCATAAAGTAATTCAAACAATGTTTTGGGATATACCTAAAAAATATACATATGCATTTACATTTGGAACTCTTTGTTGATATAAAATGGAAACTAAAATTAACTAAAACCAAGAAGGTATATAATATTATCATGAAGGCAAATTGATCCATATTCTAAATGATAACATTGGTTCTTCTACTGCACATGTCAATAATGAGGGGGAATATGTTATACAAAATTTAAATTTATCCAACCATGACTAAAATAAGTTAAAGGATATAAATTAATTTTAAAGGTGTCATATTCCAAAAATACCAATAAAATGAGATAACTCCAAAAATTCAAAAATATTTTCAGCATTACATGCTCTAGTAGTTCCTTGGATTCTATGTTATTGGTTCCATGTTGGTAGATGTCATATCAATATTTTCCTATATATAAGTGCATTTAAAACATAATTTTAGTGTGATAAAATCATATACAAATACATGATCTAATAGTATTATACAGATGTTTGTCTTTTCTTCTACTCATATCATATGGAAATTAGGGGCATTTGATTCTTTGATCTTGATACACATAGGTTATATGGTTATATGATCACTTTCTATTATAATTTTTGAGTTTATATACATAAAAATGAATTTATTAATGCTTATATATTTCATAGTGTTATTTATTTGCTATGTACTGGACATTTTTCTTGGTGCATATATCCAGTGACTAGTATGTTATGTTTTTGTTGGTTGATCATCTCCCATGCTATTCCTTTATGCATTTCCTTGAGTGTCTTAATTTTTTTGTTTGATAATTATAAAATAATCCATTATTTTTATCCCTTTTTCATTTATATTATTATTTAACATTATAATATATCATTCATTCTTGTATTATAATTGAAATTATCATGCTTCCTTTTGGGGACATTTGAGTAAGTCATGTCCATTTGATTGTGAGGCCTTTGAAAATTATCATTATTTATTGTATACTTTGACCATTGTATTTCTATTTTATTTTGAGGGTTCTTGTGTGTGTGTTTGATTTATTTT
Source organism: Torreya grandis (assembly GCA_037957365.1). Taxonomy (NCBI): domain Eukaryota; kingdom Viridiplantae; phylum Streptophyta; class Pinopsida; order Cupressales; family Taxaceae; genus Torreya; species Torreya grandis. The sequence continues at coordinate 247,833 of JARHVA010005975.1, forward strand.
TGATCTTGTAATATTACTATTTAGTCATTTTTGTGATCTATATCATGCATCTTATGACTTGTTTGGGACACATTCTATTTGCTTCAATGATATTTCTACCTTGAAAGGTTATGAATATATTATACATGGTTCATACATATATTATATGATTATATTATCCTCTTAAGGTAAGGTAACTACCATTTTATACTTCCTCTCATGACAAAATGGGGGTATATTAGTGGGGGCATTCCATAGATGCATGGATTTCACATTTTTTATAGTTCATAGATCCAAATATATATGCGTGGTATATTATGGAGACATGTTATCCACACTTATAACATTTATAAATATCATATTTTTATTTGGGTGAATATTTTTGAAACATGTTCTCCAAACTTACACAATTATAAATTGGCAAAATTACAGAGTTATATAATTTTGATATACATTTGTGGTATAATTATTTACATTGATACCATCATTATATATAGGTTTCATCATGAAAAATATATATGGTGTATATTATATGAAAAGGGAACTCAAATTACAAAATAAAAATTAGTTTTATATTTCAAAGTACTTATATGGATTCTAGCTCACTATGTTAGATTGTTGTGGATTGTTATTGAGCCAATCTACTGTAGTAGTTGGTTCACTTTTAGAATGGTTGAGGTGATTAAATAATTAAATATTGATAATTTTATAGGTTTGACTTGATCACATTATCTAAACTCATTTGATTTATTATTTGAGTTGACATATATGAAATCATACTCACTAGGTTATAAGTATGATTAGGTTACACAACTGAGCTAATCTCAAATGTAGGGTGGCAACTCACGTTTTATCTAAGGTTGGGGGAATTATCCTCCAATATATATATATATATATATATATATATATATATATATATATATATATATATATATATATATATATATATATATATATATGTATGTATGTATATATGTATGTATGTATATATGTATGTATGTATATATATGTATATATGTATATATATGTATATATGTATATATATATATATATATATATATATATACATATATATATATATATACATATATATATATGTATATATATATGTATATCTATATATATATATATATGTATGTATATATATATATATGTATATATATATATATGTATATATATATATATATATTGGAGGAAATTCCCCCATATATATATGCATACAATTATACAAGACTAAGATGTTATATAATTAATATTTAGTGTCTACATAATAAAATAATTTATAATTTAAATAAAAATGAATGCATACCTTGTTATGTATAACACACCTTATATTTTTATGAGACCCACTTTAGTGATTTTTTTGTGACTAACATGCAACCAAGATCATGTTATAGTATATAATTAGTGCATATAATCTAAAATTTAAATAATTTTAAATGCTTGAAATTAAAGAGATAAAAATTAGGAGTATACATATGTATGAATGCAACCATCTTTCTTTTTGGTAATTTGATTTGAAGAGATGATTTATGATGAAGTTTTGGAGATAATATTATGACAATAGTAAAACTTATAATTGAATATATATATATATATATATATATATATATATATATATATTTACTTATCTCTTAGTTTAACCAATGATATTATAAAGAATTAGACATTATATCATAATTAAGGTTCTATAAACATGATTATATTTTATCTCCCCATGTTTTATACCTATGCCTATTGTCCATTTACCCAAACACTTGCATCCCAGCTAGATGCCTACATTGATGTTAGTGTCCTATTATAGCACAAGTGTCTAATTCTCTAAATTTATAAAAAATTCAAATTAAATGTATACCTATGGTCCACCTAAGATATTTAATTTGATAGTATCAAAATGGATTGGTATATATACAAGGTCAATATTCATTATTTCTTGACCTAACATAGACTTACAACTCATAAGAAAAATTACCAAAAACATTCATAGAAGGTAATAAACTGATCAAAGCTTCCCTATTTTATCATATTTTTAATGTCATTCATAGGGATAAAACATCTACAAGTTTAAATTACTAAAGGAGAATCCCACGAGTAATATTTTCTATGTTACAAACTAGGTCACTATTGTATTTTCTTTTTTCATATTTCACCCTTATAAACACATAAGACAACATATTTGGGGAGTATTAAATTATACTAAGGCCTTCCTAAAAGTATGTATATGTAGGTAAAAATGATTAATATATGGGTTATTTGTGTTAGTTCACCATCATGAGACCATTTTTCTCAAGGTCAATATGAAGATGACGAGATAGGATTTTGATGATTTGACAAGAAATACAACATATGATCTAAATGTAAGCACACCAGAGTGAAGGTGACATATAACCACAAATATTATAGTTTGTCACATCTAGATCTAGCATGTATTATTTACAAGGTACTTAAATCTAGGTTAGATATGAGTATCGATATAGCTGTCTAAGGATAACAAAAGTGAATGAGGTCACAAAGGCCAAATTTCTAGAATCTGATGACTAGTTTATAGTAAATATTTAGTCTATTTATAACATGTTCTATATCAGATATATATATATATATAATTTAGGTAAATACTCTTGATATAATCTCATTGATATATCAATCACTAGTTGTACTTATTATTTTTATCATATCTTAGTATTTAAATTCAAAGTATTGTTTACACAAGTTTGTTATTATTTGGCATATTATAAAGAGATTTTATCACCCTTGTACCCTAGTTTGTCTCTATTCTTTTAACCCTAGATTACCTAATCTATCTTTGAAGATTAAATAGTTGAATGTAACTCTATGAAATGATGACCATCCATAACATTTCAACATTGGATTGAATTGATCTAAATATAAAATGTATAAATTGAATAACTTTTTGACTAAATATGAAGATGTAATTGCCTATATATATATGAATATCTGAAGTTTTTTGAACCTAGAGTCATAAGTCATACTTTACCCCTCTAAGAAGGGTGTAAACTATTTAATAAAAAATAGAGAGAAGTTTACAAAATTTCATAACCTCTCATTAAAAATGAATTCTATAATTTTTTTGATGCCAAGAGTGTGTTCCCATTCACACAATCCATTTGGGGTACCAATGTAGTGCCTATTAGGAAAAAGAATAGTGGCATAATACTTTGTGTTGACTTAAAAAATATGAACTAAGCCTTAGAAAATGATAATTATACTTTGCAATCTTTAGGCAAAGTAATTAGATGGCCAATGGATTATAAATGGTGTCCTTTTTGGATGGATTTTTAGGCTACAGTCATGTACTGGTAGAATTTGAAGATAGGATGAAAACAAGTTTTACCACCAAGTGGATAAGATTTGTATATAAAATTATACCTTTTGGAATGATAAATGTAGGAGTGACCTTATAGCATGCCATGAATTTTTTATTATAAGGATTCATTTTGAAATATATCATCATCTACATGGATGACATATCCATATTTTCAATGTAATGAGATGATCATTATTATCACCTATAGATAGTGTTTGATAGGTGATGAAGGTGTGGAGTATCATTAAATCTAAAGAAAAGTCTCTTTAGAGTTACAAAAAGAAAACTATTGGGCCATGTAATTACCAATGATGGAATTTTTATTTACCTAAGGTGAGTTTTGGCTATCTCATAAATATCATATCCTCATAGAAAAAAACATCTTATATATTTCTTTGGAAAAATAATCTTTATAAGAAAATTCATTTGAGGATTCATAGAAATTGCTAACCCATTGAATGTTATGCTGAAACATGAGCCCAAAATTGAGAGGATAATCAAATCCATAAAATAATTTAAATATATTAGGAATTCCATCACTCAGCCTCTAGTATTGATCATCCCTAACTTCACAAAGTGTTTATTCTTGTATTTTTTTGCATGAGAGCACAATCTATTAGTATTTCTCTCACATAATATATATGATAGTGAACATTTGATTACCTTTATGACCACTAATTTTAAAAATTTAGAACTAAAATATTCCACAATATATAATAATATTTATTATATGTTTAAGGTAATGAATAAATTTAGACACTACATTATATGAAATAAGACCTATGTCATTATTGAAGACCCAAAATTATCTAGGTGAGAGAAAATGTAAATGGATGGCTAATTTGCAAGAGTTTGATCTTCAAATCATATGTAATATAATATTTAGATGATAGGATATTTTTAAGTAATGACTAAAACATATACATGAATATATATCAAATAAATAAATGAATCTCAAATAACTAGAGGTGACTGGTATACCTAGATCATTCACTACCTACACATAGACATGCCCTCATAAAATAAACTGATAAAAAATATGAGTACTCAAACTCAATTCGACTCATTACATGATAAAAATAAATGGTAACTATACATAAAAACTATGAATTCATATATTTAATGTGTATATCAAAACATCTTATAAAAAAACCATTAGAAGATTGGTAGTGGACATCCTTATAGAAATGCTACAGATCACAAAATTCTAATGATGGGATACTAATAGCCTACCATATTATAAGATGCTTTCTCATAGACATTTTAAATAATGCCATCAATTCCAAGTATTTAGAAAAATATAAATAAATGTAGTGATTCCTTTACAACATGTAATTGAAGGATGCCATTTTTCAAATGTGCTTTACATTTTATGGGAGTGATTAATCCTAACTCTTTAGTGAGATGTAAATTTGTATTGATAGCCACAAATTATTATATTAAATGGACTGAGGATGTACAAAAAGAAATTACATATCTCAATATGTTAATAATTTTCTTGAAGAAAACATACTGACTAGGTTTAAAACCCCAATTTCTTTGGTATGTGGTAATAATCTAGCATTATAGTTTATAAAGTTCACTAAATGGACTATAGCAATCAAATTATCAACAAGTTTTCTTAATATAACTATACATAGAGAAATAGAGTTGTATATTCCACTAATAATATTTTGGTGAATGTCATGAAGAAGTTAGTAGAACATAAACCAAGGTGATGGCATCAATTTTTGAAGTATATACTATGGGTAGATAGAACATGACACTAACATGCCCTCAAAGCTTACCCCTTTCTACTAGTTTATGTGTAGTAGTCTATCTTTACCATTACGCTTAAGCTAATGACATATAAATTCATGAAATATTATATGTAGTTAAATGAAATAATTTATTTAAGGTTAATAAACATTTTCCAAATAAAATAAACATAAATTTAGGTCTTTAAAGCTTCACTAAACATCAATATATTGTCAAGAGATGGTTCAATAAAAGATCAAAAATCAAGGTTTCTTGAATTTTAGACTTAGTGCTCATATGGGATAAAGCACTTGAAAATAAATGACAACATGATAAATTCACTCTCTTATGGATTGGACCATATCATATTTAAAAAAATTTCTATAATTTTAAAAAATATATATATATTTCAAAGGTGATGATTTGACTTTTCTAGTCAATGGACAGTTTTTAAAACATTATATTTTAGTTCCTCCAACTAGAGATATCTTAGAATTATAGTGATTTATACCTTAGTGATAGGATTATATAATATTTATAACTTTATTATATTATATTTTTATTTTTCTTAGATTATATTCAAACTTTCTATAGAAAATGTCTTACTTATGTAGGATAGATTTCTTAATTTTGGTATTTCCTTCTTTCTAGAGTAGTTGTTTTATTTAAATTCATAACAATCCAATGATTTTATTATTTAATAAAAATTATCCTAATATGGGGTGGATAATTCACATCTAAAATGTATTTGTTTATATTATTCTTAGAGTATTTGAAGTCGTTAGATCAAGGTATGTATCATGTTTGATCAAAATTTTATCTGAATTGAATAGGTTGATCAGACTATTAGATTTTATCTAACGTTTTTATATAAATTTAAGAAATATTTCTCTTTATAAATTATTAACTTCACATTTACATTTTTAAGACTTGTGTGAGAGATAATACACTCTAATTTAATTAAAATCATGAATAAAATATTTGATTTAAGATAAATTCCATTCCTATATACCCAACCAATGTTGTTTTCCAACCCTTATTCCAAGAAAGGTTCAAAAGAAATAAAAATAAACTTATATATTAAGAGTGATTCAATTAATATCTACCAAGGATATGAAAACCTGAATGGTAGTAAATCAAACCTTAGAGAGGAATCATATGTATCTCTATCGAGGCTATAGATGCTTAGTTGGTATCATAACAATGCCTGACTCCCCATATTTTAATATTTACAGATTATAATTTTGAGAAAATACGATCAATAAAATATTTAGCTTTGCCTAACTCTTTGTTAAAAATATCATAAAAAGGGGGAATGAATATTAACAATATCACACACAATCCAAATATTGAGATGGGTTATTAAGTTTCCTAATTACATTTTATGTCTTTCAATTTTCTAATTTACTTATTAATTTATGGTAAAGTTTGAAGTTATATATTAGTTTTAGTGGGATTTTTTACTCATGTATATTTAATTCCTTTACCAAAATGACCTATATGAGTAGTCATTTACCCAAATTATATTTTTACTCATGTATGTTTGGTAGTATTCAAAATGTAAGGAGAGTAAGGGAACCCACATTAGCACCCACCCACTTTAAGCATTTGTTAGTGTGGGTGAGGAATGGTGAATGTAATTCACCACTTCAAGATTCTCCCCCTTTCTCCTCTTTATCCATCAGAAATGATTTTGATGAGTGTAGTGATTAATAAGTCATCCTCATCTCCAAATTATTACCAATTTTGGATTAATTCAATTACAACCTAATAATTTGTTTTTAATGTTGATTTAAAGGCTTTCACAAGTAATTTTAATTAGATATTAATTTTAGTGGGATTTTTTTACTTGTATATATTTTAGTAATTTACCTAAATGAAATACATGAGTAGTCATTCACCCAAATTAAATGTTTTACTCATATATATTTTTAAATACTAATAAGGTAAAGGGAGAAGTGGAACCTACTTTAGCACACAACCACTGTAAGTATATGTTAATAATGGGAGTAATGGTAAATCTAATTCACCACTTCAAGATTTTAACTCTCTATCCTCTTTCCCCATTGGCAAAGCTTTTTTTGAGTGTGGTGATTAATAAGTCATCCTCATCTCCAAACTCTTATAATGTGGGATTAACCCAAATATAACCCAATCATGTATTTTTAATGTCAAGTTGAAGGCTTTCATGGGCACTTAAATTAGATATTAATTTTACTGGGATTTTTTTATTTACTTGTGTATATTTTATTCATATACCAAATTAACCTCCATGAGTAGTAATTTACCCAAATGGCATTTATTACACATGGATTTTTGGTAATAATCACAAGGTAAGGGAAGTAATGGTAACCACTATAAGCATTTGAAATTATGGGGAGGAATGGTGAAATGTAATTCACTACTTCAAGCTTCTCACCCTCTAGCCACTTTCTCAATAGGAAAATATGTTGGTCAATGTGGTTCACAATAAGTCATCCTCATCTTCCAATTATTACCAATGTGAGATTAACACAATTAAAACTCAATAATGTGTTTTTAAAGCTATGTTTAAGGCCTTCATGAGCAATTTTAATTTGATATTATTTTTAGTGGAATTATTTTACCCATGTATATTTTACTCATTTATCCAAATGAAAATTTTTAGTCATGTATATTTGGTAATAATAATAAGGTTATGGTATAAGGGTAGCCATTTTAGCAGACAATCACTCTAAGAAATTATTACTAGGGGAGGAATGGTGATTGTAATTTACCACTTAAGTCTTATAAAACTATATCCTCTTTATACAATTTCAAAGATTTTTATGAGTGTGTTTTTATCTAATTTTTTGCTTTTTTGCTTAATTTTAAAAAGAAAGAAACTAGTAAAAAAGGGTGTGTAGAAAAATCCATGTTGAATGTGCACACATTGGATCCAAGGGATTATGGAGAGATATTATTTGTATTAGTAGGATTACCTATAAATAATAAAACAATATCACAAAACTTGTTTGTTAGACAAGTAGAAAGCTGGATTGCCTAGCATGATCTAGATCCTAGAAGTGAAATCTTTTTAGGAGGATATCAATCCACCTAATTTAAGCACTTAATTTGATAAATTAAAATGAAAGGAATTTGCATAAAATGATGTAAAATTGAAACTAATTATATAAAATAACAATAATTTAATTAATAAAATTAAATTCTTTGCTAAGATGGCTAAAATAAAGAAACTAGTTTGAATAATACTAATGCTGAAAATTGGTTAAAACAAAGTTGTGGCTTTTGGTTTGGGTTGATTAAAAAGGGTCAAACAGATAGTTTTATTGGACTTGGTAAATGAAAAAGGTGATAAAATTAAAAATGGTAAATTATGGTCAAGAAATAAAAATGGGTAAGTGGTGGTCAAGAAGGTGAAAATGGAAAACAGTAGTGAGGAAGCTAAAAGAAGGTAAATGGTGGCCAAAAAGGCAAAAGTGGGGTAAAGGGGTAAATGTGTACGACAACAAAGGGATAATGAAAATAATGGTGAAGGGAGTAAATAGATCAAGATAAGTAAGGAAAAATGTAAATAAATAAACTAAAATTAAATAAACAAAAGAAAATCAAAATGTTACATTCCAAGTTTTAAGGAGAATGTTGATGTTGATGACTTGTTGAAGATAATAATGTTGAATAAGTCTTGTATAAATTTCAACAAAGTTTCATTGATTCGATATTTTATACTCTAATATGATGACCTAATGGTCAAGTGGATTACCTCCTCCAAAAGTAGAGAACCTTCAACAAGAATGATTTAACCAAAAAATAACTTAACCTTTGGTGAAGGAGAAGGGGGTATCTATAGAATTTTTTGTGAAGAATCATGATAAAAGAGGGAATAGTAGAAGTATGGTGCCATTTTTCACATGGGATCATAAATGACAGATGTGATAAGGGTGGTGGGATTCCCACCTTATTGGTTTGTCTCCCACCTTGCACATGAGTCTAATTTGGAGTGGGAATCATGCACATGGGCTCAAATGAGTCCAAAGGACATTTTACCAAGTTATTTTGTCTTTTGGATAAGTGCCCCATGAATTTTGGCACCATTCTCCATGTGGTTTCATGAGTGGTTATGAAATAAAAGGGGGTGAGATTCCCACTAAGCCAATAGGTCTATCACTTGGTTGGTTTGTCACCCAGCTTACTAAAGAGTCAAAAATCAAGAGGGAATCATGCACATGGGCTCATATGGGTTTAAAATACCTTCAACCACTCACTTACATATTTTAAATAAATTTACTATGAATTATAGAAACATTCTTCATGAATGAGGATAAAAACACATATTGAATGATGGCCTCATAGGGAAAAATACAAAATATTCCAAAGAAAGGCCCATTTCATGCTTAATGATGTCATGAGGTACCTTAGAGGTGAGTCCTGGGTGGGGTATGATGTCTCACCTCAATCCACCTCACTTCCAACACATGTCACTTTCCATATCACCTTTCATGTCACTTACCATGTCAAATGCCATGTCATTATGAATAGTGATAGTGGATCCCATGGAGAATAATGATAGTGAATAGTATTATTTGAATAGGAGAATTGTGATTTGGTTAGGTTAAGAGGGGTTGGTTAAGGGTTAATAATGTTTTAGGGGGGATTTAGTGGGTCCCAAGGCATTAAATCATCAAAAACTATAAGTGTGCATTTTTTTACTATTTACATTTTCCCCCTTTTTGTTATGCAGCATTGAATTAACAAGCTACAAAACAAAAATGAATTGCTTGGCCAAGGGTTAGGATGCCTCAAGTATGGGAGGAGGTTTCCCCATCAAAGTAGGATTTGATGAGATCAAGTAGAATTAGGTGTGTGTTTGATAAGAGATTGGTGGGGAGGCACTATGTGATACCATAAGGTAGTTGGGTATTTGAGACATAAACATGCACAAAAAATGTGACTAAGTGCAGTAGCCAAGATCAAACATGAACTAAAGTTTCCATTATTAGTTAATTTAATTTTAGGTCTAGAGGGACATATGTTAGGGGTAACTAGTCCATATCATTAGTCATATTTGATTAGGTCATGCCTATCAATCGATCTAGATAGGGTCAGAGTTAGTTTTAGGTATCCAAAGAAGGAAATGCTCTCTTGAAATAACCCTAATAATTGGGTCATGGAAAAATGCAACATGGAAAGGTTGGTTGGTGTGGTAAAAATGTCATATCCAAGGTCATCACATATAAATATAATAGTTTGGGACTAAACAACTAATGTCAAGGTGGATATAGTCGAATGGTCAATTGGTCAGAGAGAATGGTTGAAAATGTTGAAGTAGGGGGTGGCTGAGTTGACTCTACATGTACTAGGCAAGTGGACATTTCCTAAATTATTTCATGGATGTGATATCGAACAAAACTTAAGGCCAAATATAGTTCTTAGTGGATTTTAGATGGGCTACCCCAATGTGATATGCCACATGGTTAAATTTGGGGTGAAAGTTTGGCAATAGTGAGGTGTCATTATATAGATTGGTGAATAGTCACCATAATAATCCCACATAAATTAGGAGGATAAGACATAGATGAGTAAGGTAAGATAAATAAGTGGGTAACAAAAGGCTAATCATCATAAATGTCATGTGATGGAACTAAGCCAAATAAGAGGTGTTTTCACGAGGAGGTTACAGCTTCTAAAATTATGTGAGGAGAATAAGCATAGTGCTAACATCTATTGCTATGAGCTAATTTTAATGATGTGGGTGTCTATCAGGATTTGCATAGTCTCTTTGACAAAGGTTCATCACCATTACAAGATAAGTTTTAAGGTTATTAGTGAAGTGAAAACCTACAAAGAATTTATTTGATGGCTAAGTATATTCTATATTTTAAAAATCTAGCATTATGGTGAGTGATAAAGGGTGGACCTTACCTAAACCAAGAGCTACATGGGTAGGCTAGATAAATGGTCACCATGTTTTCATCCTTTGTCCCAATTGCTTAGAACTAAGGAGTTTGGGTTCTAATTAGAATAGGCCCTACTATCAAGGAGGTACATGGTCTAGGATATTGGTTATTTAGTTGGATAAGATGGTGGAGCTTCTATAGAAGTAAGCATTTGGGAGCTACCATGACCAACAACAACAATATTTTTGAAGGTGTGACCATTGTAGTAGCCCAAGGCTAGTAGCTAGTTTACATCAACTAGGTTAAAGTGACACAAATGGCCACTATTTCCATAAGGACTGCTAGATGGTAAAGCAAACAAAGACATTAGATGTGGATCAAATGATAAGGGTGATAAAAAAACATCATGACAACGTATAATGACTATATCAAGATGACCAGTTAGATCGATGGATATGTTCCCACATGAAAAGGTAAGTATAAATGACAATTTCAAGTGGTAACAATATTAAAGGGAATTAATGACATCATAGGACCTTCCCTATCAGTAGAAAAGGTAATCATGTGGGTGAGGAAGAATGGTTAGGTGGTATATTTAAAGAATCATGGTAGGAATGAATACCTATCATGAAGTTATTTAGTTTTTCAAGTTGTTTAGGGTGTAGAGAACCATCATAGGTTGAATATGGTAAATAATGAGAGAAATGGTGGAGATAATCAACAACCCCCATAACCTAAAATAATCTACACAATAAATGTGCATATCTACCAAATATTGCAGCATGTAATGATGATAATTGAAGTGTTTTTAAATGAATATCAAGAGGAAAAGCACCCATGGCCTGAGATCGATCCTCCTTAGTAATGAAAAAGGTAAGACTTTTAATGTGTAAGGTGTAAGGCTAGAGAACAAGACCTTCCACTTGTCCATAGAGGGAACCCTCACTATCCAAGGGGATGTGTCCTGAGGTAACAACCAATGGTACCTAAGTGATTAAAATAACTAAAGTAGAGGGATGCAATTGTTGTGATTGGTGAGTAAGGTGAAATACCTAGAGAAAACTATGATTCTTTCCCTATGGGGATGAATGCAAAAAAGGAGAAAGAGTACACCCTCTAGTGTTTGCTAAGATAGGGAATGTTATGGATGTTAGTTTAGGGAGTAATTAAGTAGGAGAATGACTTGACACAAATTCAAAATCACTAGATATTTAACCTAATGCTTAGGTAGGAAAATAATGTATGTAAAGGCCTTAGGTGGATAGTTTGATAACTTTTTATGTGTCATGTGACTCTTCTCAACCTAAATAAAACACTACATAGTTTTTTGTAAATATGTACAAAATGTGTTGGATGTCATTATTTGAATGGTATTATGCTTAAGGTTATGTGGATACTCATGAATGTTAAGGTTATGTTTATGATTTATATGGTTATGTTTTTTATAATACAATTTAAATTAAAGTAGATGGGGTAAGGTACCGAATGACACTAATGATAAAGTGAAAAATATAATCAAGAGATAAATGTCATAATGAAAATGTCAACTAAGAACATTAGGATGAGAAGGGGGCATGATGTTCCTTCTATGACAAGGACTAAAAATAGACATAAAGTGGGATTAGATTAATGAACATAAACCCTATGAATGTGTTTCACGAGAATGCTTTGACTGCTAAAAAAGGTGTGTTGATAACACTCTATCAAGTACATATAAAAAATGTATAGGGTTTTAAAGGCTGAAGAGGTGATGGATAGGGAAAATGAAATAGATATAGAGGGACAAAATTAGGAACCATTCTTAAAAATAAGAGATATTAAAGGAAGAAAGGGATGCCCTAAAGCAACAAACCTGACAACATTTAATTCATTAAAGCAAGAGTAAGGGATGTGAGGAAACAAACATGTATATGCACATGTAAGAAAGATGATTGGAGACCACACTCTAGTGAGTAAGAAGTTGGAGTTCCAATGGGAGAAAATAATGGAGATCCAATAGGGGATGAGGTGAAGATAGACCAGGAGATGGATGAAGAGATAGGTAAAGAAGACAATCAGGTCACAAAAAAAGATGAAGGTGGAGAAGGATGGAAGGATCCAAGCATAGATAGAAAGGAGGAAAATATAAGGTCAATACGAATAAGGAATGTCATCAAGGGAGATGAAAAAAATGAAATAAAATAGAGAAAAGAGAATAAAAATAAAAGGTAGAAGATGGGGGTTGGAAGAATGCACGAAATAAGGACAAATTGGAGAAGTAAAAAGGATAGGGAAAGAAGTGTAGCAATCATGAATGGAAAGGGGAGGATGAGAGATATGAGAGGCCATGAAATGTTTTAAAATAAGTCTAAAAAAGATCAAGGAAAAAATAGTTTTGTGATGAAAATGAAAAATAAGGAAATACATGAAATAAAAGGAAACATGAGGGAAAATGAGTGAAATTAGGACACAAAAATGATGATAAGAGAGTGAATAATTATGTGAAGACATGACCAAGTACACATAGATGATGATAGGAAAGAAGAAGAACAATGAACCAAATCAGATGGTGGTGTTGGAGATGAGAATGTGATGGAAAATGGGAAAGGGGTTAAGAAAAATGAGGGGAATGGAAGGATGGGTGAATATGAAGATGAAGAGATTAGGTATGTGTTAATCATCTTCTTAGAAGAGATTGACAAGATGAATGGGTGATTAGAAGAGATTGAAAAGCTAAAAAGTGGTGAGATGGTGAAGAAATAGGGGAACATAATGGAAGGGAATGAAATTAAAATAAGGGATTACGATTAGTGATGATAAGAAGGAAAAGAAAGAATTGAAGTAGGGATATAAAGCATAGACACTCACATAGATGTAAATGATAAGTGAGTACTGAGATGGAAAGAGGAAAAAGGGAATGCAATGTGAAAAATGATAGAACTAATAAGAATAAAAAGGTAATTATGGAAGCCTTCTCAAATGATAAAGACCTAGTTAGAATCTAATTGAGGAGGAAAAAAATGTAAAAGGTGGGAGGAGTTGTAAATAAACAGAGAGTGGTGGCACATGTAAGAAAAAATGGGATGATAGAAGAGACATAAAGCATGTTAGATTAAAAATATGGGAAAGAGTAAAATAAGAATTGATAATTGTAATGAAGGTTGCTTAGAAGCAGTGAATGGGTAGTAACAAAGTAGTAACAAAGAAGATAAGGAGGTAAAAGTGTCCATCAATGTGCAAGGGAACAAGATGATGTGGAATTGGTGAGGAAAAGGGTATGATAGGTTGCCAAGGGTAAGGGTAAAGGATGAGGATGGTGGAAGAAGACAAAGGGGATAAAGGGCATGGTTGGTAAGAAGTGGAGAGAGGGACAAAAACCATGAAAATTGGGTGGACGAGTGATCTAGAATGCATGTACAAGGAATGGTGATGGGGAGGCCAATGAATAAGAGTATGTGGTGGATTTATGGGAGATGATAAGGGCCAATGAGGAAGGCTATCAATACTTGTGTTAAAAAATATTGACAAGCTAGAAAAGTGGTTAAAATAGATTGACAAGTTGAAAGGAGGGATGTGGTGAGGAGATAGGTAGAGAAGTGGAGGAAGATATTCTGGGTGAGAAGGGAAAACAAAATAAATGATGTGGATGACCTAACCTCAATCACTCAATTCTACTTACATAGTTGGAAAAAACCTCAAATGTAGTTCTCCCAATAATTGGGGAAAAATAGAGAGGAAGTATTAGATGATGTTAAAATATAAGGATGCTGGGAAAAATAAGAAGTTTTCCTAATATAAGAAACCCTAACAAAGAGGGCATCATTAAAAATAGAAATTAATGAGAGTAAAAAGGGGAGGGTAATTAGTTATTTATGATCAAACTGATCTTAAAAGTCAAGAAGTTCCTACATAGTCCATGAACATCAAGCTAATGTAGTTCAAGAAGGGTTGGATAATGGTGCTTAAATGGGTTTCCCCAATTTGATAGACCACATGGTCTAGTTTTCTTGAAGCCTTTTTGAGAAAGGGTGTGCACCAAATATGGGTTGAGGTTGGTGAGAAAGGTATCTCCAAATGGTGGGTTGATTAATAATAAATAGCAATTTGATGTTAATGTTGTTCTAATGTTATTCATGGTTAGGGTTATGATGATTTGATGGATGATAGTGGTGGCACATAAGTAGCTTAGATAACCATACTAGATGAAAATTCATGTGACATGAGTTTAATATAATACATGACTAAATGATGATAGAATAGGAAATGATGTATAATACATGTTTCTTGACAAGGACTAAACAAAAAAAAACCCAAAGTTGGACTGGCTTAAAAAACGTAAGCCTTTCAAATGCTTCTCATTAACATGAATTGGTTGATAAACCAAGTTTCTTGATCATGGTATGTCAATTAATCTCTAAATCCCTTAATTTATAGATAGTATATAAGGATGATGGTTAATAGGTCATATGAAGGACAATTGGTGATGTGTATGGTATCCTTATGTGGGTTAGTTTGACCCTTTTATAGGTGACCTAAGAATGGTCATAGACAAGTCCATAACATATGTTATATGTAAACTGATGAATGTAGTGATTCTATATGTCAAATTTGATTGCATCTTCCAACTCATTGTGCTACTTGAGAGTTAGTTGTGACATTAGCTTTTGTTGTGGTCGTGGGTCTTTTGATTCATTATTGTATATGGGAAGTTGATCAATGTGGGAAGCTTCCAAGTAATTTCTCTTCTTTTGAGAAAGTTAACTTATCCATCCTTCAAGGGAATGGTTTAAGTTTAGGATATTTGTTAGATGCTCTTGATAACTATCTTTCAAGAGAGTAGTCTACTTTATATTTGGCAATTTTTATTTTGTTTTTAGGTAGCTGTCCTTTAAGGGAGTAGTATAAAATTCTTAAGATATTGACCCAAGTAACATTTTTCTATTCAAATTATATTTGGATGTGATTTTTTTAGTCATGGAAAAGTCTAATTCGGTTCTTAGGTTTACCTTTACAAGGGAAAACCATTAATGTAAGAGGGTTAAATGATAGGCAATGACCATGGGATTCCATCTTGTTAGAGATGAAAAGTATCCATGAGAACCATGATATAGGTAGATTTGTGGTACCCATATTTAGGATAAGGCTATGACTATGATGGTTAATCACATGGTTATATGTTGTAATCAATTGTCCTCAGAAGGAGAGGATCAAGATGGGTGAAAGTGAAATTCTCATTAATCAAGGGATGAGTTTAAGTTAGATGAAAGGTGAGCTTGATCCTTTTTAAATATAAGAATGGATGTAGATGTGAAGCATTTAGAGGCTTAGGTTCTAGTTTGCCTTCGTAGGAGGACAAATGATAAGATCTTGATCCATACTTATGGCTTATGATGTAAGATCCAAGCCAATTGAAATCAAACTTACCCCATTTACTTTTCTCCATGTTGGTTTTTGTTGAGGATGAGGTCTTTGATATTGAAGTATCACACTTTTAGGTGCTTGTTCTAAGTGTGTCTGATACATTCTTGATAGATATGGAGGTGGGTGAGGGTTGTTAAATGACACTCATCAAGTAGCTCAAGTTGAGCTAAATGGTGCTAATGATAATTTTATTCATAAATAAAATCTTTTAAATTTAGGAAAAGAGAGGGTATTTGTAATTCAAGAGGCAATATGACCTCTTCTCTAAAGACTAGAGATAAAGGAGTATCACTTGTAAAGGTTCTAATGCTCATGTGATACGCCCATAAAATGAATGGGATGTGCAAGTGCCAATATTGACTTGAAGTACCAACAAATTTGGTTAATATTTTTTTAAGGATTTTGTTAGAGGGTTCCACCTATCCATTTGTTTATTGATGGTAAGGCGAGGAAAATCTTAAATTGATGCCAAATGTATCACATAAGCCTTCGACCTGCTTAATTTTGAAATATTTACCATTATTGATGATGATCTTATGAGGAAGATCAAAGTCATAGATTATATGATGGTTGATAAAGTTGAAAATATTCTCTACTTTGGTCAAGATAAGGGGGATAGATTCTACCCACTTGGTGAAATATTTAGTGGCTGTGATGATGGAGCTATGTCATTGTGAAAAATGTGGTTTGATTTTTCTGATAAGCTTGAGCCCCCATTATTAGAAAGTCCAAAAGTCCTTAGATACTTCAAGGACATTAGTTGGCACGTGATTTAAATTATCATGTTATTGAAATTTAACACAATTTTTTACATAATAATAATCTTGGTTGAGGGTGGGCCAATAGTATCCAAGCTGAAGGATACGTTTCATGGATACTAGACTGTTAAAGTGTCCTCCACATATCCCATCATGCATTTCCCTGATGTCATGTGAAGCTTCATGGATGTATAGGTAATGAATAATGATACCACTAACACCTTTTTTGTAAAGGATTCCCCATAGTATGGTGTAATGAGAGGTACTATGGAAAATTTTTATTCAAGCATTCTTAGAGAGGTTGGGAGGAATGATGCCCAGGTTGAGGTAGTTAAAATTTTGGTCATACCAAATGTCAGATGGTGATTCCTCCACACTAAAAATGGTAGGGAAGTTAGATTGGTCATAATAAGGTGTGGTAAAATTGTGAATGGAGATAAATATTTTGGAATTGGAAGGCTAAGAAGGGATTTGGGAAGAAAGTAAAGCCATTATATCTATGAATTTATTGGTAGATCAGGGAATAGATTGGACTAGGTAACATTTGAATGATGTTATTATTTTATCAACTAAAAGTTTGTATTCTTATAAGACATTAATCTTAAAAGTGCTAAGAGACATTGAATTGGTTAACCACAAGTTAGGAATCACCAAAGACATTGATGATCTTAATTCCTAAGGCTAGAGTGGTTTAGATACATATGACTAGGGCTTCATACTCAACCATATTATTGGTGCATTTGGATTCAAGTTTGAAGGAAAGAGGAAGGGGTTCACCACTGAGGGGAATGAGAATAAATCCAACACCCCCACCTTGTTGGCACTTTAAACCATCAAATAGCATAGTCATTTGGTATGTTATGTCCTATTGGGAAAGAGTAGTGATGGATTCATTTGGGAATTCAAGAGGAAGTGGTTGGTGATCTACTAAAGGTGCTTCGACTAATTGTTTAGCAATGACTTTCCCTTTAATTGAGTTTTTCTAAAGGAACTCAAGATCAAATTATGCTAAGATCATAATCCACTTGGACATACACTAGTTTTGTTATGGCTTGGAATTTATGTGCTTGAGTGGGTTAGTGTTGGTTATGACATAGGTGTTATGGTTAATAAGGTAGTTGTGGAGTTTTTTGGCCATGAAAGTTAGGGATAAGCATATTTTATTTGTATGGGTATATCAAGTCTCATATTATACGTGTATAAAATGTAGTATATGGCTTACTCTCTTTGTTGTTCATCTTAGTGACCCAACATTGCCCCTAAGGAATGGCTGGTAGTAGAGATATATAGGTGAAAGGGGTGTTAATCCTTAGGAGGGATGATGATAGGTGGTGTTAAAATTTACTATTTGAGTGATTAAAATGTGTTTAACAACCATTATTCCATTTGAGAGAGACATCCTTCTTTAGAAGGTGATATAAAGGTTGGTACTATTCTAAAAGCTAGGAAATGAAATAATAAATTGATTGAAGCTTTCCATATAGGATACAAAATTTATTAAGGTTGGTATGAGGGGGCATATCCAATATTTATTTTACCTTGGAAGGTTCTTCTTTGATTCTTTGAAGACAGATGATAAATCCAAGAATCTTTCCTAAAAGGAACCCAAAAACACATTTCTTGGGGTTGAGTCTGACATGGAAATTGATTAGGCATTTGAAGATAATATTAAATTTAAAATGATCTTAGAAATATTTTTATTTTCCAAAGATATCATTGATATAGTCCTCTATGATGGTGTGGATGATTTCATCTACGATGTAGGTCACAACTTGTCAGTAAGTTGCACTAGCATTTTTTAACCCAAAAGGCATGAATCTATAGCAAAAAGTTCCCCAAGGGGTGGTAAAGGATGTTTTATGATGATATTCAAGATAAATAAATATTTTATTATAACACAAAACTTATCCATGAGAGATAACATCTCATGGATAGATATAATATCAATAAGATGGTCAATACTAGGTAGGGGAAAGTCATCCTTTGGGTAGGCGAGGTTAAGGTCACAAAAGTCCATAAAAAGGCATAGAACCCTAGTGGATTTGGTGATATGTATGATATTTGATACCCATTGGGGGTAATAAATGGGTTTAATGAAGTTTATTGATAGGAGACACTAAATCTCTTATTTGATGATAAGGGTTATGCAAGGATGCATACATCAAAGTTTATGTTAAATAGGTTTGGCATCATGATGAGTGACTATGTTATGGGTAGAAATAGTGGGGTGAATCTTCAAAATATAATTTCAAGACAAATAAAATGCTATTCTATGATCTTGGAGGAAAGAGGAGAAGTCTCAAAGTTCTTTGGCATTTAGTGATTGGCCCAATTTGACAACATGGGGGTTATATGTAGTGCCTAAGATGATATCCATGGTGGATTCATTTAACATGGTCAAAAATTCAAGAAGAAGGGATTTATGGATTGAAGAATCTAGGGCACCAAGGTAGGTGACAATAGAATCATCATATTGATGTTGGATGTTATTGATGGTAGGAGAACATTTCTCTATCATTTCAGGATGGATGAGAGGAAGGGTTCAAATTTGGCAATCCTTTTAATAGGTTAGGGGGCTTAAAATAATGGTGTTGATCAAAAAAAATTTAGGAGGAATTATATCAAAATCCTCATGATTTGAAGGAGGTTGGGTTGGTGATGAGGGGATGTCTTCCTTGATGGTGTCAATAGGTTTGGGTGAATTGGTGGGTTATTCAGGTAGCACAAACCCAAGGTCAAATGACTCATGAGTTTTTTGTGTTTTGATCAAAGGTAACTAATGAGGTCCTTGTTCATATTTACCTAGACCAAATCCATTCTAGGCACACCTATGAAGGTATAATTTAGCAAATTTTGGTTTGTCAAGGTAGAAAAGGTCAGAGGTGAATGGTCGGATGGAGGAGGTAGTGGTGGGAATAAGAAGTGGCTAATCAAATCCACCATAGATGAAGTTTGTTTGATGATTAGGGGACTAAAATGGATAATGGTTCTGATGTTAGGGTCATAATAAGGGTCATGTTTGAGATTCCCATATTCTTGAGGTGTAGGGAAAGCATCCAACACTAGAAGGTGATATACCCCTAATGAGAATCATTGGAACATAGATCCCAAGGACTCCTCTATGGGGATATATGAAGAAGGGATGGATGAGATAGTTAAGTTTTCATCAATGGTTGGTGGTTGGGATGTAATTGATGAAGGTGTATTAGATGGGTGTACGAGGACATCATTTTTGTGATAGGTCATGTTGCATGTTGACAAAGGATTTGGGTCTACTTGCTTGCCCTAAGGCTCAAACTTAATGCATTGATGGAGGGTATAAGGAACACATTCCATATAAAAAAGCCAAGGTCATCCTAATAAGATGTTGTATTAGAATTATCCTTCCACCACATAGAATAGTTTAGGGAGTGTGTAGGGTCCTACATTGATATGAACAATGATGATTCCCAAGGTAATGGCCATAGTGTTGTTAAAGGATAAAATCACTACTATGGATTATAACATGATATTATTCAATAAGTTGAGTTGGTGGTAAGCATAGGATGATATGATGTTAATTCTATCTCTCCCATTGATAATTACTCTTTTGACATGGGTTTGGTTTATGTAAGTGGTAATAAAGAGTGGGGGATCTATGTCTTCAGGGTAGATGAAAGGTATTTATGAATTCTTAAAGGTGATAAGGTTGTAAGTTTATAAGGTACCAAAAAATGTGACTAGAGGTTGAGGGTCATTGGGTTGGATCCCAATGGATTCAAAGGCCTCTATGAGTTCTTTGTAGTGATGGAGAGAAGTAGAAATCAACTCATACAAGCTCATTTTTGTTAGGGTCTGGTGAAGCCGCTCAAGGATAGCTTTCTAGATAGATATTACATATGGGTTGGGGTATGAATGTTTAGATTGGGAGGAACCTAATATAAACAACTTGGATTTACTTGAAGATGGAGGTGGTTTGATTGGGAATGTGAAGAGGTGTATATCCAAGGAACAAACACTTTAGCCTTCTTTTTATCCTTTTGTTATGATCTAGTGACCATGTTGATAGTATGGATAGAAGGAGAGGGTAAGGTAGTAGAGTTTTTGGACTCATCTTCATTATTAGGTGAGAGTGGAGGAGTGGGTAAGAGTTAGGTAGGTATTGATATTTTTTGGGTTGGTATTGTGACATAGGATGTTTGTCTATTAATATATCATACTCATCAAAAAAGTGGTGGATTAGAGTTTAGAGATATTTTTAATTTTACGTATCAAGGTTGGTTGTCCTGTGGTATAAACAAATCAAATTATTATTTAACCATGATGGTTTGGAGCATGAGGGTTCAAAGGTTTTGATTTGTTTTAAGAGAAAGGAATATGTTTGAAATAACTATTAGAGAATGGTTAGGTAAGACTCGATTAAGGGTGGAAAAGGTTTATCAATTTTCATATTGGGTGTTGAGGTAGGAGGTTGTTTCAAAGTAGGTTTGGTGATAGGTGTCTTAGGTAAGGTGGTACACTTGGTTGATAGTTTTGGTTTAGGCAAGATGGTTAATGCATTGGAGGTTGAGTATGGATAGATAGGTAACTTAGGTATTGTTGGTGTTGTAAGAAGAGGTGCATTAGAAAATAAGTGTGAAGGTGTAACCGATAGAGTTGATAGGGGTTTTGGTAAAAATAATGCGATTTGTGCTCAAGGAAGAGGGATGAGGACCAAACATGGAGGGCAAGTTTGAGGGAGGTAAAATTCAAGGTTTTGGGCCTTTGGGTAGTTTGATGTCTTTGGATAATTTAGTTGGTTTTGGATGGGGTTTGGTTACTTTAGTTGTCTTAGTAGGTTTAGGTGTTTGAGAGTCAATTAATCTGGAAGAGGATTTGGTTAGTTGGGTGGGGGATTTCGGTTGTTTATAAAGGCTAGGTTGGTCCACCAAAAATGGGTTAGAGGTTTTGGTTTGGTTTCCTTACGTTTGTCTTGGTTTTTGATATAAGTCTTCAAAATTAGAGGTTTGGTGGGTGAAGTTATCTTTTCTTGTGAGATGGATTCCAAAGTTGGAATGGATGGTTATATAATATGGGAGTTAGGTGTGGTAACCTCTATCAAAGGTGTGGATATGGTTACTTCATCTATTTATATATACAAAAGGGTAGAAGGTAACTCTACTATTTTAATAAGTGGAGGGGGATTGGTAGAATGGTGAATGGGCTATTTAGCAATAAGTGTGTCAAGAGCTATGTTAATAGTATGGGTGTTAGTATAGCATTTGACATTGTTACTCTAATTTTTGGTGGGAGCATGGTTTGGAAAATGTTACCTAAATATGTCAAGGGCTTGGTTAAGTGGTGTGTTGGGGTTGTCCAATTTAATCCCCCCCTTTCTAATGAGGAATTGGGAAATGTATTTTAAGGTATTACACATATTGATATCATGTCCTATGACTCAGCAAAAGGCAAAATGGTCATTTTTGTTATACCAACCCGATATGGGGTGAATAGAATAAAACTATTGGAGTGTTTTAATGGGTGGATGTTTGATGATATTATCTTTTAATAACTTTTCCAAAATAGAAGCATAGGGTTCCCTAAGTGGAGTTAATTGCTTTTGGTTGCTCCAAGTTTGGTTCCTTGGGTTTTTGTTTTAAGAATTAGAGGAGTTGGAAGTTTGGTTCCTCAATTTTTATTGGTTGGTAGATGGTGGAGGTGCAGCTTTGAGGAAAATAACATTGGTGGTTTCTTTGTTTTTAGTGTTAGGATTGGTTTGGTGGCTTGGTTTGGAAGAAGAGGGATCATTGGGCTTGTAATTTGAGTTCTTATTCTTCAACTTTAACTTTCCTTCATCAATGGGTATGTTCTATAGTTTTTGAGCTATGGTAAAAGCTTCATCAAAATTTAAGAGGCTTTGGACACATACTGTGGATGAGATATGCTTAGAAAATGCAAGAGAAAAGTGCTTTAAAAGTTCAAGTTGAGGAATATAAAAGTAAATTTAGCTAATTAGGTTCCTCCAATGAGCCACAAAATTGGCAATGGAGTTGTCCTCAAATTTCCAGATGGAATAGAGGTTGATAATGGAAAATTTCTTGGATATATTGATCAAAAAGTGTCTAAGATTTTCTGGGCTAGTTGGTTGAAGGATAAGATGGAATTCTTGGGTATGGCACTATACTAATCAAATGTTGGTCTAAATAATGACATAGGAAAGGTAGGAAGGAGAAGAGTGTCATGATGGGAAATAAAGTAGCATGAATGCCTAAATGCTGTTAAATATTGTTGAGGGTCTTGCTTAGAATTAAACTTGGTAAATTTTGGAAGTTACAACTAGGCTAGGTAAGGTCTGATAAGGACTTAATGGTGAATAGGCTCATTGCAAATTTGATCATAGGGTAAGAGATTATGGGCTCTAAAGATGGATGACTCAAGCATAGTCATCTTTTCCATAATCATCTTCATGAATTATTTTTGGGGTTGAGCACTCGAAATGTTGTACGATGCATATTGAAGTGGTTAAGAAACATGTTCATAGTGAGTGAAAGGTTGAGGGGTTGCTACATATTGGTATGTGGGTACCAATGGTTGGGTAGAAGGGATATATTGGTATGTGGATGTAAATAGATGGGTAGGGTTGGGTAACAAGCATATGCCCTTGTGGATTATAAAACTATAGCATAGGAGTGGTAGTTGGGTTAGTGTCTGATGGAAGGGTAGTGACCTTTGTACTAATTAATGGTAATATAGAGGGTATGGACACCAAATGGCTTTGAAGTAGAGTGGTATTTTATGGGTTGAAGTTAATTAGAGGGAAATGGGTAGTGGTATAGGTAGGCACTCCTACTATAGAGGTGTGATTATTAGGTGGTATAAGGGCAATGGTAGTTTGGGTTTGTTTATTTTTGGTGGTAGCCTCAAGAGGATTGTTCATAGATGATAAGGCTTGTGTAAATAAAGGTTGAGTAGTAACTATGGTAGCAGAGGTACCCCCCATGAGATGTAGAGGCATGACATGAGGTGGATCTATAGGTAGGGTTAAAATTAGGATTTCATAAGATGTAATTCTAGGGTATTGTTGTAAGGTTGCATGATTATTGTTTAGGAAAGCATAAAAATCTACATCTCTTGGGATTAACTAAGTAGGAATATTTGGAGAGTGAGGGGAGTCCATAGGTTTAGAAACATGTTCCATGGATGGGGAGGTGTAACATATTTGTTGACTTGGTGGCAATTTTTATTCCTCAAGGTCCCTTCATTGTTGGTGAGTAAGAACCATACGATAAAATAGGAAAGGCATGATATGTTCTCACACCTCAAAACAAAGAGTAATAAAAAAAGATTCAAGCAAAATAATGCATTCGCTAAGAGAAAATTAAGTCCTAAGATTCCTTTTAATATCTCTTTTTTATTATGCCTTATAATAATGTGAAGGGGAAATTGGCTTGAATAGGTCCTAGAAAGCAATCTATATTTTGGGTTGCATTTAGGTTCTCAAAAAGAATTTTGTATCAGATCAGGTATGTGGCTTGGTACTTGGGGATTTCTTCCCTTACATCATAATCCTATATTAAATGGGGTCACTTAGCCTTTATACCATTTATCTAGAGTTTATACTCAACTATAGAATTGAGTTGGTTTTCCCCTCAGTGACTAAATCCAAGTATCATAACTAGGAAAGGGTAAGGTGTTCCAATAGGTGATGAAATCCTAGTTGGGCCTTGTCTCAATTGTGTATGATGTTTGTTTTAGTGAAAGTGGTTTGGTATATGTAACATTTTTGTAGTATGGTTAATTTTATTTTATTAAATTAAACTAGATGAGCTAATTAAGTAAGCAAGCAAACTATTTATGCAAGTTAATTTTAATCCCAAAGAAATAATTTTTTTTGTTTTTTGATTTTTTTCAATGAAAACAAAAAAAATAAAATACATATAAATGAAAATGCAATCCTTAACCTAGGATGAATGATTTTTTCTATTTTAATTCATTTTATAAATTTAATAAAATAAAATTTAACTCTTTCTAAAAAGTTATAACTAAAAATGCAAGAAAGAGTACTTAATGTGTAAAGAATGCAACTAAATGATTTTTTCACTAATTCAATTAAATGAAATTTTCACCAATGAAACTCTAAAAAATAATTAATCCAAGAAAACTCAAGGGTCCCATTGGGCATGCCAAAATGTTTTTATCTATTTTTTTTCTTTTTTGCTTAATTTTAAAAAGAAAGAAATTAGTAAAGAAGGGTGTGTAGAAAAATACATGTTGAATGTGCACACATTGGATCCAAGTGATTGTGGATAGATCCTATTTGTCATGGAAGGATGGAATGAAAATATGAAAAAAAATACCACAAAATTTTTTTGTTAGACAAGTAGAAAGGTGGATTTCCTAGCATGAGCTAGATCCTTGAAGCGAAAGCTTTCTAGGAGGCTGTCAATCCACCTGATTTAAACACTTAAGTTGATAAATGAAAATGAAAGTATTTTACATAAATTGATATAAAATTGAAACTAAGGATTAAAATAATAATAATTTAATTAATAAAATTAAATTCTTTTCTAAGATGGCTAAAATAAAGCAACTAGTTTGAATAATGCTAATGTTGAAAATTGGTTAAAACAAAGTTGTGGTTTTTGGTTTGGGTTGATTAACAAGAGTCAAAAATATAGTTTTATTGGGGTTGGTAAATGATCAAGGTTGTATAATTAAAATTGGTAAATTATGGTCAAGAAATAAAAATGGTTAAATGGTGGTCAAGAAGGTCAAAAGGGAAAAGGGTAGTGAGTAAGTCAAAAGAAGGTAAATCTTGGCCAAGAAGGCAGAAGGGGGGTAAATGTGTAAGACAACAAAAGGATAAAATAAATAATGGTGAAGGGAGTCAAGATTTCAAGACAAGGAATTAAAAAGGGAAATAAAGAAACTAAAATTCAATAAACAAAATAAAATTAAAATGTTACCTTCCAAGCTTTAAGGAGAATGTTGATGTTGATGACTTGTTGAAGATAATGATGTTGAAGAAGTCTTGATGCAATTTCGGCAAAGTTTTGTTTCTTTGATATTTTATCCTCGAATATGATGATTGCATCCTTCACAAGTGGATGACAACCTCAAAAATTAGGAAAAATTCAACAAGAATTATTATCCAAAAAAACATAACATTTGGTGAAGGAGAAGGGAGTATTTATAACATTTCTGAATAGTCATTCCAAAAGAGGGAATAGTAGAAGTATGGTGCCATTTTTCAAGTGGGATCATAATTTAAAAATGTTATAAGGGTGGTTGGATTCTCATCTTATTTTTTTGTATCCCACCTTCCACATGTCCAATTTGGAGTGGGAATCATGCACATGGGCTCAAATGAGGCCAAAAGACTTTTCACCAAGCTATTTTGTCTTTTGGCTATGTGCCCCATGAATTTTGGCGCCATTCTCCATGTAGGTGCATGATTTGTCATGAAATACAAGGGGGAGAGATTCCCAATTATCCAAAATGTCTCCCACTTGGTTGATTTATCTCCCAACTTGATAAAGAATCCAAAATGGAGAGGGAATCATGCACATGGGCTCATGGGTCCAAAATACCTTCCAACACTCACTTCCATATTTTTTATAAGTTTCCATGAATTTTTACACCATTATCCATTCATGAAGATAAAAACCATGTTTAATTATGGATACATAGGTAAAATTTTCCATATTCCAAAGGAGTGGACCTTTGGTGCTTAATATTATCATGAGGTACCTTGCAGGTGGGTCCCAGGTAGGGTATGATGTCCCACCTCAAGCCACCTCACTTCCAAGCCATGTCAATTTCCATATCACCTTAAATTTCACTTCCCATGTCACTTTCCATGTCACATGCCATGTCCCTTTCCATGTCATCATGAATAGTGATAGTGGGTCCCATAATGAATAGTGATAGTGAATAATAATTTTGAATAGTGCTTTCAAATAGTACTTATGAATAGTATTATGTGAATAGGATAATAGTGATTTGGTTAGGTTAATATGGGCTAGTTGATGGTTAAAAAGGTTTTAGGGGGCATTTAGGGAGTCATAAGGCATTCAATCATCAAAAACTGTAAGTGTGTAGTTTTCTAGTGTCTACAGAGTGTATTCCTTAGTATCTCATCCTCATCACTAGATTATTACCAAAGTGTGATTAACCCAATTGCAACCTAATAATGTATATTTTATGTTAAGTTGAAGGCTTTCATGAGTAATTTTAATTAGATATTAATTTTAGTGTGTTTCATTTTTTTGGTTACTCATGTATATTTTAATAATTTACAGAAATGACCTCCATTAGTAGTCATTTACCCAAATGCATTTTTTACTCATGTAATTTTTGTAATAAACAAAAGGTAAGGGGAGTAAGAGGACCAACATTAACACACAACCACTATAAGAATTTTTTATGAGGGAGTGGAATGGTGAATGTAATTCACCACTTTAGGATTATCACCCTCTATCCTTTTTACCCATTTACAAAGCCTTTGTTAACTATAGTGATTAATAAGTCATTACCATCTCCAAACTATTACCAATATGGGATTAACAAAATACAACCCTATTAGAACACAAATATCTATTGAGAGGGGGATGAATCAATAGATTGAATAAATTACTCCATTTTAAATCCCTTTTAAAAATAAACTAGAAAAGATATGTAGATTAGAACATATATGCAAAGATCACACACAAAAAAACACATAACACCATATGTATAAGTGGAAAACCCAATATGGGAAAAACCATGGTGAGAATAGTTACTAAAATCTCACTAGTTAAACATTTAAGGGCACCAACCCTAAAGAGACACCAATCCTGTGATTTAAGAGAACCAACTCTAAGGAAGCCCCTGATCCCTAACTGAGCACCAACTCAACTTATTTAATGGCACCCACCAATTAGATATATATGGAGCTACAACTATAGATTATAATATAGATTCATAAATCTATCCAATTCTCTAATATTTATTATAGATATGGTTTATAACTACTCATGCCCTGCACTTCATCTCTCTTCTTTCCCCTTCTCTTCTCTTTTATGCCCCTATATCACTATGTCTCTATATTTCTCTATTTGACACAAATCAGTAAGACCAATAGCATTGTTTTTATCCTAGATGAAACATATATAAGAAATCGATCTAGGGTTTGTATCTTTTCTATGTTCACACTAATTTATTAACACATTATGCTTAGTTTTGTTGGACTTTAGTTCCTATCTTTAACAAGTTTCTCTCATCCTAAAATCATTCTCCACTATCATGATTCTCAGTCTCATTACTATATTTAGCATATATTGGGTTCTAATTTTAATGCACATTCCATATTACACAAATTTGATTGAACATCATAATAAAATTCATTATTTTTGTCATGATTTCTAGTGTACCTACATGTTCTTCTGCTTGACCATTGAGATGAACATATCTTTAAATATCAACCATTGATCCTAAGTTTTACACCACAATCTAATTCTCTTTATTCAAATTGATCAACCATAAAACACATATGTTTGATCAAGTTCTAATAATATTACATTCTATGTTTGATCTTTTCCCACTTTTTCAACTTTAAAATATATCCATTGATCTTTCTGATCCAATCCCCCACATGTCGTTAGGTATTCAAAGTTGCACAAACTTTGCCTCTACTATTCATTAAACATTGAGATCTTAATCTCATCTCACTACTTCTCGAGTCTCTATAATTAATATGCTCCATTGATCTTATCAAACTAGCTTGGTATTTAACTCAACTTTGTGTCAATAAACATTGAGCACTTTATCCCATTGATTTTAATATTTCTATTAGATGATCATTTCATGATCATACATGCACCATTGATTTTTGGAATAAACTCAATATTTATTTTTGATGATCTCTTAAAAATGTGAAATTTGGCATTAATATATGCCTTCTATAAATTTCTATCAGTTCCCACTATTGAGACACTTGGGATCCTCATGTTGATCATTGACTATTTAACTTTGAACCGCACCATAGATTTAATGTTCAACCTCCATTATTGTGACACTTATCACTAGCATGTTCACTCATAGGTGACTTTGACATATTGAATTTGATGTTCATCATTAGATATTCAATGTATAATTAATCACACACTGTTAGATCTTCTAACAAGCTTAAAATTTACCTTGTGTACTTTTGGCTAAGTATGGGGACCATCAAAATATGATTTGAGGGATAAATTTACAATTTCATATATTTTACTTTGCTCATACTCCTATTCTAAAATTTGGACCATATAAACTAGGCATGATAATGAACAAACCCATATTCTCATGTTTTATTGAATCCTTCATGAATGATATATATAATTCCATTAATCTACTCACTCAAATTCTTCTACCACAGAGCTAGCTATGCTTAGAATTGCCTAGAAATCCAACTTTGTTCTTACATAACTTTTGATGCACTTCATCACATGACCTATAATTTATCATATAATATCCTCTCACATACGGTATTCCATCCATATATACATATACTCTAGAAACCTTAATGCATGAAATATATGACATAATAAAAATTCCTACTCATCTTTTTCTTACCATCTACAAATTTGACTATGGGAAAACACTGTCAAAATGCCTAAGAGCCCAACTTTGTTCATGCATGTTTTTTATTATGCTACATCACATGACCTGAGATTCAACACATAGAAATTGGGCAAAAAAATGAACAAAACTATATGATCATTTTATCTTGACACATTCATGTGTGATAATGATGACATCATCTACATTCTTACTTGGCTTTGTTTGAACCTTTTTGCAAATTTGGAAAAGTATAAACACTTAGTGAATTTTTTTCTGAGTAGCCAACTTTGCATCCCCATATCTTCAATTATGCTTCATCGCATGGATTAAAATTTGGCACATAAAAACTAGGTAATAATGTGATCACAACCATATGAACAACTCCACCATACTTATACATATGTGGAAATGTATTGAGACCAACACCCCTATCTTTCTTCTTTGAAAGGAGGACCCTTGTATTCGTTTTCAAAAAGTTTGTATTCTAGATTGAATGTGAGGAGTTGTCTTATCTTGGATTATAAAGGAAAATAAATTTTAAAATGGGAACATGTGCTTTGATGTATTTTATCATGTTTACATTTCATGGTTCAAAATTTCTAATTATTGTCTTAAAGGTGATTAGTTGCAGGTTTCGTGGAAGAATCTTGAGTTCCTAAGGAACAAACCCTAAAGGGGGTTTGAATTTGAATATTCACAAAAAATACTAGTGGTAAATTTTATTTATTTTTGATTAAATGATCTTAAGTCTAACTTTAAATTATTCTACAAATATGTTTTTTCTTTAAAAGACGAGTGAATATTAATATAAAACCTTAGGCTAAAATTTATACATGATCAAGTCTTAATTTAAATCTTATGCTCTTTGACAAATCTAACGATAATCACTTGTTTTTAGATTTTGGTATGAAAATGTGACAAGATTGAAGTCTTTTAAAAGGGACATATAGTTAATGATTTGGGCCTAGTAAATATCTAATGGTGATCTCTTACTCAGAGATTTCGATCTAATGGTATGAATGAAATCTGACACCCAAAAGGATGTTAACAATTTTTAACCACTCAGGACTTGATCTGATGGTTCACATTGCCTCAGAGGTTATTATATAATGGTGTGCATCAATCCAAAAGCCTTAGGATCTCCTAAAGGCTTTATGTATGGCACTCATTCACTTGACTAGAAAATTTTATTTTATTAAAATTGACAGGTTCACTCCCATTATTTGACGTCTATGAGGACATATTTGAAAATACCAAACCCATCAAATTTAACATGAGATAGAAAGATTCTATTGTCTTAAATTTGAAATGTTTTCTCATAACATTTGATGTCTACGAGGACATATTTAATAGGACAGAACCCATCATATTTAGACTAAACAATCCTAAAAGCCTTAGGATTTTTTGAAGGCTTTACACCTGACATTCAATCATTGAGGCAAGAAAATCCATTATCTTAAATTCAATAGGTTTGATCCCATAATTTAATGTCTATGAGGACATATTGGATGTGACTAAACCCATCAAATTTAACTTAGACAATCCTTGAAGCCTTGGTAACTCCATTGTCTTAAAATTTATAGGTTCACTCCTATCATTTGACGTCTATGAGGATGTATTTGATGTGACCAAACCCATAAAATTTAACTTTAACAATTTTTAAATCCTAATGAAAAGGGGCATTTGTAAGAAAACTTTTAATAATTTCCTAGCTTTTTATGAAGACAAAATTAGTATATAAAGATCTTAGCCTAAGTCATTTTGTGTTTTTGAACATAAAATTTTAAATGACATTTCTAAACCTATGATTTATATGATCATGTAACTAGTTAAAAGGTAAGCATCTTATAGGATCCAAAGATGATCACCCATTCACTAGATTTGATCCAATGGTGTGTTGACCATGAATCCTTTTTAAAAAATCACGTGGTTAATTATTTTGACCTAGCTAAGATCTAACGATGATCACCTTCTCATTGTATTTGATCCAATAGTGTGATGAAGTTGAGGAATTTGCAAATGCCTTGTGAGCTTGACACATGGCACAATTAATGAGATTAAAGATCAACCACCAATGAAATGTAAGGACCTAGATTTAGATTATCAAAGCAAAATAAATGGGACTTTTGAAAATGAATGGTCAATCTTTAAATGGAATTTATGAAATTTTCCATAAAAGGCATGAAACCCTGCCACATAGGCTTCATGTAAGCATGGAGGATCAAAATGAAATATATCTCATGATTGAAAATGTAAAATACATGATAATAAGGTTCCATCATATCTAAGGCATGTATGAGATCAAATTTGTATGTTTTTGTCATTAAATCCAAAAACCCTAAACCCTCTATAAAGAAGGCTAGAGTTGATTCAATTGATTATATGACACTTGAGATAATTGTGAACTAAATTCAAAGCAAGTGTCTTAGTAAGAACTTTTATAGCTTTGAAACTACAATACAATGTTATAAATGTCAATAAGTAGCCAATAAATAAATATTGAAGTAGAGATTTATCTAACTTCAAATGGTGAAGGAAGTGTCTTTAGAGACAGAGTTAGATTTAATAGCATTGAATATACATGGAATTAGGAATTGGTCTGAATTAGTCTTCTTTGTCAAAGAATTGTAACCAATTTCCCATGAAGAAAAGAGGAATGATTTAGTTTACCAAAGATATAAGGATTTAGTATCAATTGAAATGGTAGACCTTCATCATGCAGCTGATAAAGTAGAGGTAACACATGACATTGATCTTCTTGCTCCTATTTTCGTTTACTATAGAATAGATGGAGAATGGATTATTCATGATGAAAATATCAACAAAGTTGCATGCATATCTCGCATGGCCTTTGAGACTTACTATAATCTCCCTTTGCATCATGTTGATCTCCCTTCCTTGAGAGAATGGAAAAATTCCCAAAACCTAGATTTAGTCCTCTCACCTTGGTTAGTCCAAGGTTTCCATGTTTTTCGGACCTCAAATGGTGAGATTCCTATTGCCCAATTTAGGAAAGGTGTTGGGGTAGCTATTACTTTATTGAATAGATCCTTTGGTACCTCTTCTACTACTTATTTAAGTAATTTTTTTGTATCTTATGTCCATTGGATGTTTGAGTGGAACTTAACCCATCTTATTAGAGACTTAATAAGTTTATTGTTGGCCAAACAATTTACATCCATCAAGAGAAAGACTTCCAATAAATTATTTATGATGTCTTACCTCTTGGATTCACTCCTAGCCTCTATTAATTTCCCTATAATTTTAAATTGGTCCACTAATGGTAGATATACCATTTAACATCATTATTACAAATTAAATATATTCAAATATATGAATCACATGTAATTAATATGTGGTGCTATCCTCCCAATCATTTTTGAGGCAATCACTGGTATACCTATGCCTAAAATTTAGCCTATAATCAAAAGAGAAGTAGAGACCATGGGGGATGTGTTATTTTATCTAGATTGTATTATAATAAGGGTAGATGGAATCATGGTCCAACCATATAGATTTCATATATGTGTTCCCAGTAAGCTTGTAGAGAAAGAAATTGCTTATCAAATCATCTAGGGAATGGATTGGCACTATAAGAAGAATAAGAAATCTTAGGTTCCTCCCTTTCCGTTAGACATTGGTAGAATTGTAATCAAGGATTGGAAATAGCTAGATATTATGGTGGTGAATAGGAACTCTTTTTATTTCCAAATGCATGATACTAAAATTTTGGACGCCAATAATAGAGTGGCTAACCATATTCAGGATAAAAAGGTCCCAAAGGTTGAGTACAAACATTAACTGGGTGTGGGAGATGGTATTTACATAAAGGAAATGAAATTTGAATAATTCTTGTCTAGGGTTAAAAACTACAACATAAATTTAGAACATAGGATGGTCAGCGATAATAAGCCTTCAAGAGAAATATGGCAGTTACATCCTTTATAGTATCACTTGTTGCCAGGACCATTTGGGACTACACATTAAGAACCACCTATTAAGGGAAAATATTTTGATCCTTAAAAAAAATAATTTATAAAATAATCCTAAGTTGGGAAACCTAAAAATGTGAAAGTAAAAGTTAAGGATGTGATTCAAGGGTCCAACATTGAGCATAGACCTGGTGAAGGTTTTGACAAATTTAGGCGTCCCCACCAAGGCCTTCTTACCCAATAAAGGTTATTAACATGATTGATTTGGAAATTAGGAAAATAGTAGAAAGTTCCCTTACTAATATCATAGCTTTATATGGTTTAGATAAGGAAGAAGACCCATCTAAGGAAGCATGCAAGGAATTACTTCCATTGGGTAGTAGAAAAAGACAGGTAAAATTAGTCTTAGTTCCTCTAGCTCCAAGAAAGAGGCCTAGGTTAAATTTAAGTCACCTTAGTAGTGAAATAAACCTCTTTAGTGATGATAATCTAATTTATGGACCAGCCATTCCTAATTATTTTATTTATGGGAATTTATATAAAATCCAATATCTTTCTCCTTCACTGGTTTTGACTCCAGTAGACATAGGTGTAAAAGATAATGTCAAGCCTTAGATTCAGGATATGTTGAACAAATAAGATGGGAGGAGTATATAGATTATTCACAAAAAATAAATCCAATGGGTTGGTACCCCAAGATCCTCTGGGAGTCCAAATGTAGATATTCCTAAATAACCATAGGTGAAAGAATTTGACCCTCAGGTCTAATTTAATCTAGATACATCAACTCTTGAAAGAGTAAATACCAATAAAATTACTATTGGTACTAAGAAGTTCACCTTCTAGAAGGTGGAACCATTTTTAATATTAACTCCTATTCCAGATTAGGTAGCAAGGGAACATCGTATTTTTCAAGAAGATGTAGCTAGTATGGCAATAGCCTAGTCAATAATGGCCTTGGCTAGAGTTCAAGGATTGAAGTAGAAGATTCTTAACTTGGAGAAAGAAAAACAAGGTTTATAATCTTATGTCCTCCTTCCAAATATGTATATCAAGTATTGAATATATCCTTGATAGATGCATTCAAGAATTTGAAAAGCATCAAGTCTAGATTGTGTGCTTTGAAACATTAAGCTGAGATGTCATAAGCCTTAATCACCCAGTGGAAAATTATCAAGCTCATATGGAGGAGATCATCAAGGTGCATATGAAAGATTAGGTATTAGAATTCTATATTATCAAACTTTGACATATGGACATCTTATTGGTAGTTTTGATAGATAAAAAAAAGGATTTAATCACCTGGATCAATAATGTTAAGAACTTCATCAAGAGAGACATAGACTTGGTAAACTAGATTGAGAAACCTCTATGGAATCTATTAGATAACCCTTCTCAAACCACTAATATAGCCTTGATTGATGATGAAGAATTTAAGAAAAGGGTTGGTACTCACATCTAAAACATCAAAGATAGTAAAGGCCATTTAGCTAAGGACAACTAGAAGACCCTTGATACCATTATTTTTGTAGAAAAGCAAATTGTAGAAGAAAAATGTATCAAGAAACTTGTATCTTGGGTAGATAGTGAATTTGACAAGTTAGTAGATAAATAAGAGGATTACCTAACGAATTCTATAGTGTATTTGAGCTGATCAAGGAATAATACACCAAGGTGAAAGACTTCCTCATGTAGGGATAATTGAAGGGCCCACCAATAAAATTCTTAAGAGAATTTTCTTTTTGTAAAGTATATGATATTATGTTCGCATATACTCTTTATTCTCACATTAACATGTGACCTTCTACATTGTATCTTTATATTAAGGATAACTATCCTTATTCGCAAGTTGATATTTTGAAAGTTAACTGGTTAATCACCTATGTTTCTTATAAATAGGTAGATGGTTACCATTTATAAGAGAGATTTTTTGAGCAATTTATATTGGGAGAATTTAATACAACTAAGGAATTTTGAAAAGATTGTCTAGATAGTTTTATTAAATTTCTATGATATCTCTCAGTTATGGAAACTCATATTGAATTTGAATGAATCTTCTTATTTTCAGTCATATTATTTGTCATATGGCAGTTAATTTCTATGGAGTACTAAATTAACTATAAATATTTTGTGTATAATTCATTTTATTTTCTCTACATTTGGATGTACTTATGTTATTCAGATCATAATGGTAGACTTTTAAAGTAAACTTGGTTCTTATGACTCATACCTTTCCTCTGAATCTTGCTTGATTTGTGATGTAATTTGAGCTTATGTTATTTTATAAAATAAATTGGTTTAATGTGTACTCAATGTAATTCAAATTTTTTCATAATATTGTATATGAAAACCTGTAATCACATCTCTTCCTTCCTTACCCTTCCTTTCTCTTATTTTTTTAAATCAAGATTCACTCTTGCTTAAAGATCATTATTAATAATAATTTAGTTTAACTTCCATGTCCTCAAAATTTCTAATTATTCAAATTATGTGGATCCTGGTGGCTCCCAACCACTAAATCAAATAAATATTGTGGACAGTTTTCATACTTTGATTCTATTTCACCATAGACAATCACTGAATAGTCACAAACTGCAACTCATGCCATGGATTCTCAAAATCCTAAAATGAGAAGTATTCTTCAACACTAAGAGAACTTGTGGTATAGTTTGAAGCATTAACATAATTGTGACATCAAAAAAACTACCTATTCATATTTTCCTCTATATATCTAACATGTCTAAATGATTAATATAAAGAATCAGATTAGTTCAAATCATGCACACATGTACTTCATTCATTATTGATCTCTGATAGCATTCCTTACACATCCTCAAATCACCATACTTATCCATCATCATCAGTGACATCCATAAATCCAATAATCTCCCTTTTGACATTGATAACAATCTTATTGCCAAAAATATCCCCCTTTGTCATTGATGGAAAACTAAATGCTCTGATCTTCTAATATTTTACTCCTCTAGCATTCTTTGCATTATATTCTAATGAGTATGAAATAAATCTATTCATACCAAACTTTCTCCCCCTTAGTTAATGGATCATTTTACAAAAAAAACTTGGACACATACTTTGATCTTATTTAGCATTTGTACTTTTTCTCCAAACTTTTGCAGAGAGCATTTGCACTTTTCTCACCCTTTAACATCAATGGTGAAGGGATTCTTTATCAATGTTTGTCTAAAATTTTCTCCCTCATTATTAAATAAATAAGTTTTTCCAAGAGTTTAAAACCATAAAATCATTATAAATTTACAAAAGTATACAAACTTGATTTACCTTTTCTCTCTTCTTCTAGGCATTAACAAATATTATATGATTCTCCCTCTAGAATCATGCCCCATCACTAAGATCTAGTGATGTGATTTAGGAGCCACCACTCCCAAATTATGTCTTAGATACTAAAATTTTTATTTAGGTAGAGGTTTGGTGAATATGTCTACAATTTGATCTTGATTTGTCACATACTCAATTGTAACCTCTCAATTTGGAACCTTTTCTCCCAATAAGTGATACTTGATTGATATGTGTTTATTTATAGAATGCATCACTAGATTTTTTTATATGTTAATATAACTTGAGTTATCAAAAATAATAAAAATAAGTGATTTGTACTCTATATTTATGTCTTTTAATGTTTGATTCATACACAAGACTTGAGTGCAACATGATAGTGCTGCCACATACTCTATTTTTGTTGTGGAAAGAGTAACTGACTCTTACTTTTTGCTCACCCATGAAACAAGTTTGTTTACAAGGAAAAATGCACAACCACTAGTGCTTCTTATATCATCCACACTTCTTGACCAATCTACATATATAAATGTTATCAAAGTGAAATATTCATTTTTGGGATGCCACATGCCATAGTTAATTACGCTCTTGATATATCTAAAGATCCTTTTTCACTATATCAACATGTGACTCTTTAGGCATAACTTAAAATCTTAAACCATGCACATTGTTTACATGATATCATGTCATAATGTAGTTAGGTATAATAAGCTACCTATCATTAATCTATACATAGTCTAATTTTCATCAGGGGACTCATATTCTTTGCTCAACTTACAAATATGTATCATGGGAGAACTAACTGGTTTTCTATCTTCCATTCCAAACTTCTTCAGCATTTTATTTCCATAATTGGTTTGGGATATAAATATCCCTTCATTAGTTTGTGTTATTTGTATACCAAGGAAGAAAGAAATTTCTCCAAGCATAGACATCTCAAAATCACTTTGCATTTGAGTAGCAAAGTCTTTGCACATTTTGTTATTGTTACCACCTAAGATGATGTCATATACATATACAACAACAACCAACATATGCTCACCTTCTGATTTAAAGTACATATTGTTATCTACACATCCTTTATTGAATCCTTGTTATTGTAGGTATTGGTTTAATCTTGAATATTATGCTCTAGGTGAATGTTTTAGACCATACATAGATTTCTTCACTCTACACACATAATCTTCTTCCTCTGATAGGTAAAAACCTTTAGGTTGTTCATAGTAGACTTCCTCTTCTAGGTTTCCACTTAAGAAAGTAGACTTAACTTCCATTTGATAGAGTTTGAAATTATTGCAAATAGATAATGCTAGAAACATTATTATGGCTTCCAATCTAGCAACTAGAGCAAATGTTTTCTCAAAATCAATGCCTTAAAATTGTGCATATACATTGCATACCAATTTTGCCTTAATTATTATGACAGTTTCATCCTCATTGAGATTATTTATAAAGACCCATTTTGTACCTATTACATTCTTATTTTTAGGTATTGGAACTGATTCCCATGTTTTGTTCTTTCCAATTTGGCTCAATTCTTCATCCATGGACTTTAGCTAATTCTAATCTTTTATAGCTTCAACATATCTCTTAGGCTCAATTTCAGATATTAGAGATAAACTAACTTGATCCTTATTTTTTGAAACTCTTTGCTCTTAGGCTCATTTTCAGATATTAGAGATAAACTAACTTGATCATTATTTTTTGAAACTCTTCTCCTCATCTAAACTCCTTCATTCTTATTTATAATGATCTGATCTATAGGATGATCCTTCTGAACAAACATTGTAGGTGCCTTTCCATTCATTTCCTTAGCCTCTTCATTAGATTACTCTTCTTCAAAATTTGATTATTCAATATAGATTTCTTTGTTAGTTTTAACATGTTTCAAGCCTTATTCAACCTTGAAATCGATGCTTTCTAAAAACATGGGTAGCCATTTATTATAAAATATGTAGGCTTTGCTTTGGGTGGAGTAACCAAGAAATATTCCTTCATCATGTCTTGATTCAAAGATTCCCAATTTGTCCTCCTTTATCCTGATGTAGCATTTGCTTCCAAACACTTTGAAATACTTAATAGAGGTAAGATTTCCATACCATAGTCCACAAGGATTTTTTTCACTATTTACCCTTAGTTGAACTCTGTCCAAGATATATAATGTTGTTCGGACTACTTCTCTCTAATATCCACCAAGTAACTTGGCCTCTTTTAGCATTGTTTTAGCCATCTCCTTGACTATCCTATTATTTATTTCAAAAACTCCATTATAATACATAGTCCTTGATGCAAATTAATGTATTTCGATTCCATACTTCTCATAATACTCTATGAACTCATTTGAGTTGAATTTTTGACCTTTATCAGATCTTAAGAATTTGAGTTTTTGTCTAATCTCATTTTGTACCATGGACTTAAAGATCTTGAATTTCTTAAATGGCTATGAATTTTCCTTCAAAAAGGTTACCCATGTCATTTTTGAGTAATCAAACATAAATAAAATGAAGTATCTCTCTCCTTTAGATCCTCTTGTCTTAGTAGGACCATAAAGACCAGTATAAACTAATTCTAAAGGATTTATAGTTACATACTCTTTTATTTGAAATTTGACCCTTATCTACTTACCCGGTTGGCATTCCTTACATGTAGTATATGAAGGTTTGGTTATCCTTGGCATGTCTCTGACACACTTATTTGAGTTCAATTTGACTAGGTTATCAAATTTGACATGATCCATTCTTCTATCCCATAA
Source organism: Torreya grandis (assembly GCA_037957365.1). Lineage (NCBI taxonomy): Eukaryota > Viridiplantae > Streptophyta > Pinopsida > Cupressales > Taxaceae > Torreya > Torreya grandis. The sequence continues at coordinate 287,447 of JARHVA010005975.1, forward strand.
CAAACTTTCATCAATCTTTCCTATCAGGAAGTTATTATCATTCACTTCAACAAGATTATAGATAATACTTTTAGTTATTTTACCTTATACAACTAGTCTTCTAGATCTCTTTAACTTACAACCTTATGAATTAAATGTCACCTTATATCCATTGTCACACATTTGGCTAACACTTATTAGATTATGATTCAATCCTTCAACATAAAAGACATTACATGAAGGCAATTTTCCATCTATGTTCAAGGTTCCTATACCTCTACTCTTTACTACAGTGTTGTCTCCCAAGCTGACATATCCTTCTTTACATTTACTCAATTTGATGAACTTACTCTTGTCACCATTCATATTTTTTGAGCAACCATTGTCTATTACCCACAAATTTTTCTCCTTGACATGTAGTGTAGTTTGATAAATCATAGATTGATCTTTCAATTTCCACACATCCTTAGGTTTCTTATTTAGCTTATTTTTATCCTTTTGAGAAAATTTTGAACTTGTGTTCACATTGGGAGGCATGCCTTTCTTATTACTTTATTTTTTTATTCTTACAAATTTTGTTCTACATTGTTTAGCTATGTGACCAAAATTATTGAAATTATAGCATATTACATTTGTATCTAATAAGGGATCAAATAATTTTTTGCTTACAAAATTTGTTCTCCTTTTAGGTAGAAATATATAATAAAAATCCCTATGACCAAACTAATTATAGGTATAACAATAACCATAGAAAGATGAGGAGTACTTGGTTATATCATTTCTCAATGTAATATGAGGTTATCTTCTAAACTCTTGCTTCTTTAAGTCTCTCACCTTTGTCTATCCATCTACATCAACTACCTTTATCTTCTTCTTTTCTTCAAGATTATTTTTATCTTTCTTCACATAATTTGTGCTTCTGTCTTTCTTTGCTCCTAATTCTCCTTCTACTTTGAAGTCTTCATAAAGGTTAATAAATGTACTAGTTATGGAACTTTTCCATTTTTCATAACCAAGACTAGATATCTCTTTTAAATTATTTTTAGAGTTGATCAAATGATCAAGAATGTATGATCCTCCTTTCATATTTATACCTTTATCTTTTTGATTTTTTGATTTATCAAGCTCTTTTCTCAAAGACACTATCTCTGATTCTAACTTCATGAACTCATTAGATTTAGATTATAGTTCGAGTTTAACTACATCTTCTATTATTTTAGTCTCTTCAACTTGTGTCTTTAGAATAACCACCATCTAATCAAAATTTTCAATACTTCTATGACATTTTATCAATTTCTTTTTATCCAAGCTTCTTTTTTGAGCTCTTTTTTTCTCAGCTTATCAATTTCTTCTAAAGCATAGATGAATTCACATTATAGATCTACTTCTCATTATTATTCTTCATTTGAATATTAAATTTATTCTTGATCCACAAAATTTGATCCTATTGTCATGAATATGACTTCTTTTTCCTCAACCACAAAGGCATAGTCATGGTCATCATAAGGACTATCATAATCATCGAATGAATCATTATCTTCTTTTGTGTATAGACCTTTATTGTTTTTGAAAAAGTTTTTCTTGGAATAGTGAGGTTTCACCTTTTTACTACTCTCTTCTTGCTTAGAATTATCTTTATTATTATAATAGCATTTAGTAACAAAATGTCCTAATTTACCATAGTTAAAGCATTTAAAGGGTAACTTACCTTTGTAATTTCTTGACCCTCTTCTCAATCTTATGAAAAATTTGTCTTCTTCATCATCAATCTCCTCAAATCCAAATGTAGGTGATTCTACCTTAATTGGTTTGGATGCTTGAATACAAATTCTCTCTTGAAAGTATCTATTTCTCCCATTCTCATCTCATAGGGTGTGAAGGTTCCATCCATCTCATCAATAGTGAGTTTATCCATATATTTTGCTTCATATATTATAGATATTTTAGAATAATAAATTGATGGTATAGATATTAGGACCATTTTTACAACTATTGGATCTTTCATCTCTTCTCCAAGGCCTCTAATTACATTGACTATTTCATCTACTCTGAGGAGGTAGTCTACAATTTTCTCTTCTTCATTCATTTTAAGGATCTTAAACTTGCCTTTAAATGTTTTTAGCTTGGATTGATTTACCTTGTCATAAAATTCATATATGCTCTTTAATTTTCTTTAAATATCCGATATATTTTGATAATGTATCAATTTGACAAACTATGAGATAGATAATCCACAAAGGATGCCATTCTTTACCTTAGCATTGATCTCATATGCTTTCTTGGTAGCTTGTCAATAGGAGTTGTAGCACAAGATGTATATCCATTTAAAATAGGAATATATACATAAAACCTTAATTTAGATAAATATACTTCCATTCTTATGCTCCAAAATACATAGTTTGATCCATCAAAGAGATTTGTCTTGTTTTAGGAAGATCCCTCTTGACTATCCATTTGTGTTCACCATCAAAGATTTACCTAAGATGAATAAGCTTATTATAAGAAACCAAGATCTAATACCAATTGTTAGAACACAAAATATACTAAGATGGGGTTGAATTATTATATTGACTAATTTAGTCCTTTTTAAATTCCTTTTAAAATCAAACTAGAAAGGGTACATAGATTAAAACATATATGTTGAGATCACACACACAAAAACACATAACTCTATATGTATTCTTGGAAAACCTAATATGGGAAAAACCATGATGATAATATCTTTTATAATCTACTATTATAATCTAGCCTTATAGTCAAAACCTCACTGGTTACACATTTAAGGGCAACAACCCTAAGGAGACACGAATCCCTTGATTTAAGATTTCTAACTCAAAGGAAGCACCCACTCCCTAGCTAAGAACCAACTTAGCTTATCTGATGGCACCCACTAATCATATCAATATGGAGCTACAAATCCAAATTATAATATAGATTCATAAATGAATCCAATTTTTTATTCTCTATTGCAAGTATGATCTATAACTATTCATTCTCCACACTTCATCTCTCTTCTCTCCCCTTCTCTTCTCTCCTCTTCTCTACCCCTATATCATTGTGTTTCTATATTTATCTATTTGACACAAATTAATAAGACTAGCAACATTACTTGTATCCTAGCTGACATATATATAAGCAATCAATCTAGGGTTCATATCTTTTCTATGTACACACTAGTTTTTTAACACATCTCATTCAGTTCTGTTGGACTTTAGTTCCTATCTTTAACATCAAGTTTCCCATGTCTTGAACTCATGATTCACCACCATGATTCTTTATCTCATTATTATAATTATCATATATTAGGCTCTATTTTTTATTCACATTTCGTATTAAACAAATTTGATTGATCACCATAATCAAATTCATTATTTGTGTCATGATTTATGGCTTTCTTGCATGTTCTTCTTCTTAACCATTGGGATGAACATATATTTAAATATATAACATTGATCTAGAAGTTTCACATAATAATTTGATTGTCTTTATTGAAATTTCTCAACTTTAAAACATGTATGTTTGATCAAGTTTTGATAATCTCATGCACTCCATTCGATCTTTATATATTTTAGGACTTTAAATTTTCATCTTTAAAACATGTTCATTGGTATTTCTGATATGGTCTCCCATATGATATTATATCTTCAAAGTTTCATGAACTTTACCTCTACTAGTCATTAAACATAGAGATCTTAATGTCATCTCACTTCTTCCTGAGTCTTTGGAATGAATATGCTCCATCAATATCGTCAAAGTAGCTCAGTATTTAAGTTGCCTTTATGTCAATAAACATCAACCACTTTATCCCCTTGAGTCCATTCACTCTATTAGATCTTTATTACATGATCATACATGTAATATTGATCCTTGGAAGAATCTCAATCTTTATCTCTGATGAGCTCTTAATAATGTGAAACTTGGCATTAATACATGCCTTCTACATATTATTTTCATTTCCCACTATTGAGACACTTGGCATCCTCGCATTGATCACTGACTATTTGACTTTGAACCATGACATAGATTTACTATTCAAGCTCTATTATTATGATACTTATCACTAGCATGTTCACTCATATGTGCCTTTAACATATTAAATTTGATGTGCATAATTATATATTCAACGTATGATTAAGTTCTCACTGTTAGATCTTCTAACAAGTTCAAACTTTACCTTGTGAATATTTGACTATGGGAACCATCTCAATATGCCTAGAAGGCTATCTTTACACCTTCATATTTTTTTCTTTTCTCATCTACCTATTCTAAAATTTAGACCATATAAAATAGGCATGAGAATGAACAAACCCATATGATCATCTCTTCCTTAATCCTTTAAGCATTCTAGATATAGTACCATTAATTTTCTCACTCAGATTCTTTTACCACAAAGCTAACTTTGTTTATAACTACCTTGAATTTTAACTTTGTTTTTGCATGAATTTTGATGTGCTTCATTGCATCACCTATAATTTAACACATAATATCCTCTCACATACTATATTGCAACCATATATACATCTACTCCAGATACCTTCATACATGTAATATATGACATAATAAAAATGCGTACTCAAGTTTTCCTTGCCATCTACAAATTTGATTGTGGGAAAAAAATGTTAAAATGTTTGGGAGCCCAAATTTTCTCATGCATATCTTTTGTTACACTACATCGCATGAGCTAAGATTTAACACATAGAAACTAGGCATAAAAATGAAAAAACCCATACGATCATTTTGTCTTGACACCTCCATGTGTGTGAATTTTGACCTCATCGGCATGCTTATTTTACTCTACTTGAACCCTTTTACAAATTTATATTGGTATAAAAATTTAATGAATTATATCTAAGTAGCCAACTTTGCATCCCCATATCTCCAACTTAGCTTCATTACATAGATTCAAATTTAACACATAACAACTAGGGACTAAGGTGATCACAACCATATGATCAAATCCCCTAGACTCATCCACATGTGGTAATGGTGACATTAACAAACCACTTATTTATATTTTTCTCTATAGACCCAAAATGTCTGGATGATCAATATGAAGAACCTGATGATTTTCACTCATGCACACAAGCACTCCAATCATCTTTGACCTCTGATAGGACTCATTGAACATCCTCAAATCACCATAGTCATCTTTGAAAACTTATGACATCCATAATTCCAATAATCTCCATTTGACATCAATGATAATCATATTGCCAATAAACCTAATTAGGTATTTCTAATATTAAGTCGAAGAGAAATTTTAATTAAAAATAATTTTTAATAGGATTAATTAGATATTTAAAAAAAAATTAATATCTAATTAAAATTTCTTATGAAATACGTATAATTAACATTCAAAATACATGATTGGGTTGTAATAAGGTTCATCCTAATTTTGTAATAATTGGGAGATGAGGATGACCTATTAATAACTACACTCACCAATATTTTTGCCAATGGGGAAAGAGGCTATAGGATGAGAATCTTGAAGTGGTGAATTACATTCACCATTCATCCCCATACTAACAAATGCTTACAGTGGTTGTGTGCTAAAGTGGGTCACCTTTGTCCACTTACCTTTTTATTATTACAAAAAATACATGAGTAAAAAATATCATATAGGTAAAAGACTAAAATATACACGATTAAAAAAATCACAAAAATTAATATCTAATTAAAATTTTTCATGAAAGCCTTCAAATTAAAATAAAAAATTTGATATTATGAATGATCAAAACAAGATTTTGGGTTCCCAAATAATTTAGAGTATTTACCCATTGAGTCACCATTTTTTGTGACCAACAAACCCTACCTTCAAGTTTTTTAGATGGGGACTGATGATCCCTATAAATGTCCTATTATTGTGTCCATATATTATACTCATCCTACTTGATTACCATGATTTTGAACACTTTTCCATATTACTTTCCTACTTTTATAAGCCGTAGAGAATTATGTTTTAAACTCTTTTGAATAGTTGAAATTATGCATTAGAATTATATATATGATGGTTGTCTATTTCTTTAAGATGATTTTTATATAAATGTGTTTTGAAGTTGTTTTGGATAAATAGGTATATAGCATGGAGCATCCTATACTAAAAAGGAATCTCATTACATAGATTTTCCTATAGCCACTACATGACCAAAAATACGGATTAATATATTTTTATTTTATTCCAAATAACTCATAGAAATGACTCTAGCCTCTGTGGAGCTCAATAAGGAAGTGGTTGAAGAGCAAACTAGCCTTGTTTGTCCTATAACAAAGTCACAAGATTCACATGAAAGATGTCTTTACTAAAAGGAACCAATATTGGTTATCCCAATATGAATATATCTTTAAATATAATGTATATATTATTTTGCATAAAAAAGTTTGATCTATAGTATATTAATATATAACATCAGAGTTGAGAGATATAGAATAATAGTATATGTTGAATAAATATTGTCATTACATTGTGTTAAGCAATTATTATTTTAACTTGTTATTATAATTCATTTCTACACTTTTTGATTAATATGAGTGAGAAATTCTAAGTTCAATTTAGTGTTGTAAGAGGAAGGGTTAAAGCTAGAGTTGGAAGGAGAAAGGGCCCCCTTTAGAAGGCTACAACAACAATCCAACCCATTTATTTATATAAGCATGGTATTTGATTTCCTTAAGCATTATGTGTTTCATTTATGAATTGTGTGAGTTACATTCTTGTTTAAGATTTATTTAAGGAAGATTCCACATATTAGCATTTTTTTATTATAATTTTTTTTATATTTCATTTAAATCATTTCATTTACTACACTTCAACATCTTAGATAAAATTAGAAAAATGTCAAATTAGAGATTGTATGTGCACATACAGTGACATTATCCTATCAATTATATGTCCTTGGGTTGACATTTAAATGAGGTACAAGGTAAATATACATGTTACTCTCCTTTCTCATTTTTATCAAGACAAGTATATTTGATTATGAATCAATTGATAGTCATTTTTGGTGCCATTTTTGAGGAAGGGTGTCACACACTTGTAATCTTCAATCTTTATATTAATTATTTATGGATGTTTATTATTTTTCCAAATCTTTTTGTTTTCTATATTAAATAGTTATTACATTCATAGTTTAAATTTATCTTTTTGTAAATAGGATAGTTGAAATTTCTAAAACCTTCATATTACTAACCCTATGTAGGTAGGGTGGGAAAAAAGATAAAAAGGTGGTTAACATATGTAAAGTGAAGGGGACTATATAGGAAGATTTTTTCCTAAATCATAGAACATTATTTTAAGATGTGAAATTCATCTTTTAACAACTAAGGAACATGAAGGAAGTCCTAAAGATCACTCATAGTTGTTAATAGAAGAAGTAGAGAAGGAAGAATTTTTTGTTAGACTGGTAGCACAAGTTGGAGACCTTGAAGAGGTTCATAACCCTAGAAGAGACCAACATACACCACCTCTAATAATTCCCACCTTGTCACCTAATACTCAAGAATCTAAAGTTTTCTTCCCGTTGTCACCCAAATTTCTTGCTAAGGAGGCATTCAAAGTTATTCCTTGCCCACAGAAGGCACACCAAGCCAATAAAATCTTCCAATTTAGAGAGACTCTTTTTTCAGACACTATAAAAATCTTTTGAAACCTCCACACCATCCGAATTGTATAATAATACATACATTCATAAGGAAAAAGATAAATTATCCATATTTTACATCATAAGAAATAAAATAATTGATTGGAATTTTGAGTGTTGGCTAGCAAGAACCTCCCATCTGCCAACACAAAGAGTATTCATGAGGGATCACCAAGAATAACACACTACCAATGAGTCTACTACTTTAGAATTTCATATCCTTACCCCTGATGAAAATACATCTGTGAAGAATATACCTCACTCTACACTCCATAAATTTATAGGAAAAGTATCTAAGGATCTATATACATTTCATTTTTAGTTCAACATCTTATGTCGTAGCTATGATTATAATCGAGATGCTCAAAAACTCAAAATATTTCTAGCAACACTCAAAGATGTAACACTTAAATGTTCATGGTAGTTGTAAAGGATGACATTTCTACTTGGGAAGAAATGAAGAAGTATCTAATGAAATACCAATACTATTATAGTGGCAAAAAGTATAGGAGAGATGACATTTTATGAATGACATAAGTTGATGATGAATCATTAGAGGAATATATGGAAATAATTTTGTTCAAATTGTAAAAATATAAATGGACTACAATGAACAAGGAATTGGTTAAGGAAATATCCATAAAGGAATTAGAGATGATTGTCTAGAGGCACTATATCTAATGTCTAATGGTGATGTTTCTACACTACGATTTGATGAACTAATAGTTCTATGTAAAAACTAATATAGATCAACCATGAACAAATGTAAGGGAAAAACCCTTCTTGTAACATCTATTATAGGATTGTATAAAGCTAAAGTTATAAAACTACTCTAGGATATGAATTAGGACATAATCAACCACTTACTGAGCTTGATACATTACATACATGGTAGAAATAAGAAGAAACTAAGAAATCCATATCCACCTTTGCCCTGAATGTAGAAAGAAGAAGTTAGATTTCACATGCCATTTTATGAAATCATAGGTAGCTAGTATAATCAAATAAAATCCTAAGATATTAGGGATACATTCCATAAGAGAAGATGGAAACCAAGTGTTTTTCATGGCTCAATGGAAACTATGGGTACAAAGACCATTTATGTCATCAAACTCTATGTTTGCCATTTTTAATTCTCAAAAAATCCTCAATATGATTCTTAGATGAATATACTCAATCCAAATTGGTAGCTACCCCAGAATCAGTTACAGATGTAACAAAATGGACAACAACCTCAACAGGGATAATTCTGAAACTAGCAATGTTTATATCCCTCTAATCCATGATAATAATGGAGAGGAAATCAAGGCTTTTCATAAAAAATTCAACAACCAAAACAATAGTAAATAATTCCAAACAATAAAAAACATATTCAAACCATTGAATTACTCACCCAATTCATCCCTAATCCTACCAATAAGTTGATTCAACTAACACAATCCACTAAAATAATAAAATATCCAACATACTCCATGGATATTAATCAAGTTAAACTTCACTCAAGTCATGTTATTACATAACCCACCTTATCTATAATAACATAACACTTTGAACTATATCTAATCCATACTAATCCATAGCTACCCATAACCAATCCTAAGTCAAGTCCATCAAAAAATCAAATTGACAATCCTTCTTTTCTAGAGATATTGAACATATCACATCCCAAACAAGAGCTTAAATTTGATATCTTAAGATAACTCAAGAATGTATGTATTAAAATCCCACTCTTTCAAGAAATAAAGGATTTTCCTATCTAAAATAAAGATGTTCAAGAGTTATATTTGAGAAAACTAGGAAGAATGAAGAAGGATCCTAAAATAGTCTAGGTCATTGGCCAACTAGTAGATATTATGCTGGAAAATATAATTCCCCAAAATATTCTAATATAATAAGTCTTGTAGTTAATGTTATCATCTATGACCAACCCATATCGAATACTTTAATTGACTTGGGTGTAGCCATTAACATGATGACCATGGAGACCATGTAACAACTAAAACTTACCACTTTCCATCTAACACCTACCATCTTTTAGATGACTGATAGATCTAATATTAAGCTTGAGGGGATTGTTAAGGATGTTATTATCATTATGGATTATTGGTAATATTCATTAGACTTTATTTTCCTATAGCCAAATAAAAATTTGGGGGGTTATCATCTCATCCTTGGCCACCCATGGTTATCTACTACTGATGCTTTTATTGGCTACAAGTTAGGAAAAATGATAATTTCCAATAGAAATGACACCATGAAATTGGTGTTGTATCCACTATCTCAACCTTACCTAAATGATGGACCAATACCTTAGATTGATGAATTTGAAGAAGGGATCTCCTTTTAGACTTTATATAATTGATCAGATTCTAGCTCTATAGGCCCAAGAAGAAGACATTGTCCATATTAGTATCCTATAAATCACCTATTGATAGGATCTTGTAGCCACCAACCTATTAGAATTTACACCATTCCCTCTTTAAAATACCTTTCCTAAGAATGATTTTGTTGAAACTGCAAGAGACATTTGGACATTCCATTAATTACTTACCCATAAATGTACTTATGCTCCTTTAGTCACCAATGTAGAGACCATGCTTTATTTAACAAAGAAAGTAGATATCTTGCTAAATAAACCTCTCAACATCAACACTTCTTTAACACCCTAATAATAAACTCAATTACTTACAATGCTAGGAAGCCACTTAATAGTATTATCCTAGTATTGCCATGACATGAGAGAAATAACCCCAGATTTTTGCATGCATCACATTTACACTAAATAAGAATAAAAACCTATTTACCAACCGCAATGATGAATGAATATTGTAGTCAAAACCATTGTCAAAACTGAGTTGTAAAAACTTTTAGATGCAATATTTTTTTATCCTATCTTAAACAACTAGTGGGTATCTCCCTTGGTTATTCACCCTAAGAAAGGGGGAAAATGACATGTTTACATTGAATATTGAGATTTTAATGCTGATACCAAGAAGGATCACTTTCCCCTTCCATTTATTGATCAATTACTAGATATATTAGCAAGGAAGAAGTAATTTTCCTTCCTAGATGGATATAGTGGTTACAATCAAATACAAATTGGTCCATAAGACCAAGACAAAACCATTTTTACTTTCCCTTAGGGAACCTATGCCTAATTTGTCTTGCCAATTGGTCTTTGCAATGCCCCAACTAATTTTCAAAGGGTTGTGTTGAGCATATTTTATGATCTCTCACATAAATGTGTTAAAATATACATGGATGATTTTACTATTTATGGGTAGAGATTCGAAGAAATGCTAATCAACCTAGAGAAAGTTATTCAACACTACCATGACCATCAATTATCTCTAAGTAATTAAAAGTGTTGCATGATTATGATTAAAAGGATTGTGTTGGGGCATCAAATATCCCTCCCTAGAATTCATGTTGACCCAACAAAGATAAGTATCATCAAGGATATACCCAAACCAAAGAAACAAAAAGATGTTAGAAGTTGTTTAGGACATGTTGGGTGTTATAGATGATTCATCAAAGATTTTAGTAAAATTGCCACCCCATTGTTTGGATTGTTTACTAAAGATGTTATTGTTTACTAAAGATGTTGAATTTACATGGAATGATGATTGCTAAATTGCCTTTCATCAACTCAAATAACTTCTCATAACAACTCCTACTTTGAGAGGAATTTATTAGAAGAATCCTTTTCACATTCATACAGATGCATCTAACACCACTTTAGGAGCTATCCTTGACCAAAATGATGAATCTTTGAGTTATGCAATCTATTTTATTATCATGAATATTTAAGGGGTTAAACTTAACTACACTATAACAAAGAAGGAATTTCTAACCATTGTCTATGTTATCAACAAATTTTGACACTAAATTATAAGTTATAAAGTATTCATCCACATCAATCATGAGACAATAAGGTATTTAATGAAAAAACCTATTGTAATAGGTAGGATAATTTTTTGGTTTCTTTTGCTACAAGAGTTTGATATTACCACTATTGACAAACTAGGTAAGGATAATGTAGTAACATATTTTCTATCTCAATTGTAAAATTATGATCATAGACATATTATTGATTCTTTTCCTAATGAACATTTATTTGTTGTAATAATTTAATCCCCTTGGTTTATAGATATTGCTAACTATCTTGCTATAGAATCACTACCATAAAATTTCTCACCTAGGGACAAACAACACTTGATCTAAAAGAGTAAACATTATTATTGGATTATAGGACATCTCTTTATCATTGAAATAGATTTAGCTATGAGGAGATGTATCTGATAAGATGAATATTATGACATTCTCATAGCCTAAAATGATGAACACTATTGGGGTCATTTTGTTACCAAATATACTACCATGAAAGTACTCACTACAAGATATACACATAAGTATGACATGATATACACCTAAAGATGTAATCAATTCTAGTGTATAGGAAATAACACACACTCTAATGAAATGCCATTATAGCCACAACTGGTTCTAGAACCCTTTGATAAATGGAGACTAGATTTTGTAGGTCCCATTAATCTTAAATTAAACAACAAGGAATACATATTGGTGTTCATTGATTATGTCACCAAATGGGCAAAGGTCAAATCCTTAACCCATGCACAAGATGAGAATGTAGATGAGATCCTCTATGAATAAATCTTCACCTACTATGGATATCTAAGAGAAATAGTCATAGACCAAGGCCCACAATTCACATCAGACCTCACAGCTACCTTGGTCAAGGAATATTAAATTAGACACAATAAATCTACCCCTTACCATCCTTACCTAAATGGTTAAGAGGAAGTGACAAACCAAGAATTGTAAAATATCATCACTAAGACTGTCAACTTGCATAAAAAAGATTGGCCAACTCATCTTATATAAGTAGTTTAGGCTTATAGAATCTCTTAGAAAACTACAACTAGTTCACTCCATATGAACTTGTTATGGTAAAAAATATATTCTATCCATTGAGTTTGAATATAAGACATTAAGGACAACACTTGATTCGGTCTTGGATCTTTCCCAAGATCAAAAAGATAGGATCATGCAGTTGAATGCACTTGATGAACAAAGAAAAGAGGTACTTCATAATAACAAATAGTGCAAATACAATGTGTAGGATGGCATGATAATAAAATAACAACTAAGAATTTCCAACTAGGAGAATTGGTACTCCTTTTTACTCTAAATATAAATTTCATAAAGGAGAATTGTAGTATAGATAGATTGGGCCTTAAGAGATCGAACAATTTTTAAACAATGGAGCTATAAGGCTCATGACCATTCATTCTATTTGGTTTTGACCACTTGTTAATGGCCATAGGCACAAGCTGTATAGGAACCCATTTTACAAGAAAACTCTCACTTTCCAAATTCTTGAAGAATAATATCTATATCTTTTTCATGAAGCAAATAATCTTGTTCCTATAATTAAAGGGTATTTTTGTCATCCCTTCTCTAATATTTTAAAAGAGTAATAAATCTTATTATATCCATAAACAAGTCATTCACAATGGCTTGGTTTAGGCTAAATAAAATCCTACCTTTTGGATTCTTTTAATTCTAATTGAATTTGAACCAAAAAATATATAAGAAAAGTGAAAAGAGAAAAGGCACTAATACAATAAAATAGTTTTGATTTCACTTATCTTTGCTTGTAGATTCATTGCCATGGAGGATAAATACATTTTCTTTCTTGCTACAGGGTGGAAAACTTGTTGGTAAAGGTCAAAAACTTGTTGTTATAGGATAAAACTTGCTACTGTAGGACAACACTTACTACTACAAGAAACATATCTTGATACAGGATGTCTTCCTACATTCCATTCTCCATCAAACATTTTATCCCACTAAAACACTATCATATTCCATTACTACCAATTAAAAACATCATTTGCAGATTTATGAAAGATATTTTTATAAGTAATAATGGTAATTATTTTATACTTATTTCCTATCATGAATTTTAATTATTTATAAAAGTTACAACACTTAATGCTATCAATACACCATTGTATTCTCTCCTTATCATGCCCTCTTACCATCTCCTTAATTTATTTTACCATGGACATAACTTCTACTGCCACCCCTTACTCTTACCATGAGTGTTTTATGCACATCAGATTCATCCCTTGAGGATAAGTGATAGATTAATTTGGGGGAAAGATTTTCCATTAATTCAAAATGATTATTTCACCTCCCAAATCAAAAGTTGAAAATAATTCCACCATAGCCTAAAACCCTTACTACAAGCACCTAGACCAATAAATCACACAATATGGGAGGTGATTTGTTGAAACATGAACCATTAGACACCACCCCCTTAACCAACAACCCATAAATCTTGGGCTTGTTCTAGCATATAGGATGGGCATAATATTTTGAGAAAATATAGGCCTTGGATGAAGGAACTATAGAGTAATTTTTTGGTATATTGCATAATAGCTTGGCCATGGTAAAAGGGATGGAAGCAAAGTTGATAGAAATAGTCATCAATAGAGTAATGGGACTACTAAGAATATGGGAAGAATGTAAAGAAAAATTTGATGTTGAGGCTAAGAGATGAAAGTTTATTAGAGTAAATTAATGCCTATAAACCTCAAAGTAGGTCACTACAAGGTTATCCCTATTGATAATATGGGATAAGGCTATTGAGTTTATCTCCATATATTTCATCTATGAAAGAAGTTATTCTATGATACATGGTATACACTTCAAGTTCCTAAATCATTTGTGGCACAGAATGGAGATAAACATTCCAAAAATTTTGCTTCACATGATCACCAAAATTTTGAAGGCTTTTCAAAATGGTAATTCTAAATATCTTTCCCAACATTGTCTCATCTAGCTACTTGTTCAAGACTTTTTACAAAGAAATATACTCAAAATAAGTTGGGAGAAATTTCTCCAAGTACTAGGAAATGAAGTGAGTGATAGAGAAGGAAATGAACCATAATAAGAATTGGAGGTTGAAGAACAAAGATTAGTGTAAGCCCTAACTACAAAACCATACTAATTGACATTAGAAAACTTTCTTACAGCCACACAAGAACCTACAAAATAAGGTCTTCCTATAGTAACATAAGAACCTATAACAAGGACTAAAGAATAGACTTCTAGAGGTAGGGAATCTAGAAGGAAGAGGAAGAAACTTATTCTCTATCCTGATTAAGATGAGTTTGATGAGGAACTTCCACCTTATTCCTAAAATACCAAGGTAACCCCTACTAATAGATCTCACAGATTGAGGAGAAAAATGAGAACTAAACCTTCTTCTATTATTCAAATAAATGAAGAATCTAGGGAAGAATGGACTACTACTAGTAATTAATCTTTAGAGACTAAAATAAATAGGGAATAATGTTCTCCAGTATTCCATCAAGAAGAAGCAAAAAAAATTAAGCATAGTTTTGAAGAATTCCATAAGGAGCCAATGTAGAAAGAAGCATAACAAGTTGAGCATAGTCTTGAATAAATGCATGAATAAGAAGAACAAGTTGAACACAATTTTTAAGAATTGTATGAGGAACTAGTATAAGAAGTATAAAAAAATCTACATGGGGAACCCATGTAAGAAGAAGTTGAAGAATTGGAGGAATCTACTAAACAAATGGAATTTTCCACTCTTGAGCAAGCTGTACAAGAAATTGAGAAACTAAGGAAGTAATTGTAAGATCAATTTAGTGGAGGACTAGATACACTTAATGCAACAGCTTGTTAGTTGTATCCCTCAACCAAATACCATATTGAAGCCAACATTCCATAACCTTCTATAGAGGCAAATCAATAAGAACCCAAAGCTACCCAATAGGTCAAGTACCACTCCTTTTTTTTAATATCTTCTCAATTGTTGAATTGGATGGATAATCAGTTTGAAACTCTGATGGAATTAAGTAAAGAAAATAGGAAATTGAAAGAATAAAAAAAGTTTAAGGAAGAAATCATCACCAAACTAAAATAGAAAGTTGAGGACATGGGTAGTATTACCTAAGAACTCTTTGATTGCAGGCCTCTTGTAAAATTTTATTCAATTTATCTTGAAGAATAATGACACAAGTTTACATTTATGAGAATTTATTGTGATATGCCCCATGAACTTATTGATCCCCTTTCCTTCTTTTCTATCTATAAAGTAAGTTCAAAGAAATAACAATCACAACTGTGTGAGTTTTACCTATACAATTATGTTTTTCCTTATAATATAGAGTGGAACCCCAACCTATATATTAGAGATGTCTAACTATAGGAGTTTTAATCATATTTGTTAAATGAATACAGAAGAGGAAGAGAAATATCAAAATATAGGAAAAAGGAGAATGAAATCTAGCCACTCATTAGGAGTGAATCAATAACACCTCATGTTGTTTTAGTAGAATGGGATAATATCATGTTGAATATTGAGGTAAGAACTTGGTTTGCTAAGAATTGTGATAAGGTCCAAGATTTTTATTTGGGAATGAGAACTTATGTTGGTCCTACTGTAAGAGAATCATGCACTAAATGATAAAATGAGCTCACCATAGCATAAAGAAAGAGAGATCCCTATTACCAATTTAATTTAACATAGCATTTAAAAAGACCACAAAATACATTCTTTTTTTAGGTGACATGGGATCAAAATTGTTGAACTTAAATTTCCATCCACCCATGTTCTGGTATCTTGTTATAGATTGGCAGGACAAAACCTTAATGGATGAATCTAGAGAAGCCAAAATATGGCAACTATTTGAATAGAGGTGGGGATTTTTTTCTCACCTTGCTAAGGGTGTTGTAGATCCCATGCATTTTAGAGTTTTTTGTGAATTTAGAATGATCAATTATGGTGTTCAAGGTAGAGAAATATCTTAAGTTGGGGGATGTGATGATCCCCATAAAATTTTTATTATTATGTTCATATATTATACTCATCCTACTTGATTACCATGCTTTTGAACACTTTTTCATATTAGTTTCTTACTTTCATAAGCCATATAGCATTATGTTTTCAAACTCTTTTAAATAGTTGAAATTATGTATTATAATTAAATATATGATGGTTGTATATGAAATTAAGATGGCTTTTGTATAACGTTTTGAATATAGAAAAATAGGTATATATCATGGAGCATCCTATAACAAAAGAAATCTGATTACACAGACCTTTTTGCATCCATTATGTGACCAAAACCACAAATGAATAAATTTTGATTCTCTTCCAACCAACTCATAGAAATGAATCTAACCTCCATTTATCTCAATAAGGAAGTGGTTGAATAATAATTAAAAAAAAAAAAAAATCCTATGACAAAGTCAAAAGATTCACATGAAGTACATATTTAGTGAAAGGAATCAATTTAAATTATCCCAACTTGAATGTATCTTAGAATAGAATGTATATATTTTTTTTCATAGAATAATATCCTCTGTGATATATAAATATAAATCCAAAAATATGATAGATATAAAATAATAGTATATGTTGAATAGAGATTATCATAAGTACATTGTGTTAAGCAATTGTTATTGTAACTTCCTACAACAATTTATTGCTACACTTTTTGATTAATATGAGTGATAAATTCTAAGTTCAATTTAGTTTTGAAAGAGGAAGGGTTGAAAGTATATTTGGAAGGAGTAAAGGGCCCCTTTATAAATATAAGACAACAATCCAACCCATTTTTTTAGCTAAGCATGTTATTTGATTTGCTTAAGCATTGTGTGTTTCATTTCTGAATTGTATGAGTTACATTATTGTTTAAGATTTATTTAAGGAAGCTTACATGTATAAGAAATTATTTTACTATACTTTGTTTATGTTTCATTTCAATCATTTCATTTACTACACTTTAACATCTTAGATACAATTAGTATAATGTCAAATTAGAGATTGAGTATGCACATATAGTGACATCATCTTATCAAGTCTACGTCCATGGGTTGACATTTAAATGAGATAGAAGGTACAAATCCATGGTTACTCTCTTTGATCATTTTGATCAATAAAATTATATATGATTGTGATTTAGTTGCTAATTAGGGACCTACTTTCCATTCAGATATTCATGACCATTTCTTATGTATTACATGTTCATGTCTAGTTCGCATGAAAATGACATTGTTTTCTCAATAGGTATTTATTTTTTGTAATTTTCATGAGCAATAATATTACAATGTTAATATTTTCAATGTCTATTTTTGTATTTTGTGGTGTGTTTAATCTAGGCTATAAGATTTTTTGTTCAAGTGTCATAGACTTCATCTTTAAAATTCTTAAATATGACTATTATGAGGCTAAAACATGTTTGTAACCTTAATATTTTATAGATAATTTATTCCTTTTAAATGTCAATAGTAAAGAATAATTGGACATGGTTATTATGTTTCATTAATTTACTAGTATAATGATTTGTACAAGGTATTTTTAATGCCTAAATGCATAGGTTAGTCTGGTATCTTGAGATATTGAAATTCCTCTAGATCTAGGTTCCTCAACCATGTTTTTAAAAAAAATTCTAATTCTACACTTCATATGGGTCAGTGAGATTAAGCCACACATCTCATTATTACTTATCTATGGCCTAAAGTTATAACACATAATAAAAAAGTTGTTTAATCACCCAAGGCAGTGATATCATGCCATTTGTCTTCATCCCACTCTTTTACATCCAATGGTGATTTTCATAGTGAATGAATTTATCTAACTATCCACAAAACCATCGATCATCAACTTGGCACAATCATATTTATACATTATTGACATGACATTATACCATTTTAAAATATTCACTACCTTTCATATGAGTGATATTTCTCCATGTGTCATAATCTTGGTGACACATGGCCTGCAAGATAAAAGTGCATTGTTTAAAGTTGAAGATCACCTAGAGTAACATCGGGCATCCATGTGGTGAGATCTTATTCATTTTTTGTCCTTTTCATAAACCATGAATTTTTAAAGTCTTGGAAATCATTTGGATAAGATATTACCATCCATATGTCCTCATATCACTCCTCTATGGCCAAATTATATCTGTACAATAATCAATGTTCACCAACTCTTTGGAATAGCATGGGCCATCCACATGTCACCATCTCAAAAACCCAAAATCTTCTTAAAAAAATTACATAGTCTTTGCCTAAGAAAGTAATAGCCATCCATGTACCATAATCCCAAAGACTTGTGTCCTATCAAATGAAGGTACATAGTCAGAATTTAAAAACCATACAAATAAGATAGATCTTTCTAAGTGTCACAATATTAGTAACCTATTTCCATAATACCAAAGTAAATATATCAAATACCTACACCCAATAAGTAATCAAAAAAGGTTCCATTTGTATATTTACAAATAAATCATGTTTAAATACACAAAATCAAACCCCTTAAAGCAAAAAAAAGAGACACTTGTTATAGTAAGATGACTAAGGATATGAAATAAATGTAAATACTCCACATGAATGTTAGACCTACCAAATCTAATGTTAAAAAATTAAAATGAAAATAAAAGATAAATATATGAGTAACAAAGATAAATTCATTCTCTAAAATTAAATGGCATGAATTGGCAACTCAATGAATTTAAGTTTCAAGCCCATAAAAATATTTGTAATATATTTAGATTTCACTACAAAATTTAACTACAATGCTATCAATTATCTTTTGAAATTTTTTAATTTAATATCCTAATTATTGAAAAAATCCCTACATTTTAGTGCATTTATAAATATTCTACATAAGTCTCAATGGCATCTTTGTATCTTGTTCCTCCTCCATCTACATATTCTATTACTATACAGATAGAGTTTATGGACTTAGTGTTTGAAATGACCATGTTAAAAAATTAGTTTAGACATTATTTAGATGTTTGGGATAATCTTGGTGTAGACAAGACATATATGGAAGAAGACTAGATATCTATAGTCACAATGAGATATGTTGAAGATTTACTAGAATTCAAAATAATAGGGTTGCATAACACCATATCAAAACCATAAGAATTGCCTTACATCATCATACTAAATTATCTATTTGATAATGTTATTATTTTATTTAATATATGGCATCATATATGTAATTTGATCCTTGTGTCTTATATTGGTGGTAATCACTTTGAGAGATACTACATACTCCAAGTCCCTAAAATGACCTATAACTAGCCTCTAGAAAATGTATTATTTTTGACAAATATATTCCAAGATAAGTTGAAACAATGGACCTAAAACCTAGATATTTTTATAATCAAGGGCCCTATTTTATCTATTACCATGACCAATTTCAAACCATGGATAAAAGTAGATATGTTACAATGCAATAGGTTATATGGCTTCCCTAGAATTTCCTACATTCATGAGATATGGTCTCCTTTGTTGGATAATATAATGAGTTTTGATATAAATTTAAGCCTTGGTAATATTATTAGTGCCAATTTTAAGTTTCAAATGTCTAATCTAGATAATTTAATAGATGGAAAATTTTATATGATGGTGTATCTAGTGGATGCCATGAATGCCATATTGACTATGTCACAAAATGAGCCTTAGGTGTTACTAAAGGAGTACCCATACAATAGGATTTGTGATGATTTAATCATAACACAAATATATATTCATAAATAAATTTGATTTGATTGAAAATGTGTTTTAACCAATGGTGTATAGGTCCATATATGGATAGGCTATGCCCAAATTATTAGAACCAATTAAAAGAGAATAAAAAATATGGGGGATCATCAGTTTCACCCTGATTATATGGTGATAAGAATATAATGAACCTATGGATAAGTTCATAAATATGGTGTAAAAAAATGGGCCTACCCATGGATATGTTATTCTTCAAAATTACTAAATCTTAATGTCTGTAGATAATTCAGGATGGCTACATTAAAAAAAAGATGGTATAAAAACATGAATTTTTGTATTTCAGTTTTAGTTTCCAAAAAACTAATTTTTAAAAAAATGGTTAAATATAACTAAGTAAAACATCTTAAATTTAAAGAGAAACTAGTTAGTTTTTATGAAAATAAAGTAGATAGATGGATGTGCAACCCCTCATTTTTTAAGCATCATTTAATATTGTTTGAAATCTATTTCATGAAAATTTAAATAAGATCATATAGTTTGTGACCTATATTTTTTATAAATTTTCAATGAATATTTTTTAATTAATTTTATAATTAAATAGATCTTTAAAACTGATGAAAATGGATAGTTGGTTATGTCAGTCCCCTAAATACGTAAAAAATGAAAAATTAATTTTTTGAATGGATGTAAAATTAGGCCTAGTTTATGACTATATAATTATTTTTGAGTTTGGATTAAAAAAAATATGTAAAAATAAAAAGACATGTATATTTATTGAACGTATAGGACTAAAATCCATAGTTAGAAATCAACATGGATGGATACCTTAAATTATTAAAAAAAATTAAAAAAATCATATATTTGGAAATAGGAGAGTGTACTCATCATCATGGTAATAAATTTATGAATTGTATCATCAAAATTCATAGTGAATTTGGTGATGTAAATTTAATTTTCTTATTTTATATCAAACATCTTAGATTTTTTTGTGTGTTAATAGGTCCAATCGTTTGGCTCGAGAATATAATCAGCTCTGATCCAAAAGGTTATGTTTTTTAATTCAAACATAGCATAACACATACGTATTATAGTATGTACATGTTATATTGCATACATTGTATATTGACATAGCACAAAAAAAAATAGTTTATGTATACATGTTTATAATTATATATGTATTTATTCACATTTATAATTTTAAAGTAGAGAGTGTCATTAAATAGACTATGAAAAAGTAACATAATTAATATAATGATGCAATTTTTATGAGTTTGATCCCATTATCATAATTCGGACTATATATAACATGATTTAGGATTTAAATAGGCTAACTTGAACCCTTTGGATGTAATTGTGTGTATACCATGTGATTTAAGGATAATTTAACTTAAATTTATTGGAATATTGAGTGAATTGTGAAATCAATGATGCAATTTGAGTGAAATTGAGCCTCATGAACCTAATTTTGACTATAAAGATTTAATTTGGGATTATAGACCCCAATATCATATAAAATAAACTAAATAGTTCATTGGTTTAATTTAAAGGAAATTGGGGCTAATTTGAGCTCTTATAACCTAATTGTAACTATAAAATTAAGAAAATAATCATTAAGTTTAATGAAATATCCAAGTTTGACATGTGTATGATGTGGTTTTATGCTCAAAAACTTATAATGCCATTATATAATGAATGAAATACATGATTGGTTCAATTATTTTGTTAATTAGGGTAAATATTAGACTTTTCAACCTAATTATGACTATATAATGTGATTTAAGGATAAATTTGATTTCATTTCATCATAGGTTTAGACAATTATTCAAATGGTGTAATCAGTGACAAAATTTTTAAAAATTGAACCACATGAACCTATTTTCAATTGCATATGATGTTACCTTGAGTGAAATTTACCCTAATATAATCATATAATTGATAAAATAGTTCATTCATTCAATCAAAGAGGCATTTGAGGTAATTTTAGCCATTTAATCATAAATACAAGAGTATAATGTGATTAGGGGATAAATGAGCTCTAATTTTGTAATGAATTGATTTGATTAGTCAATTAATACAATTAAAGACATGATTTGGGATAAATTCAGCATGGTGAACCTAATTTATGACTCAATAGATTATATAAGATGTGAAGTATGGCTTAATCAACACTAAATTTATTATATGTAAAAACATGAAGGTAACTAGGGTAAATTTGAACCTGTTGAACCTAAATATGCATATAAGATGCGATTTGAGGATAAATTAGCTCATATTTGTTGACATATTATGTAAATTAGTTGATTTTTATAACCCTAAACCTTAATTTTATCATAAATGATTTTAAATTAAGTTAATTTGGGCCAATATGAACCCATTGAAACTAACTTTGAGTCTAGGATGTGGTTTGGGGCTAAATTATCTCATATTTACTGACATATTGAGCCAATTAGTTGATTGTTAGAATCAATGGTGGAATTTAAATGAAATTATACCATGTGAAACTAATTTTTCCTATAATAGATGTAATTTAAGGTCTAATTGACCCTAATATCATTTTATATATATATATATATATATATATATATATATATATATATTCCACCAATTCAATAACAAAGATAATTGGATCAATTTGAGCCCCTTCAACTGAACTACAAGAACAAGACATGATTTGGGGCTAAATTAGATGTTATTTTCTAATGAATTAATTTAAATAGTCAATTCATGAAATTAGAGATTTTATTTGGGCTAAATTGATTCTATTGACCCTAATTTATTTCTCACTCAATTGTATAGGATAGAATGTATGTCTTAATCAATTGTAATTTTATTACAAATGTAAACCTGAAGGTGATTGGGGCCAATATGAACCCATTAAACCTAGATATGAGTCTAGGACGTGATTTGGGGCTAAATTATCACATTTTCATAATCATATTGACCCAATTAGTCCATTCTGATAATAATTTATGCAACTTGGAAGAAATTAAATGATGTGAACCTAATTTTGACTACATGGATGTAATTGGGGGGTCGATTGATCCCATTGGAATCAAAACATAAATAAAATAGTCCACAAATTGAGTAATTAATTAAATATGGGCCAATTTAATCTGTTTTAACCTAATTATGGATTTATAATGTGATTTATGGATCAATCAGCCCAAATTCGATCATAAATGCAATCAAAAAGGTAATTGGGTGTATTCTAAAGTCCTTGAACATATATATGATTATAGGATGTTACTTGGGGATAATTTAACATAGTTTAATTTGTATAGGATGTGATTTAGACATCAGTCAAGATGAAATTGCATCAAATAATATTTTAATGGCATAGTTATATGATATATAACTAAGTAAATATAACATGTACAAGATATAATGCATATATGTTATATCATGTACATGTTATGTTCAAAATAGACATAAAATATTCCTTAGATGACTATTTATAACATTGATAAGAAATTATATCCCCATAAACATTATCTACATCATTTTATGACCTCCAAGTTAAGGACAAAATCTATTAAGTTCTTATATTAATCTCACCTTTAAAAGTTATCAATTGTCTAATCTCAGTGATGGAACTCATTAAAATAATATGAATATGTATAAGAATAAAACACCAGAGATAATAAAAGATTTTAGATGAAATAAATATGTGAACATCAACCATATCAATCGAGATAAGGTAAAAACACTATCCATAAATAACCAAATGTCATAGATAATGATGAAATTGACAATGATGAATTTTTACCTAAAAGTAAAAATTATGTTTCTATTCCACAATAAAATTATATTTTTTAAATTTTGTTAATATAGGTACTTAGATGGATAGGGGAAAGCTTGCATAATAATCTAATGTGTATCAAAAGTCTCATTATGTCAAAGTGTGCCTTTGATTTTTATAATTGCCTAATATACACTTTAGGTGTCTATAAATTATTCCATTCAGTTATAACATGAAAAAATGTTATATTAAAAAGATAAAATCATAATTTTGGTCATGTAATCACCTAAAAATGACCATTCATGCCTCCAGTGTCTACTTGAGGTCACTTTACCCCTAGTATAGAACTTGACCCATCTTAAGGGTCCTTTTGATCCACATTTAGTCACATGGCAGGTACAAATAGAATGTAGGCTTATAGAACACCACATGAGACTCATAATGACACAATTAATTAGTGATTTTAGTCCCTACACCCTCTAAAGAGGTAATTTACATCTCCCAAAAAGGATTAGGCTCAACCTAGACCTTTTATTAAGTCACCATCCCAAGTCATTTTTATGAGAAAACTATATAAGCACTACTCTCACACTCTTACACATGATGTAGACATTATCACAAAGAAGAACATAAAAGTACCACTTCACATTGAGTGAAAACTCCTAATTATTAAAATATTATATTAACTCAGCCCATAAGTTTAATAATATATCCCTAGCACAAGTAATTGGATCTCAAGTGGCCTAAAAGGCATCCTTTAGGCATGCACACTCAAGCATTCTATAATTCACTTGCACTTTCACTAAACAATTAGGTGGGTTAAATACATAGAGCTTGATCCCTCTTTGGAGTATTGGTATATAAGACACATGCCCACATAAGGGTGTGGATCAAATGTCCAACACATTAGATCCAATCATCCATTTTCTCATTGTGTTCATTAAAAATCTTATAATCATGAAAACTTGACACACAAACCTAAAATTTGGAGAAAAAGTAGAACAAGACTTGATCTACATAAACTAGAAATAGTTTAGAGAGAGGATATTATCACCAATATTATGACACTAGATCCACATGGTGATAATTTATAAATGTGGTGCCATTATCTATTAGGTGTTATGATATAGGGATCTAGTTGATGACACTCAGAGATGTTCATTTATTGAGTGTAACATAAGTTTTTGTAAAGCGACCCTGATTCAAAAACCTAACTCTAGATAACCCTAGGGATTACCTTTTTATAACTCATATATAAAATCCATATATCTTTTGATTTGTATTTCATATAATCATTACCATAATTATATAATAAATCAATAACTTTTATTTCAAAGTCTAATACATTTATTTGCATACTTGTTCCATTTAATTCAGAAAGAATTCAAAAAATAAATAAACACATGTATAGATGATGTTTTATATAAATTACAATATAGGTCATATTTCATAGAATATTATCTTTATCCTATGTGTAATTCCATTAATAAGGAAACCCATACACACATAGAGGATTTAACACATATAATAACAACTATGTTTCAAATTCAATGTCATATATTATGCACATGAAAGAATTTCCTTCACCTCCTCATCTCCATGAGGGTGATAACTACTTTACCTCTAAAACGGTCCATGTTATCATTATTACACAATACGAAACAACATGTATAAATGTTACTATTATCCATACATAGCTTATTCATGCCTCTTCCTTAACATTACACAAAAACATTGAGGAGGTCGACATGTTTCTCTAAAAACAAATAGTGAAAAATGAATCAAGCGATCCTACACCATTTTATGATGAAAACTTCCTCAATTAGTCATCTCAAATATTCCAAATATATGAAAAAAACTAAAATCTTCAAAATTTTGGTAATTTCTATTCATCTTAGGGAAATCTAATAAATGTGGAATTAATTACCAATTATTTTTGCACCCTAAATGAATTTTCAAAACCCAATATTCACTCCAAATTATCACTCTCCCTTAACAAATTTACTCTTAAACTTGACACAATAATGCTGAGCATGTATATTTACACTATTATCTTAGTTTTGATCTATAGATGGATTTTTATGAGTGAGATGGTTTACCCAACTCATAGGGTAGGAGGTGAAGTGTTTGGAGAGTATTTGTTTGATTTTTCCACTTGATATTTAGAGAGTATTTATTTTATTTTTCCACTTTCTCAATGCTCTTTTCAAACCTCAATCTACATACCAAAGTACTTTGGAACTCATGATTATCAAACTACCTATACATAGCTATGTGAATTCTCCTAGCAAGGTTGGTCATAAAAGATTTAAAACTTGTTTGAGAATTATTATATCATATTAAAAAGTAATAAACCAATATACTATTGGTTCCTCGAAGATTATATCTCAAGATAATTGTTCTCTCTACTTCTCTATACGCTTCATACACCTCTTCAAAATATTTTTATTCAAACTAATGGTTTCCCCTCATTTGAAGAGGTATAAACATTATTTTAAATTTTTAAATTAATTATAAACTTTTATTGATATTTTATACCTAATATTTAATACAAAACCTACCTCTTTCTACCCATTCTTTGCGTACAAGTGTGTAGGTGCCTTTTGTAGACTTAACACTTACTTCAAACGTGTGATAGGACTGATATCTTCTTAATTTGATGATATTAAATAGTTATATAATAACATTTACATTAATTTGAGTTTTTATAAAAAAATTCAAACAAATAAATGACACAAAATTTGTTATGAGTTTCTCAAACCTTCCCACAAGCTTACACAATCCACATGTAAGTGCATGATTGCATTCCTCCTTTGTCATCTTAATCATGAATTATCATGAAGGGGTATGGATATTTGATTTAGGTTTATCACCAATATGGAAAAATCAATAATGAATTAATAATATAAATTACTCATATTCCTACAACTTTCTTCATCAACATTTGAAGCCCCTTGCTCAACAACATTAGGTTCAATGACCTTCACGGCTTGTCACCTATAACTTATTTTCAAGAATAGTCCTAGAATTCATAATTTTTTTGGATTTAATATGAGTGATAAAAAATTATATATGGGTTTATAAAACCCTATTTCATATGTATTTTTTTATCAAAACATCAATCATTCTTACCTATAAGACTATGTTTCTCTCACTTGAGGTCTGTATACTTAGATTAGTACAAGAAAGACACTTTGGGAATGAAACAAACTAATTTTTAACACGGGATAGAGAGTTAATTAAAATTAAATATGTGTATAATCTTTTTTTACATATATTTTAATATTAAATCCTTTCAAATTATGTCAAACAGGTTCAACACTTGCACTCTTAAAACCCTGTAAACCTATATAATGGAATTTGGCTCATTGATACATATGAATCTTTCTTGGAAAATGTTTATATTAAATATTATTAATTTTTATAGGTATTTTACATAATTTAAACTTGATTTAAATTCCATTAATGTTGAGAAACATGTCATAACCCTATATAACCCTACATATCTTGCCCATAACAACAAAATAAAGACATTTCTGGCTAGCATCACCATGACCATTATGAATTTGACTTGAGTTTAATATTTAAAAGGATATTTACATTAAATATATAATTATAAAAAATTTACATGAATTTACCAAGAACATACCTACCATTTCAAAGAGGAAACCATGAAAGTGGGGTTTAAGAGAGGTTTTAAAGAGGTCTAACTTCTTAATGATAGTTCATAAATCTCTACCACCTAATCTAAAAAATGTTTCCATGAATTTTAATTTCATAAGTGTGTTAAATATCCCATATGATAATTTGGTCCTAAACATCTCCTTAGTTTTGAACCAACCATATCAAAATGACCTTTCTAGGCTTACCAATGACTTGATGAAAAAGTTGAATGGTTTTTGTATTTCTTAGACCTATAGATTCTATATTTTCATGGTTTTGAGATTGAGGGGGGTGATTAATTCCTTTGAGAATATTATAATTTAATATTTAGTTTTTAAACCTTTACATGAGACCTTTAAAAACCCTTCTTTATCAATAAAAAATTATTTTAATATGCAAAAATATCTTATTAGAGCTATGAACCAGGTGGCTATGGAGTTATTATTGGATTGTATGGTGGTGATGTAATGTACAAGAAAAATATTCAACTTATTTTCCTTTCCATTTATTCATTATGCTCTTAACTTCATCAAAGGCTTAAAATGGCAATGTTTCCATCTTCATTAACTTTAATTTTAGGTCCACCTATCCATCTTGGAGCATCCTAATTTCTTAGATGATCACCACCTCCTTTTATTCACAAAGGATAAATTATACATTTAATTTCCCCAAAAAAACAAATATTTCCAAATTTACCTTAAACTTTGTTAAAGTAAAGACTTCATCAAAGATGATGGTACAAGACTGATTGGGCAAGACACATGTTATAGACCCTATCAACCTAATAAGGACTTGTTTATACCTTTTTTGAAAGAGAAAATGTTTGAATGATAAATTTTTTTATATTAGGGGTTGAATTTTGGCTGAAGAGTCCAAATTTTCAACAACATCCATGTCTGAGTCATACATAAGTGTTGATCCAACCATCTTAGGTAGATGCAAGTTTCCATGGCTATGAAGGTATAATTTCAAGAATCAGGTGACTGATATAGAATTCATATCCAAACTAATTTTGTATTATTATATATAAATATTTGTATTATAATTTTAATGAACTATGTATCATTTTTAATTGTCAATTAAATATCTAACATACCTATACTTTCTATTTTAGCTTATCTCAACATAAAAAAAAATAGTATATGTTTATCTGAGCTTTGAAATTAATTGGCCTACTTTAGATATAGTCTAGCATATTTTTCCCTAGGCTATCTCTAACCATTTAACCCTAAATTACCTAATATATATTTTATGGTTAAACACCTCCTTAACTATCTTAATTACCTATTTTATATTATAAAACCTTTTCATTAATTAACTATTGAACCTATTATATTTAGAAGCCTTGAAATCTTCACAATCAATACTAGCAACTTCACCAATAACCTCCTATGTGATTTTAATGTGAAAACCATTCATTATAACCATCATCTTCTAAAAACCCCTAGAAAAATACTATGACATTGTAGGATCAAACCCAATAATATAAATAATGAATCTGGTCAATCCACCATTCATCAAAAAATTCCAAATAGAGGGACCAAATTTTAATTGGTCACATTAAATAGGTTCAATAATATTGTTATATCCTCCCATTACTATAAATTTTCCTCCTTTATCCTTTGATTAAATTATATTTGAAATTTCTCTCTTACGAGCCAACTAGTGATCGAAGTGAAAAGGAGATTAATAAAAAATCTTGACTAGCCCTTACATCACATGATTTAAGCATGTTGTCCATGCCATGATATAAACAAGCACATAATTTCAAGGTAATTCAAATTATTTATACCTACCCATAAAATACCTATATTCATTAGTGGGAATTCCCTTCTATGGGCTTAGGCCTTTACACACATCAAACATGACAATTTTAATGATGTGTCTAGGTAAATCATCGACCTTATGCCAATAAACATAATAGGATATACCAGTTGCTATGTTTTTCATACAATACATCCCATTTTTTATATCCCTATATATATGAGATATCTTAACCCACTTGAATTTTTTTAGGGGGGATTTTATATAATTAATTTCCCCTTGAATTATCTAGGTGGGTTTAGATTTATTAGATAAATAATTTATAAAATTCATGGAGTCCCCTTTCAAAAAAAAAATATCAATTTTAATATTAAGCACCATATGGAACTCTAGAGGGAAAGTCTAGCTTTCACCACATTATTAGTTTGTAAACCCATAGTTCCTACATAATTAAACACTATTATAACATTTGTATCACTAATTATTTACCCTTGTGTGTTTTTAGGATTGCCTTTTGCAGCACCATAAAAGCTCAATTTAAACCATGACCTCATAAATTTGATCAATTTTACATGGATTCTATCCAATTTGATAATATGATATTTAATTGAAGGATCAATGCTATAGTTAATAAAAATATTGGAATAAGCTTTAGAACTTCCAAATTATTTAATAGAAGATAAGACCGTTATATATGAATACCTAAATAATATTATATTATGTTTGAATATATGCTCATTAATTATAAATTCCCCACAAGAAATGGGATAGAGTCAGGTGCGATAAAAATCCTAGGGATGATAGCTTCCATAATGGCTTCGATGGTATAATGAGGTCCAAAAGTGAATTTGGTATTACCTAAGTAAGATTAAAATTTTGAATAATAAAATAATTTATTTTCAATATCAAATGGAAATCTAATAAAAAATAACTATTTCCCCTTTTTATTTTTTTAGAATACACCTGTTGGGGATGGCTAAACCTCTCTTAACCATATTATCTATAGTGTGGGAAATAATTCATGTAATAATATGAATAAATAAAATAGATCTAGACTATGATTAAATAGAAAATCATATAGTAGATAATCATATATCAACACACTTGAAATAATAATTAGGTGGGAAATCTTCCAAAAGGTAAAAAGCACCACAAGTGATGATTATTCATATATCTAAGAAACACAATTCACAAAATACATAAAATCCTCATTCTCACTTCTTCAATAGCATTCATAAAACTATTTTAGATTGAATATGATTAAAATTTCATATTTCCTAGTTGGTTTTAAAATAGGAGTAAAACCCTATTTATAATGAAAAACTAAGGGAGGTAACCATTACAAAATTAATGGGTCCATCCATCCCATTAAAAAAATTTAATTAAAATTTGGTAATAACTAAATAATTATAACTATATTATTTATTTTCATGATTTTTCCACCTAGTGATAATAAAAATTATATTATTTTTTTATTTAATTAATACCAAGGTTAAGGGTCAATTAATTCCACTTAGAATTAATTGTTCTAACACCCCCCCTTAATGCTAAGTGGGGATAATTTCGTAGTTACCTCAAAAGAGGAATTATAATAAGTAAAAAAAATGAAATATTTTGCAACATTAATCATAAAAAAAATCAAATTTTGAAACAAAATAAATTATAATCCATAAACTACTTGAAAGTATGTTTAGGATAGGATGATCATGAGACTACTACTATCACTCAAAAGTGTACCTTACTAAGAATGTGTGCATGTTCTCAATCTTATTGATAAAATGGAAAATATATAAGGTTTATGTGAATTTATATTAGAGATAATATCCATATTAATTTTTTTTTTATCTTACCACTTCTGTCCAAACTATCTAATTTTATGCTTTCTTGACTAGGAAAAGGGTAAAACGAGCAATGTTGAAGCTGAAAATAAATATGAAAATTGGAAATTTGGGGTGATGGAATTTTTTTGAATTAAATTATGAATATAATTTACACACTTTTTAAGCCAAATTAATTTCACACTTTCACTTAATTCTCATACAATGACACTTGCATCATTATTTCACATAGAGTTCTTGACAAACACACACTAGCTTGGAAGGAATGAACAATTACTAAATTCAATTATAGATTAGGTAGAAATAAGACATATACACTATATATTACATGAAAAAATTATAATTTTATAAATAAATTTGAAAATTTAAGACATAAACATATGAAAAATAATCATTCACTAAGTTACATCAATGAACACAAGACACACAATTTATGAACAACTAGAAAATCAAGGAAAAATCAACTCTTTATTGCTTCAAAGTTGATATAGTATAAATTTTGGTAGAGTTTAAGTATGGAAAAAATAATAATCCCATCATATTAACTCAAAAATGAACATAAATATATAAAAATAAGAAAAGAGAGAGGAAGCAATGTAGCCCTAAACTAGACGAGTCAACATACAAATTCAAGTTTGTTATTATTATAATTGAACTCCAACTCAACATTAAACTCAAACCCAAAATTAAAAATTTATATGTAGTAAATAAATGATTTTTAATTTCTATATTTTTAATATGTTTTATAATTTATAGAGATATGTTTGTTTGATTGTTGAAATGTCAAAGGTCAATATGCATGATTTGATGGTTGAGTCTTGAAGAAATATTTGATTATCTTTAGTTTACTCATTTTGAACTTTCACTTAATTCATTTTGATATTAAATACATATTTAGTTTTTAATTTATTTACCCTTATTTCATCTTATATTTTGACTTGAATTATCTTGACTTGAAACTTGGAGTTTGACTTGACATTCTTGACATGCATCTTGCATGCCTGCTTCTTCTTCTTATTTTCTTGAATTATTTTAAATTTATCCAAAATGAAGAGTAATATGAGATAATATTATTTAATTTTTATGTACAATAATTCCAAAATTAATTTCATCTTTAAAACAAACACTTAATACTTTCTTGATCTCTAGTTAGCAAAGAGTACATATGTTTGACTAGACAAGGTTGGTGAATGTACTATGCATTGAATAAACTTGTGAATTGTATTATTACTCAATTGTGGAATATAAGTGGGAGAGTTTTTATGTTTATGTTTCTTAAAAATCCATGAAATATAGTCTATTAAAGTGAATTATCTGATGTATAATCACAACTCTTCATACCAATCCCTCTTAGACATATCTATCTTTGGTGGTTTTGACAAACTTCTTGAATGCACCATGAGAACCTGCAACTTTATAAACATAAGTTTTTTTTTTTTTTTTTAATAATTAATTTAAATATGAGTATAACATAATAAAAATGGTAGTAAATACCTTCAAATAAATTTTCATTTCCAAATTCTACTTACAACCTCAAAAAATGCCATTTTATGCTATTTAAGCGTAAAAAATCCATGAATTAGATTAGGTGGTATAAAATTATATATAGGAATTAAAATAAAATCATAATATGATAATTATATATTTATAAAGTTTTTTTACCTATAAAAATTTTAAAATTTTAATAACTCTTCACCAAATTCCAAAAACAAAATTCACAAAAAATACATGTTTACTACCTACACAGTGACCTAAAGATGTTTATCAATGAGATGATCATCTTTTGAATTGGTTAAAATTTAATGAGTGTGTATTAAGACATGAAAAATTATTTCAAAAACTGTAAAATAATTTTGTTTTCTTGGATGAATCACTCATTTCTAACTCTATTTGTGAGCAAAAAAGTGAAAAACCTTGGTTTCCTTCATGATTAGACCTGCATTTTGGTATTTTATCTCTCCTAGTGTATATTATAGTTATAAAAAAAATTAAATATTAAATAAAATAAAAATAAAAATTCTTGTAAAATTTCAAGATATTTAATTCAACAAAACTCAAAATATGCATTTTTGGTGTTTCCTAGCTTTCACAATTTCATTTTTAAATGCATATAGGTCCAGGTTTTGATATTTTATTTAGTTTTATGAGTCCTAAATAAATTATTAATTATAAATTTTAATATTTATTATAACCATTCCTACCATTTTATATTCTCAAACAATCTCTTAAATCTATCAAAAAGTGACTTTTCCAACTATCTCTCTTGTTTGCTTAAAACCCTAAACCCTGTGCCTTTACCTTTATCCATTATTTGCACTTAAAATTTAATTTATGAATATTTATTAAGGTAATTAAATACCCATACTATATAATAATACCATTTTTCATAAAATAACTCAAAAATCCAATCACATCTTCCAAAATTGAGCTATTTGGGTTTAAGAAGGGTTTTAGAGAACCTTTCCTTCTTAACAATTATTTATAAAGTTAAGACCATATAAAATTAAAAAAATTCATGTAATATTTATTTAATATGTAAAAAAATATTCCAATAATACCATTATAACTAAATATTCTTCTCCTTCATGTAATGAGCATTTGAAAATTGCCTTCACTAGCTTACAACTAGCTAGTTTGAGGAATACAAGAAACATCTACCAAAATTTAAACCTATGATTTGTTATTGAGAATGGTTTTCACATTATTAAGGTTTTATTATGTTTTTTTATACTTTATTTAATCTTAAATCCATGAATTTAGTCATTTTTAAAACCTATACATAAGCATCCTTGACCAATGGTGGTAGCATTTATCAACATTCTTGGTGACCTTGTTGGGATGATTACCCAATAGATATTCAAGTCTAGTAGATATATCCATTTTATTATATATCAATTAAAATATCACCAAGTTTTAAACTAAAAATAACCTAAATTAATAATAACAATAGTGCATAATCACTTATGTAATTGAAAACTAGAAAACCTACCAATTGAAAAATGTGCAGGATAACACTTAGAGGAAAGTGAAAACTAAGCTACTAACTTAAAATGTGCATAAAATCACTTGGATTAAATTTAAATATAAAAATATTATGTAAAAAACTCAAAATCCACCTGGATCAATAAAAAACGTTTTATATCTTATCCATATGGTTGAAAAAGATGAGGACCAAGCTATTGTTTAAGTGCCATTTTTGTTGGATCAACTCTTTTCTTACTTGTCAACCTCTTTGGCTTATCTCTATGTGAATAAAGTGAATCAAAAATATTTATAATATAAAAAATTTATTCCTATGGTACAATTCTCACCTAATTTTTCTCTTCAACACTAAAAAACATTCCAATGTAACCACAGTTTGATCCGAAAGAATAGATATAACTTCAACCATTAGCGGATCACTAGAATAATGTTCTTGGTTTTATGTAACATATTTATATATTCCATATTTATTTCCAACTACTATACATTATTTATTATAATCATAAAAACTTTATTGATCATTACTTGTATCTTCTTCATCATTAATTAGTTCATGTATATAGCTATTACCTTATGAAACCACTACTACAATATCACTAATTGTTACCATGTCATCTTGAACATATTAATGATAGACTTATTGAAGTTTAGTTATATATTAAATTTTATTTTTATCCTCAAATGATGAAATAATATTTTATTCTATGCCAAATCAAAGCTCATTTGACCAACACAACTCTTAATCATCCTCTTTTGAGAAATTATCCTCTTCACCTAGATGTTCTTCTTTTCCCCTCCATACAATATGTCCTCCTTAAAAAAGGGAGATGGTGAGAGGGAAAGAGGTTAAATTTGGTTTCATATAAATATAGGGAATTATGGGATTATATTTAATGTGATTTGTAATTGAATAACGTTTAAGAAGCCTTTGATATTTGGAAGTAATAGTTTCATTAAATATTTCTTTGAAAGAAGGGGAAAAACTTCTGTTAGGAATGCTTCATACTTATATTTCCACTTGAAAATAAACCTCTAACATTAATATATGAATTTATATTGATGAAAAATTGAACTTTATGAATGGGTAGAGGTTTAAACAAACTTGGAAGCTTTCTTGGTTTGAGTTATAAAACATTCTCCATCTTTTGATTTTGGATTGTCATAGGAATATATGAGAAAATTGGAAACTTCCTTGATTGTGGAGCTTGAGGAAGAATGAGGGGAGTTTTATCAAGCATAGTATATTTAATAGGATTATTATTCCTAAGAATTATATTATATATTCAAGTTTACTCTTTTGAAGGTTAAAGAGTTTCTAGTTCTGGTTTATTTCTTGAGATTTTGGACTGAATTCTTTGTACTATCATGGGCAGATGATGCATTGGTTCTCTTATAGCCTCACTGTATCTAGTCACTAAGTTTATTTATTGATAATGTATATAAAATTTATATTAAATATATTATTTATTCCCATTTTATTCCCCCTCCGCATCAATCTTTGTACATTGTCTCTCAAAATTAAATCTTTTCTCTTGCAAACTTTTTCTTGGTTGATTGGAAAAACATGACTTTGCCAAGGCTGATTGGAAACATGAAAAGGGGTGGGAGGGGTTAAATATTATGAAAATAATTATATTATGATATTATAAGGATACTTTAGGTGAATCCATAAATATTTTCATCTTGAAATGAAGAATATGAAGTTATAAAAGATTCATTTTCACAAAATGGAGGACTGAAATAGATACCGCTAATACTCTTTAGGCACTTGGATTGCTTAAAATAGTTATATATAACTTAGATTAACTAGATAAAGAGTCATTAAATAATTTATTTTATGCTTTTTTAAAATTGAGACCATTATTTAGTAATGGTCTGAGCTATTTTCCCATTGAGTGTTCCATAAATTGTTATCACTCAGAAGTGCACCCTGTTAAGAATGTGTGCTTGTTCTCACTCCTATTGATACAATGGAAATAATTCAAGGTGTAGGAGACATTATTTTTGATATAATATACATATTAATTTTTTTATTAACTTTTATACACTCACCCAATTCTCTCTAAACTCTCTAAGTTTGTGTTTTTTTTACTAGCAAAGGGTAAAATGAACAATGCTCAAACTAAAAATAAAAATGAAAACTAAAAATTTGGGGTGATTTACCAATGTGAAAGTAAATTATTTACACACTTGTAAATTTTTTTAATATAAATAAATTTCACATATTCACTTCATTCTCATACAATGATTATTTCATCATTATTTCATATAGAGGTCTTGACAAACACTCACACTAGATTAGAAGGAATGAACAAAGGATGAATTCACATCCAAATTATGTAGAAATCAAACATATAAATTGTATATGACCTAAAATAATAATTATTTTTTTCATAAAGGTGAAAATATCAGACATAAACATAATAAAAATAATCATTTACTAAGTTACATCAATGAACACAAGACACACTTCATGAATAACTTAAATATGTAAGAAAATTTAGCTCTTTATTGA
Organism: Torreya grandis; assembly: GCA_037957365.1. Taxonomy (NCBI): domain Eukaryota; kingdom Viridiplantae; phylum Streptophyta; class Pinopsida; order Cupressales; family Taxaceae; genus Torreya; species Torreya grandis. The sequence continues at coordinate 324,143 of JARHVA010005975.1, forward strand.
TTCTAAGGTGATGTAGTAAAAATTTTGGTGGATATTTAGTAAGGCCAAATTAATATCCACTCATATTTACTCAAAAATGAATATACATATATAAAATTAAGAAGAGAGAGAGGAGACAAAGCATCCCTAAATGGGATGATTCAACATGCTAACTCATAGTTCATTTTTTTTAATTAAACTGTAACTTAACCTTCAAATAAAACACAAAATTCAAAATTTATACATAGTAAATACATGTGTTTAAATTAATATCCTTGTAATATGGATTAAAATTTAGATAGAGAAGCTTGTTTGAATTGTTGAAAAGTCAAAGGTCAACATTCATGCTTTGATGGTTAAGTCTTTAAGGAATCTTTGACTATCTTCAATTTTATCCCTTTAAACTTGCTCTTAAATCCTTTTGATATTGAATTCATATTTAATTTATATGTAGAGTAAAAATTTACTTTACGTTTCATTCTATTTTTCAATTGCGTGCCATGAAATTTTGTCTTCGCATACTTTGGTCCGAGATGGCAGAGTTTTGAAACAGAGCATGGGCTCTATTTTCTTTTTGATTCATTTTTGTCTAAGTGTCAGGGTAAAGCAAATGCTAACAAGTGTCATCCTCTGAGGCATCCTTTCTCAAGTGGAAACACCAAGTGTCATCATCTGAGGCACCTTTCATACTTACTATGAGTTGGTCAGAATATGCCATGTATCTCACAGTGACTCAATGAAATGTGCCAAGTGTCATCATCCATGGTTTCATATCAACACCCATGTTTCATCTCTTTTCAGTGAAAGTTTTTAACAAGCTAAGTATCAGGATCAAGCAAAAAGTGCCAAGTGGCAGTCACAAAAGGTCTCAATTTTACTTTTCTAAAAGCAACAAAAGATGCCACGTATCCTAGCAGAAGAGAGCGGAAGCCACCATGTGTCACGATCTGAATTATCTTCATTTGGATTCATTGATATATAAAATACTATGGTGGGTCCCAAGTTTTATTTCTTAAGTCAAAGCTAACAGGCATCACTGTCTGTGTAAATGTGAAATAAGACCCAATTATTTCTATGATATAAATAGAGTAAAGCAAAGATTGCCACGTGTCATCTTCCATAGGTTTCTAAAAAGGGTAGCTATAGGCAGTGGAGATCACCACATAACCCTAGATAAGTAAAGCAAAGATTGCCATGTGTCTTTTAATAAAAGAAGTGGAGATTGACACCTGTCCCTATGTCCCTTTTAAAGTTACTCAAGTAAGAAATGTTGTGGGTCTTATTTTCTTTTAAGCTGTTGAATTTATGAGGAAGCGGATAGCGACAAGTGTCAAAGGTGCAACATTCTTGAGAAAAGACACAAAAGAGTATAAGTTATGCGGAAAGTGCCGCGTGTCTTCAATAGGTGCTATAGAACATGCCAAGTGTCATTTTCTGGTGTCTCCTAAGTAATAAGAAGATTTTCAAAGAATTAGTTATGTGTTATCTAGCATTTAAGAGAAGGGAGTGTCCTGCAATCTATTTCAGTAAATGAACTGCTAGAAGACAAAGCATTTTAGAATCTGTAAAATATCTTATGTTAGACACTTCTAGTTCAATTAGATTTCAGTTGGGCCATTAGATTGGGAATAAGCAGACAATCTAGAGTGAATCTAAGGCTATAAATAAGGGTGCAGAGATCACTAGAAGGGGGAGAAGGATCATCATGAGATATCAGAGAGAATTTTTGAGAGAGATTAATGTAAAGAGTTTTAGACTTTCTAGAGTTTTGACTAAGTAATATCATTTGCTTTTGTTCTACCTTCTTAAATTGGAAGGTTTATGTAACTATGTGTGTTTTTTCACCTCTTATGTGACTAGAAGATTCAAATAAGAAGATTGAACCCTATGCCTTTGTTGACATTTTCTGTATCACTACAAAAGTAGTCTATGTTGTGAGCCTCTGTTTCTATTTTTCCATCTTTTACATTGATCATGCACTTGTTTTCTCTTAAATGTAAATGAATCTTACATATAGACTCACTGTGCTTAGGACTTAGTTGAATGACATTCAGGCGCATCACCATAGTTAGATTTTCTTTCTTGCATTGCTATTTCTTTTAAAATTCCTGTCCCTTTTCCTGATATACACTTGATCTAAAGAAGAACTAGCTTCTCTTAAATTTGGAGGTTGTTTCAAGTCACAAGTCCCACTTCTTGAAACATCCCATTGTTGGTGTTTATTACAAAGTGAAATTTTAAATCATCAACGGTTTTTGGCACGCCTAGTGGGACCAATATTGAAGTTTCTTTCAAGATTGTATGAACCAGAGAGCTATGAGGAGTCATAGCTGTGGACTAGTAACTAGAACACAATCTACTACAAATCTAGGTATTCTTTTACCACCTTTGGAAACAAGTCCAAGAAGAAGAGCCAACTAGTTTGTAACAATACCTAGAACAAATATGGGAGCCCCTATACCCCCAAGAAATTATGCAAGCTGGAACACTGGTAGTCCCTTGATTCTTCCAATACCCCCAGCCACTTGAGACCCTATCCTAGTGAATGCTCTAAAAGCTCTACCCAAATTCAGTGGGAAAGATTTTAAAACACCTGAGGAACATCTTTTGGATGTATCAAATGTCTGTGCTATACATGTTGTCACACAACAAAATGTGGCCATAAGATTATTAGTAGCTTCTTTTAAAGGGAAGGTTCTAGAATTGTATTGGTCTTTGACCCCAAATACCATACTACATGGGATCAGCTCAGAGATATTTTCTTTAAAATATTTGAAGAGAAGGTGACAATTATTCTTTGTTACAACAATTAATTACCATTCAAACGATGCCACAAGAAGCCATGACTGACTTCAATTCTAGATTTTAAAAGACTTAGGAAAGAATCCCTACTAAAACTAGACCATTACCAAGTATGGCTATAGTATTTTATCTTAAGGCTTTGAATTCAGATATATCTATTATGATTCAGTCACTTGGAGGACACACTTTGCTTAAGGCTTATGACTATGCAGTCAGAGCTGAGAATAATTTGATAGATGATGGAAAGTTACCCTCAAGGCCTCCCATGCCCATGTTCCCAGAAATTTCCTTACCATTATCTCAAGAAGCTCCTAAATCTATAGCCCCACCTATGTCCATGTACACATATCCTCAACCATCTGCTAAATAAATTGTCCCCACTTAGTCATCTGAGCTAGATGATATCAAGAATATCCTAAATACATTTTCTAATGAGCTGATCAATATAGAAAGGCAGCATAATACTTTCCCTAAGCCTCCATATCAGGGCTATCAAGGAAACATATTTTCATCTCAGCCAAACCAATATCAGGGTCCCCAAAGGCAAACTAACCATCAGCCAGCAAACCAATTGGTTACAGTTCCCACACCCTCACAAACTATTCCTCCCAATTTAAATAAGAAGATTGAACCCTATGCCTTTGTTGACATTTTTTGTATCACTACAAAAGTAGTCTATGCTATGAGCCTCTGTTTCTATTGTTTCCATCTTTTACATTGATCATACACTTATTTGCTCTTAAATGTAAATGAATCTTACATATAGTCTCATTGTGCTTAGGACTTGGTTGAATTACATTCAGTCACATCGCCATAGTTAGATTTTCTTTATTGTATTGCTATTTCTTTTAAAATTCCTATCCCTTTTCCCAGTATACACTTGATCTAAAGAAGAACCAGCTTCTCTAAAATTTGGATTTTCTTCTTACTCTGCAAGATGATGAGGAAGAGCATAAACATTTCCTTGATCATGATTTGAATTATTTGTTTGAAATCATTGGATCAGGTTATACTATTTTTTAGGGAAGCTATGAGCCATTTGTAGAGGAATAAAATAGTATTGAGAATCAATTACATATGCAAAATTATTGCACTCTTTCAAAATTATTTTTTCAAGAGGTTGGTAATTTTGAAGTCATGAAAGAGGATGATCATGCAATAAAAATGGAGTTTGAAGAAGGACTTAAGTCAATAAATGATATATGTCAAAAGGCTTCTATTAGAGGTAGGTTTGACTCAGACTCATCCAAATGTAGGTCAGACACCATGGCATACAAAGAAAGCAAGTCATCAGAGCTATATCGAATTCAATCACTTATATGGTAATATAAGCTGGCTTGTTATGAAATAGACTTGAGGAATTCTTCTTTTGATCTAGGAGGAATATAAAGAGAATTGATTAATGTAGTTAGGTAGTTTCTCCTTTTTGTATTGCTAGGTTTTCCCATTTTTTTTGTTTTCCCACTTTTATTTTAAATAAGTATTCTTTGAACACGTAGTCGACAGCTCAGAATTTTCAAAATTTTCAAAAATTCTCCAATATATTGAATGTCTCCCAAATCTTTAGAAATCCCCAAGGTACCTTGCGTTGCCACTTGCATAATGTGTCTATCTCGCTATTCAATAAATATTGAGTAGGATTTGCTAATGGTTATCTGAGTTTAATGCCATTTTGAGACTTGATAGGCCAATAAATACCTCTTAGCAAGAGTTAAAGTTTACAAGTTCTCAAACATTCTTAAATCTGCACAAAAATATCCTATTACTTGCATTTCTATGCTTAGTAAACTTCCTTTAGTGAAAGTGTCTTTGTTTTTCAAAAGTTCATATAAGTTACCATAGAGAAGATATAGAGATGGAGGGGGCACAATCTTCACAACAAGGAGCTGGGATGTATGAATCCCTTGATAAGTTTCTTACAAGTAAATCATATGCTTCAGCTCCCACACAACCATTAAAGACTTATCCAAGGACCAGGATTCTTGAAATTGGTCTAGCAAGTGACCCAACGAAAATCAAAGATTATGTAGATGGCATCATGGACCCAATTCTTCAGAGAGATAGTAGCAAAACTCTTATAGAAGGGGCATATCAAAGGTGTCTATAGAGGGCTAGAGTGGGGCAATATGAAACATTTTCCATGAGGATATGGACTTCACAACTGGCATAGTTCATTGTCCCAGCTGTGCATCCATGCCTTGACCTAGTCAAATTATGTACACACTTTTTCCATGCACCCTCATGCACCATCCAATGAGGTCCATTTATGGTGAAAATCACACTGCAAGCTATTAGGGATATGTTAGCCCTGTATCATGATAGTACAACTATGTTTCCCACTATTGCTAAAATGTAAAGAATGTGGGCAAACATCAACACTCAATTAAGGTTCTTAAGATTTGAATTACAAATGGGCGATGATGACACTATGGTTCCCACACTCCCTTCACTAAGAGCCCAATTCACACATGCTATCCAGGATGCATTGTCTATGATGGCTTTCATTTTTGGCATGGAAGATGATATGGTAGTGTATGTAGAACAAATGGCTATCCTTTTCAAGCTGAAGACCATTAACCAAAACTAGGAGTATTGGCTTGACTTTTTTGATAAAATTGCTTTCTCAATGGTAGAACAACTAGCCCATTTCAAATCAAAATGAGTGTTTAGGTATTCCTCCTATTTGTTCCACCTCATGCTTTTTTAGAACTCTGACCTCTTTGCCCAACATATGTATCTTAACATGTATGACCCAGATTTTGATCTCCAAAAGACCATTCTTGTGTCTGCGTGGACACACATTTTGTCAAAGACTAGTGACCCATATAAGTTTTGGGAATTATTTGTTACCCCTACTTTTTACCACCTCAGTCTCGAACCAGTTATGAATAGATTATTCCCAAGTGTTTCAAATCTTCTATCTAGTTGCCCAATTCCTTGTGATTTCTATTTTGGATCCCACCATACCATTATAAGAGTCCATGGTTTTTGTGATGAACCAATATTGCTACCTAATATTTTTACTATTAGGTTATCATTCCTAGAGGTCACTAGGCAAGTATCCATAGTTGACAATGAATTTGGTTCTCAGAAGAGGAAAATAAAAATGTATGACCTCCCATGGATGACAACTAGCATGGTTTTGGAAACTAGAGATGCTGAAGTTGTGTTGCTTAGAAAGCTAGCCTTTTTGGGTTTCCTTTTAATAAAAGACAAATGGGTTTATGACCCAAATGGTTTCATAGCCTCCTAGGTAAGGACTCACAAGGTGGAAACTATAATTGCACATGAAGGCCACCCCTTTTGGGAGAACATAAGAAATCCTAGGGAAGACACTCCTGGGTTTTATGTTGAGTTAACAGACATGCCCCTTCCACAAAATAGGACATGGAAGATATTATATGTTAAGCAGAGAGATTATGATCCTAAAATCAGAATGACTTCTAGCTTAAGGAGGACATTAAAGAATAAAGATTGGGATACTAAGAAGATAGAGGCTTATTAGAAATATAGGTAGGAAATTTGTCAAACAACCCATTCTTTTGAGAACGTAGACACATATGAGAGATGGGAAGAACTATGGGATGAGTGCCATCTCTCCCCTGTATCTAGCCTAGAAAGAAGTAATTTGCTGACATTGGGTGAAGAGCAAGAAGCTAGGGCTGGGTCAAGCCAAGAGTCATAAGCCTCAAAGCAAGCTACAGCTATAGTAACTATATCAGTTTGGCCCCAATCTCTCAGTTCCATATAAATGTAGAAGAGTTTGGTTCCTTCACCATCACAAGCTTCCCCATCGGTCTCGATTATAGATATTCCTAGTTCCCCACAAGCATCATTGAAAGGAGTAGAAATGTAGCTAGAATAATAAACACCCATGAAATGAAAGAGGGTATAGTTTCAATTTGGTCCAGAAGAGGAGATAGACACCTCACAGTGCCAATTACAGGGTACTGTAATTGCTCCTCAGGTAGATATTATTCCTCCCTCTCCTTCTCAATCTATTTATTCTCCCATTGGCATGATGATTTCATCTAGCTAGATGACATTCCCTACCACTTCTACCATTCCTATTTCTCACTTCATCCCATATGTGCCACCTCAGGCTTTAACATCACCTCATTTCTCCCCTTCTGTTCTCAAGAAACTTTCCCTGTAGATTACCCATATCCAACAATTGGCTATTCAATATGGTATACCATAAGGACATCCTTTTATGGGTGGGCATATTGCCTCTCCTTCTACCTTCCAGACCCAAGTAGATGCTACTTGGAAGGCAAGGGAATCCCAAAGAGGGAAAAATAAGATTAAGGAAAATAAATCATTAGCTACACCCCATCTACAGTCACAATTTGATCCCATCCAACAATAATTGACAGTGACTTATTTATCACCAAATGTAATAAAGTTAATGGAATAGATGTAGTTAGAGGATTACATGATGAATGTGGTGGCCATCGACATGTCTCTTTTTATGCCATAGGACAAAATTGAGTTGCTAATTGAATCCACTTCTACAGTTACTGAAGACTACTTAAAGATATCAAGGAGGCTATAGAAGATGGAAGCTGAGCTAGCCAAGGAAAAGGAAAATTGTAATAGTTTGACCTCAGAGATCAATAGAAAAGACAATGAAATAGAGAATCTAAATAAACAGTTGTAAAATACTTTTTCTCTTTAGACTCACTAGGTAGTTCAGGCCGAAAACGATTCTTTAAAAGTAGGGCTCATATAGGTAAAAGATGTGGTGACAACCCTAAGGCACGAAAAGGTAGCATTGCAAGGAAAATATGAGGAACACTTGTTGAAAGTTACCCAATTACAACAAAAGTTACTGGCCAAATAGAATAATACTATAGCCATACAAACCCAATTTCAAGTAGAGCAATAGAGAGCACCACAATTGACACTAGAGTTGGCCAATAGGCCAAGGAATGCCAGAGTATTAATTTTGGTAAAGGAGCTATATGAATCCATGTGGAAGAGAATCTCTTCAGAGATTATTTAGCTTAGGCCTTCTCTCACCTTCCTGTTAAATGCATAAAAATTGTGCAAAAAGATGGAGATTTTAGTTGTAAACACTTTGGATATAGTCTCTAGGAGAGTAATGGACTCGCAAACGTTGCTACAAAAACTTTATGAGGCAACAGATGCGATGTTGTTAGAAGGAGGAATTAATGATATAATGGTCACTACCAAGTGAGTAAATGAGGTTCTCAGTTGTAATTCCATAGCCACCAGTTGCATAGAGCTTCTAGATGTCATGAAGGAAGGAGTCAATGAAATGAAACAACATGTTGAAGATCTAGTACAATTAGGTTTTCCTTCTCCATTTCCTGATGACAACACCATGTTGATGATAGAAGAAATTGAACCTTTGATGTTAGCCAAATAGAATGATCAAATATTTTTCCGGGATCTAAGGGATGATTCATTAGTCCCTGAAGTAGAAGTTGTCTTAGTTCCTATTTCCCAGCTCAAATTCAAATTGAAGGCTACAATTCAAATTTTAAAACATTTTTCACACAAGGATATTATTAACCTTGATTTAGCCTTCAATCAATTACAGAGTAAGCAAGGGTTATCTGGTGATGAATGGTCTGCCTGCCAGATAACATTGCTGAAGCTAAGAGTTTGAAATTTTGATCTAGCAAGAGTTGTGGTTTCTTTTTGAGTAGGCTTAAAAGTCCTTGGGGTCGCCAATAATTGTAGAGTAAAAATTTACTCTACATTTCATTCTATTTTTCAATTGCATGCCATGAAATTTTGTCTTTGCATACTTTGGTCTGAGATGGTGGAGTTTTGAAATAGAGCATGGGCTCTATTTTCTTTATGATTCATTTTTTTCTAAGTGTCGGGGTAAAGTGGAAGCTGACAAGTGTCATCCTCCAAGGCATCCTTTCTCAAGTGGAAATGCCAAGTGTCATCATTTGAGGCACCTTTCATACTTACTATGAGTTGGTTGAAATGTGCCACGCATCTCAAAGTGACTCAGTGGAATGTGCCAAGTGTCATCATCTATAGTTTCATATCAGCACCCATGTTTCATCTCTTTTCAGTGAAAGGTTTTAACAAGATAAGTATGAGGATCAAGCAAAAAGCACCAAGTGGCAATCATGGAAGGTCTCAATTTTACTTTTATAAAAGTAATGAAAGATGCCACGTATCCTAGTAGAAGAGAGTGGAAGCCACTACGTGTCACAATTTGAATTATCTTCATTTGGCTTTGCTGATATAGTAAAGATTGTGGTGGGTCCCAAGTTTTATTTCTTAAGTAAGCAGAAGCTGACAGGCGTCACTGTCTATGTAAATGTGAAATAAGAACCAATTATTTCTATGATATAAATAGAGTAAAGTAGAGACCACTACATGTCATCTTCCACAAGTTTCTAAAAAGGGTAGCTATAAGCAGCAGAGATCACCACGTAACCCCAGATAAGTAAAGCAAAAATTGTCATGTGTCTTTTAATAAAAGCAGTGGAGATTGACACCTATCCCTATGTCCCTTTTAAAGCTACTCAGGTAAGAAATGTTGTGGGTCTTATATTATTTTAAGATATTGAAGTTCTAAAGAAGTGGATAGCGACAAGTGTCAAAGGTGGAACATTCCTGAGCAAAGACACAAAAGAGTATAAGTTATACAAAAAGTGCTGCATGTCTTCAATAGGTGCTACAGAACACACCAAGTGTCATTTTCTGGCATCTCCCAAGTAATAGGAATATTTTCAAAGAATTGGCTAAGTATTATCTATAATTTAAGATAAGGGAGCATCCTGCAATCTATTTCAGCAAATGAATGGCTAGAAGACAAAGTGTTTCATAATCTATAAAATATCTTCTGTTAGACATTGCCAGTTTGATTAGATTTCAGTTGGGCCATTAGATTGGTAACAAATAGAAAATCTAGAGTGAATCCAAGGCTATAAATAAGGGTGCAGAGATCACTAGAAGGGGAGAAGGATCATCATTAGATATCAGAGAGAATTTTTGAGAGAGATTATTGTAAAGAGTTTTAGACTTTCTAGAGCTGTGAATAAGTAATATCATTTGCTTTTGTTCTATCTTCTTAAATTGGAAGGTTTATGTAACTATCCATGTTTTTGTGCCTCTTATGTGACTAGAGAATTAATGAGAAGATTGAATCCTATGCCTTTGTTGATATTTTATTTGTCATTTGCAAAAGCAGTCTACGCTGTAGACTTTTTAAAGCTGTGATTAGGAATGTCATTTTCTTTTGTCTCATTTTTTTGAGTTGAAAATTTTATATAACTGTGCATATTTTTGTGCCTCTTATGTGACTAGAAGATTCAAATAATAAGATTGAACCTGATGCCTTTGTTGACATTTTCTATATCACTACAAAATTAGTCTATGTTGTGAGCCTCTATTTCTATTATTTCCATCTTTTACATTGATCATGCACTTGTTTGCTCTTAAATGTAAATGAATCTTACATATAGTCTCACTATGCTCAGGATTTGGTTGAATTACATTTAGGTGCATCACCATAGTTATATTTTCTTTCTTTCTTGCATTTCTATTTCTTTTAAAATTCCTATCCCTTTTCCCAATATACACTTGATCTAAAGAAGAAATAGCTTCTCTAAAATCTAGAGGTTGTTTCAAGTCCCAAGTCCCACTTCTTGAAACTTCCCATTGTCGGTGCTTATTACAAAGCACAATTTTAAATCATCAACATTATAATTTAGTTAATTTTATTTCATCTTGGAGTTTGACATTAATTATCTTGACTTGTAACGTGGATTTTGACTTGAGCTTCTTGACTTGCATCTTGCATACATATTTCTTCTTTTTATTTGTTTGACTTCTAAATTTAGCCCAAATTTGGAATAATAGGATATAATATTCATCATTTTTATGGATAATAATTAAAACCTTGATTTCATCTTGAAAAAAAACACTTAACCCTTTCCTAGTCACTAGTTAGTAAAGAGCACATGTGTTTGACTATGCAAGGTTGTTAAATGCACCATGCATTGATTAATCTTATGAATTGTATTCTTCCTTAAGGGTGGTGAATAATTGGTAGATTATGGATGTTTATTTTGAATAAAAATATTTTAAATATCATTTATTAAATTTCATTATCTGATGGATAATCACAACTCTTCATATTGGTCCCTCTTGGTCATATCTATCTTCTATGGTTTTGACAAGCTTCTTAAATGCACCATGAGAACCTATAACTTAATGTATTTGAAATTTTTAGTATATAATGAGTTTAAATATTATTTTAATACAATAAAAAAAATTTATATATCTTAAAACAAATTTTTAGATATAAATTTCATTTACAACTACCAAAAATGGCATTTTGTGCTCTCCATGCCTCAAAAACCCCTGATTTGGATTAAGGGATCTAAGATGAGTTATTTGAATTAAAATACACTCTTTATATTATAATTTTATATTCATAAATTTATTATACCTTTAAATTTTTTAAAATGTTGAAAATTCTTTCCCAAACTCTTAAATAAAAATTCATAAAAAAGTGCCTACTTTTTGGCCACAGGGGGACATGGAGATGTTTTTCAATGAAATGAGCCTATTTTGATTTTTAAAAAATTTAATTATCATGTATTAATAATTTTAAATTAATTATACATGTTCTTAAATTATTTTTTTCCCTTGGAAGGACCTGAAAAACTCATTTCTAACTTTATTTGTGAGCAAAACAGTGAAAAACCTTAGTTTTCTTCATGATCAGACCTATGTTTTGGAATTTAATAACTCCTAAAGTAAATTAAATAAATTAAAAAAAAATTAAACCTTAAATTACATATAATTATACTTCCATGTTAAATTTAAATATATTTTATTTGGTAAAACTCAACATGCACTTTTTGGTGTTTCCTAACTTGCACAATTTCATATATTAATGTTTGTAGGTCTATGTTTTTCCATTTTAATTAGTTTAATGAGGAATATATAACTAATTATTTTTTAAATATTAATTTTAATATACAATATAATTATTCAAACCATTTTATAGTCTCAAAAAATATCTTAAACTTCTCAAAAATTGCCTTTCCTAACTTTCTATCCTGCTTGCTTAAAACCCTACAACTTATACCTTATCATTTATCCATTATTTGAATTGAAATTGTCATTTATTAATATGAATTAAGGTAATTTATTCCCTATAATTTCTCACACTAATTTCATTTTTCAACATATAACTTAAAAATCTAATCACATCTCCCAAAATTTAGCTATCAAGGTTTAAGAATGATTTTAGAGCACCTTTTCTTCTTAAAGATGTTTAGAAAATTATAATAATATAACATAAAGAAAATGTATATAATATTTATTTCATATTTTCCCCTATTATACACTAATACCAATCTAAAAAAATCTTATTCTACTTCATTTACAAAGCATTTGAAAATTGTCTTCACTAACTTGCATTTAGCTAGTTTGGGGAATAGAAAAAACTACTACCAAAATTTGAACCTATGAGTTGTTCCTGAGCATGATATCAGATTAATGAATGTTGTATTATTTTTTTATAAATTTTTAAATATCCACTCCATTAATTAATTCTTATTTGAAACTTTCACATAATCAACCTTGACCAATGGTGTCAAAATTTGTCAACAACTATATCCCATAATTTCTCTTGAATAATAATCTAAGCATATTTGGAGCCTTTTATAACATAATGACCTCCATTAATTTTTTTTTTTTTTAATGTAATGGGTAAAAAATTAAAACTTCCACATTATGAATAACATAATTTCCATGTGAACTTACAATCCTTTACAATTGAGAGGAAATATAGAGAAGAAGAAGAATTGCATGACCATTAGGAAGTGGAATTGTCATGGAAGTGGAAGTGGAATGTCACTTAAAAAGGTCCAATATTACATTAAAATTACAAAACATGGTAGCACCAAGTGGCTTTTAAAAAATTTTTACCACTTGTTCATCCCTAGGATAAAACTTTAGATCAATTTCACCATTGAAGACTTTCTCTTGGATAAAATGCACATGAACTTAAATATGCTTAAATTTTTGGTATGATTCACCTAAAAAAAAAAAATACATATCCAAATATATATTCATGACAAAATATTTTTTTTATCATCATAATAACCACATACATAAAAATATGGCATATGTTTTTCTATGGTAAAACACATTTAAAACAATAAAGTCATATTTAGGAAAATAAGTTCACTAATTTCATTACAAAGTTAGTGAGAAAATATAAAATATTGTATGGAATTCTTTATTCAACATCTCCAATATTGAAAATATGATCATCCCCAAATTTCATACGATGTGCATACAATAATTTACTAATAATTTAATGCTGAGTTTATCTAAATAATATATATCATATTATAAATAACTCATTTTAACATTTGAGTTTTATAAAAACTTTAAAATTTTAATATTTTTCAACAAAATACTTAGGTATAACCTTTCATACATCAGATATGGATATTTTTGGCATGACATGTCATCATAAAATTAAATATATATGAGACTAAAACAAATAATTTCATAGATGTATGGATATAATGCTTAGTAAGTTAAATGATGAAGAGCCAATAATACAAACTCCATTTCCACTTTGTATCTCATAACATATTTTATCATCAAATAAAACATACGTGGATGTTAGGAAAAATAATCAAATGATAAAACAATCAAATTCAAGTATCTAAGAAATTACAACATAAAAGATCCAAACTCACTAAGCATGATATTCTCACAAAATTCAATAGCTAAACATGATCATATTTTCAAATTAAGTATGATGTTATTCATGTAATGTATTTCAATGCTAATTGAATTGAAAATAATCATTATATATATATATATATATATATATATATATATATATATATATATATATATATATTTTGATTTATCATCTCAGACAAATATATTTATTAAAATATAATAGTAATATGTATTTTTTAAGAATCAATACCAAATCATTTTACTAATAAATATAAGTTATATGGGACACTATAAATATAGTTAGTATCTCTAAAATAATAATAAAATAGTTTTATCAATGTAATTGAAATCCCATGAGCATATATATATATATATACATATATATATATATATGTGTGTGTGTGTGTGTGTATTTATATATATATGTATATATATATATATGTATATATATATACATATATACATATACATACATATATATATATATATATAAACATATATATATACATGTGTGTGTGTGTGTGTGTGTGTGTGTGTGTGTGTGTGTGTGTGTGTGTGTGTGTGTGTGTGTGTGTGTGTGTGTGTAGAGAGAGAGAGAGAGGAAAATATTAATCAGGGATTCTGTTTTTAATATGCACAGAAGTATTCAGGGCTCTGGTCCATAAGAACTAGGAGGAACATTTGAAAAATAAAACTTTATTCTATCCATCAAAATAATGGTGAAATTTTTCATTCCAACAATATCATTTTATAAAGGGAATAGGAGTTGTTAGTTCCTTTTAATAACACAAATAATGTAAAAATAATCACAGTTTTAACTAATATATTCACCATCATTATCAGTTCTTAATTTGTTAATAGAAAAATTAGATGCATTTTCAACACTAGTTTAATTTCTTTAAATTTAGAAAACACATCAAATTTATTGTTAATAAAAAATGACTAGATCAGTCTAGTGTAATCAAAAATAAAAGAGATAGTTTACAAATAAATGTTAAGATATACACCTTCAAGTTATCATATGACATCACTATGAATAAATTCTAGTATATATACTTTGATTTATCATCTCAGACAAATATATTTATTACAATATAATAGTAATATGTATTTTTTAATAATCAATACCAAATAATTTTACTAATAGATATAAGTTATATGGGACACTATAAATATAGTTAGTATCTCTAAAATAATAATAAAATAGTTTTATTAATATAAATGAAATTCTGTGAGCATATATATATATATATGTGTGTGTGTGTGTGTGTGTATATATATATATATATATATAGAGAGAGAGAGAGAGAGGAAAATATTAATCAAGGATTCTATTTTTAATATGCATAGAAGTATTCAGGGCTCTAGTCCATAAGAACTAGGAGGAACATTTGAAAAATAAAACATTATTCTATCCATCTAAATAATGGTGAAATTTTTCATTCCAGCAATATCATTTTATAAAGGAAATAGGAGTTAGTTCCTTTTAATACCACAAATAATGTAAAAATAATAATAGTTTTCACTAATATATTCACCATCATTATCAGTTCTTAATTTGTTAATAGAAAAATTAGATGCATTTTCAACACTAGTTTAATTTCTTTGAATTTAGAAAACACATCAAATTTATTGCTAATAAAAAATGACTAGATCATTCTAGTGTAATCAAAAATAAAAGAGATAGTATACAAATAAATGTTAAGATATACACCTTCAAGTTATCATATGACATCACTATGAATAAATTCTAAAGGATGTGAGGAATTTGCATGATGATTATTGTAAAAGGTGGTAATATGTTACCATGTAAGCAACCCTTACAATTTTCATGATGAGAGGGTATAAAATGAAGTCCAACAATAAGATTATAAAAAGACATATCATGTAAAATTATAAAATTAACATGTAGTATTTCATACCATAATTGAGATTCACTCTTAGTATGTTATTAATGAAAACATATAGGAGAGAAAATGTATAAAACATTCTTTTGAACCCCTTCAACAATCAAAGACCTAGATTGGTTTATAATGGATAGGTTATCTTTAATTAATTTTAAAATAACATTATCATTATTATATTGTGAATAAAATAACTTGTTCTTTTTAATCTTAGGTGCATATAAAATATCATTAATAACAACATTTGTAAATTTTGTCTTTTATCGATTAGTTGCTTTTAAAAATCAATTATCTCCTAAGAAAATAATTTTAGATATATCTATATAATCACACAAAATATTAGATAAGTGGTCATATGGTGTGATGCACTACTATCTAAAATTCATTCATTTTCATTTGAAGCAAATAAATTAGGCTAAAAGGTAATAAGATTTTGATCTTGGTTGTTATCTCGATTAGGGTTTTGATTCTTATACTTGTTTTGATTATAGTTATTCCCTTTGTTATTTTTAGAATTTTGATTACTAAATCTATCTTTATTTTTATAATATTTTTATTTTATATGACCAAAGTAAACAAACAAAGTGCAGTTTCAATTGAACTTAGATTTATGATTCTTATTACCATATTTATTATTTTTATTTAAGCCAGAAGTAGCATTAAAGTTAAATTTATGGTTCTTAATATTATCATAAATATTATTTACTATGAGAAGTTCTTGAATGGAATTATATTTATAATCAAAATTGTTCATAACTTACTCTTCTTGAATCAAGAGAGTAGACAAGGTGGTAATTCAGGGATATCTTCCTCAATTTGATACTTAAAATGCAAAATAGAAATGAAATTTCTGAAAAACTTATGAATTTTTAAATAAATTATAAAATAAATCAATTGATCATATATCAAATTAAATTACATCCATATAACTAAGCTTTAATACACTTGCTTTTATCAAGAAAATTCACAACCTTTTCATCACCTTTCAAAGGTGTAGTTAGCAATTCAAGAATTAACTAAATACTTTTTAAGAGGTGAATGCCCTTATGAATCATTTTAAGGTGATTCCAAGCATCTCTAGGAGACTCCTGATTACCAATGTAGACAAATAAATCATCATTAACTCTATGCAATATAATAGACATTTATTCCTACTATTTCTATTGAAATGCATTGGTAAGATCAAAGGTCACATGTCATCCAGAAGGAGATTTTTTAGTCCCAAAAATAACATTCTTTAACTTTCAGGCCATAAATTTGAATTGATAATGAATTTTCTAGATATTATTATTTCCATTAAGCATTTATGATTTATATAAACTAAAATCAGGAAAAATCATAGCTTCCCTTTAATAATGACAATAAACAAATTCTTAAAATGAATCCTTTTTAGTGTAAATTTTAACTTTATTTTAAAGTAAATATATATTACAAGTGTAAACACCTAGTAATTGATCAATTTAATTCTAGACAAAGAAAGAAAATGGTAAAATATTATGATAAAATAAGGTGTCACAAGTGTCATAAAAATATACTAATACAAGCACAACTCTTTAAACAAAAACTTTTTAATGTGTTTTTGAGTGATTTTTAAAAACAAAGTGAATCACACATGCAAATATACTTAATTGAATAATTTAGATGATAAATAATATAAAAATTTAATTACATTTTCACTAAACTAGGTTTTAAAAGAGTTATACTCATAATAACTACCTAAATACTATTATTATAAAAGTTATAAAATTAAGAATATGATATTTTAAAAAATAAAAAGGAGTGCATATATGTTTATGTTTGTCAACTAGTTACAAGATTATGTTTGTCAAAACATTCAATAGATCAAAATTCAAAACAATGTTGATAGGTCAACTAGGGTTTTAAACACATGAAATTTTGGCAAACAAATAAAAACATGGAATTTAGTTAATCTAAATTTGACCAAATGAAAAATAAAAAGTTGATTTTGGAAGTTTTGAACTGTAGACCTCCCAAATTATATGTTGAAGCAAAATCACAAACACCAACAATTATATAATATTTATTTAGAATATATACACTAATTGATATATGAAACATATTTTTTTAATAAAAATATATATAATTTCATATACACATTACATGTAATTTTGAATTTGTGAAAACATTTTGATATTTTTTACTTTTAGACTAAAAAGGATGCATAAAAGGTGGGGCCTAGGTTTTCATATGTGGAAAAAACGTTTTTAATAAAATAATTATTTAATAAATAATTCTAAAAACTAAATTACTGACCTTTTCATGTTATAGGTAGGGAATGGTGCACCTATAGATGTTTTATAGATACCATAAACATGTAGAGGCACTCAAACTACATGAAATTTTGCCAATCTTGTAGTTTTTATCTAAGGATGCTAGAACCAACTTTAAAATTCAATTTTTGATTTAAAAATGAAATATTTATGTTTGTATATTTTTTATATAATCATACTATGACACCCCAGGTAGAAATGATTTTCAAAAAAATAATTGAATCTTCACCAAGCTTCATAATAATGTGTTTTAAAGCTTGAATGATGAAGATCTAATCAAAAAAAAACTAAGATTTAGGGTGAGGAGTGAAAGATAATTTTTAGATTTTTTACAACCTTCATACTCTTCAAATGGATATATCATCACTTCCCATGATAATATTGGATATAAAAATATTTATTTAAACCTTCTATAGGCTCAGTAAGAGGATTAACAAGTTAAAAAAAGGACATTTGATCTTTTAAATGAAAATTAGAGTTTATAATGTAAATAATAATTTTTTTTCTAATTTTTATTCTTCCTTTGTTGTACATGGGCCATACTACCATGTTCAAGTAACATATATCTTCAAATTTTTCATTTGAAACAACCCATATGATATTTGGATGAGTTTATAGGCTAAAAACCAAGAGATTTGACCCCTTAGGATAGAGATTTAAGCAATAACAACCCAAAATCATTTTTTTTTACTTGACTTGGGCCATACAACAATTGTACTATGCTAAAAATAAATAATTCAAATATTATTTGACAAGTGAATATAGATAATTTTGATCAAAGGATTGCTTGAATAATTATAATCCCCCATGATCTAATATCATAAAAGAATTATGTAATAATATGAACACACATGATAGATATAGAGTATGATGAAATATCAAATCATATAATGGATAATAAAAATTCAACACACTTGACATATGGATTATATGGGAAAACCTATAATAGGTAAAGAAAACTCATAAGTGATGAGTATTCATATATATATGAGAAACCCAATTTACCCAATAAATAAACTCCTCCTTTTCACTTCTTCAATAGCCTTATTAAAAATATTTGAGATTGAATATGATTAGTATTTCATATTCACTAGTTGGTTTAATAGGGGTAGAACCTTATTTATAATGAAAAACCAAGGGAGGTGACCATTGTAAAAGTAATGGGTCTATCCATCCTAATCAAATAATTTAATTAAAAGTTGATAATAATTAAATAATTATAAATTTATTATTTGTTATCACGAGGTTTCCATATTGTTGTAGTGAATATTATATTATTATCTATTTAATTAATACCAAGGGTAAGGTTCAAATAATCCCACATAGAATTAAATGTTCTAATAGTGAGATTTTTTTTGAGCTATTATCAATAAGCAAAAGTTAAATTTTAGAGTAATGTTACTTATTCATAAATCCTTCCAATAGTGCCCATATTCCTATAGGTCAAGCTTTAAAAAATAACCATATTTTACATATAACTCTCCACTAAAATCTAATTTCTAAACAAGATTATCTTTTCAAGGAAATATGCTAATATGGGTTTGTTATAATTTTAGGATTAGTTCTCTCAAGATCTGAGAGGCGGCCTCACTATCTAGCTCTATTTTAAATTATTTTCAATCCATTAATATTTAAATATATTACTATAAACTTCCTTGAATAATTTGATGAGTTCAAACCAAGGGGACATGGAACTAAGGGGGTACTTAAGTATCCATGATTCATCCTAGAAGTACATCTTGTTCCCATTACCAACACTCCATTTACTTCCTTTTATCAACATATCTTTTCTTCTAGTTAGAGCTTTCTAAAATGATAAAATATTGGTAGGACCCTCCTCAAGAATAATACTATCCTATTCCCTACTTTAAATATATTTGTACATAAATATATTGGCATAAAAATTTTCTTATTTGATGGATTTCCAACCTAACTTAGATATTAAGTCTTGGTTCATCCTCTTAATGCTCACAAGGCCAATGCCTCCACTTCCCTTTGTCAAATAAACTTTCTCCCAAGACACTATGGGAAAATTGAATTTATCCTTTATGCCTTATGAATGAAAATTTTCTAAATTTGTTCCACTTTGTCTATTGCTTCTCTAGGGATGAAAAAGGGGGATATTATGTAGACTTAAATTTTTTGATGATAATTTTCAAGGATTTGAATTTTTCCTTTTTAGGATATAAAACAAGATTTCTATCTGAAAAACATCTTCTAAATTTTATCAAATAATGGATTCCATATATGTTTTGTCATTCTTACATTTAAAAATGGCATACATAAATAAGTAGAAGAAAGGTTCTAATATAAAAATCTATGATTACAAATAATCACTTCTGTAAACCCTCAGGGGTGTTGATGAGAAAGAGTGATAGTTTGAAACAATTAATACATTTTCTATAGACCACTTCATAATCCAAAATTATACACTATAAATCATTGCTTTTCTCACTCTAGAATGAGCCATCGAAAAGGTGTCATAAATAAGCTATTATTTAGTAGTATGGGCCATTAAAGGTAAAAATTTGTGCCTTCAATAGCTCTTTGAGTCATAGAAATTTTTAAAATTATTCCAAGGTCTCAACCAACATGATTAAAAGGTAAGTGGGGGAGAGAGAGAGAGAGAGAGAGAGAGAGAGAGAGAGAGAGAGAGAGAGAGAGAGAGAGAGAGAGAGAGAGAGAGACCTATTAATAAGAATACAAAAATCATTTAAAAACATTATTAATAAGAATGAATAAAATGGGGGACATAATGTAGGATGAGATCAGACCTATGAATAATATACTAAATCTAAATATTTAAATGACCTTATAAAATAATATCTAAGATACGCTTCCAAAAATAATTTCTTGTCCAATTAAATGAGCATTCCTTGTCTTAAACAATTATTCATAGGATGAATAAATTCATGAGAAATAATGATTTCATGAGTAATTTTTTCCTAAATATGAAGGCACCATGTTTCTCAGCTATAATATTCTCCAGGAGGTGTTGAATCCATAGAACAAATTTTTTTATAGGTTTTATCAAAATTTGTAAAAAGGATAAATGACCTCGAGTATTTCACTTTCTTTGGAATATGAAAAAAAATGTGTTATTCCTTTCCTTGAAAATATTTCTAGAATTGAAAAATTTATTCATTACTATCACCAACTCAGATTGGATAATATCCCAAAATTATTGAAATAAGAAAGGGGGAAACATGTTAGAACCTAGGGCATTATCCAATTCCATGGAGAACGAAACACATTTTACCTCTTTTAGAGAAGGAGGTTTGAGTAGGGATGGATTTTATGCCTTAGGACTTTAGGTACAATCCTTAATTTATCTTCTTCTTAAATACTATCTGAGAAGGTGATTCTAGTCATAATATTATTGAAATAGTTGATGATCTCCTCTTCCATATTAGCTTTTTCCTTACACACCCTCCTATTTTACTTCACTAAGTTCAATGATTATGTTTTTATTTCAATTCCTATAGGTCTATTGATGGAATAAATTTGTGTTTGTATCCCCTTCTTTTAACCATAGACATATATAATTTTGTCTCTAAAGAGACTCTTATTTTTTTTGTAGGTTGTGAAAGGTGCTAAGGAGGTCCTCTTCCTTTATGAGAGATTGTTCATTTTACCAAATCACATTGATTAATTACACAATCTTCCATAGTTATTCCAAAATGTTTTTATTATGTGTAATGATGTTCCCAAACACAATTTTATCCCTAATTTTTGTTTTTTATTTAATGTGATTATGTTTCCCAATTATAATAGCCATGTTAGATGTTGAGAATAGTTATTTACACCATTATTTTAGAGATTCAAGGACATACAATTGGTAATTCCACATCTTATCAAATATAAATAATTATTTCTTGATTTTAGACATTTCTCCTCAAAAAACACTATTATATTATGATCTAACATAATCTAGGGAAGGGAATTCAAATAAATGCTAAATTGAATGTCCTAGTTTAAGGAAATAAGGAATATATATCTATCCTTACTCGAATCATATTATCCTTGAATATTTTGTTTGACCAAGAGTATGGATTAGCCCTTAATTCCACATCTACAAGTCTAGATTTAGAATTGAAATAATTTAGACCAGCCATATTTTTATTGATATCTTACAAGCCATACTTTTTTCCATAGAGGAGAAGGGAGTTGAAATTCAATTCAACCAGCCAGTTCCATTTCTAAAAATTCTTTATAAAATATTATAATTCTATCCATATATTTTTACTTATTTTCTTAGACTTAGGAGAATATATATTAGATAAAATCCCTTCCATCTTACTCATGTTATCCATGATCAAAATAACTATGTGATTGTTTTTCTTAGCCATAACTATCCCCTCAAGTATCTAGGTGTTCTAAAATTTGTATAACCTCTTAAATACCCATAATAACTATAACCTATATAGATAGCTTTTTTCCATATTTTATTACTGATTTGATTAAGACTTTACTCTCACATATTATACTCTTTTAAAATCAAAATATGTGGATTATGACTATTTCCCATATTTCTAACTAATCTTTATTTTCTAAGGTTATTAAGCTTTCAAAAAAATTAAGATATATTTTTTTATATTGGGGAAGTGTTTTGGGAGGTTTCTTTGGGTACCATTTACTACTAATTTATCCATTTCCTTCTTGTATTTTTGATTAGACAACATACATTAATATTTAGCTTCTTCCCCCACTTTATCGTTATTATTTCCTCTTGTAGTGTTAACTTCATTCCATTTCCCTTTGTCTTTTAGTTATTGCATTTCTTTGATTTTGAAAGAAGAGAATTATTAGAACATGATTTTAGCCTTGTTAACTTCCCATATTATAACAAATAAACCTTATATCTTAGATCTATCAACATTAATGGGGTTTTATTTATTTTATTGAATTGGTTTGGGAGATGTTTTTATGGTTGAATGCTTTCAAATTATATATATAATTTCATGCTATCTAATTATTTCCCTTTTTAGTGTTGTTCAATTTCTCAAGTCCTAAGACTAAATTTTCCTAGTTTTCACTATTTTATCATTTAAAATTGGTGTTTATCATGTGTCACCTATATTATTGACATACATTGTCTATATAATTTATAGGGGGATTAAATTATCTATGATTTACTCTAAAGGACTTGGTCTTCATGAAAATGATTGGTCATGGCAATAGTTTTCCATTGGGGATTTTCAACTTGTTTATTCTTAGGGAATTACTTTGGTGAATGACTTAAAATGTTACACTTATTACATAT
This sequence comes from Torreya grandis, assembly GCA_037957365.1. Classification (NCBI taxonomy): domain Eukaryota; kingdom Viridiplantae; phylum Streptophyta; class Pinopsida; order Cupressales; family Taxaceae; genus Torreya; species Torreya grandis. The sequence goes on from JARHVA010005975.1 coordinate 347,092, forward strand.
GTAAACATCTCTCTTATATTAAATATCTTATGTTTAATCCCCACATTTTGACTTGATCTTGATAGAATATCAAAGAGGCTTGTCTACTAAAATGAAGATGTTAAATTTAGTAGCCACCATTCTTCTCCTAGATTTCATTACCAATTCTATAGTAATAGGTCATACTAGGGAATTTTAAGTTCCCATAATGACCTCTATCTCGTAATATTTTAATGTATTTTTTGGTAAGTTCACCCACATGGGGATGTTCTCTACAGTTGATTTGTTCAAATTGAGACCTGATTTGTACTTTATAAGGTTTAGATTAAATTTTACCATAAATCAATGCCCTCCTATCATAACCCTAATACAATATTATGAATTTGTGAAGTTGACTAAATTTTTTTTGTCCAAAGCCTCAACTTCTAGTTGGCCTTTGGGATTAAATTTTTGATTAACCCACTACCTAAAGTGTCAATATTAGGCCTAAAGCCATTGAATCTATCCATAATAAAGTTAGTGAGTCAGTAATCTAGTTTTTAAAATTAATATATATATATTTTTTTTTTAATTTTTTTTTATATATATTTTATTTTAATTTGATTTTTTAAATAGAAGAATAGAGTTAAATTATTTAATTGAACCTAAGTTTGTATATGAAACATACAGAAATATGTTTATCCACATGATAACACATTATATTTGGAACATCTAAATGGATATTTTGGTTATTTTTCTTTTATGGGTTTGATATAAAATTGTGTTTGAATCTTCATGATTTTTAAAAGGATTTTGGGTTATTTTCAAGATGTCTTATCTACAAATATGAACATAGTTTGAAATCTCTTCGGTTTGTATTGAGTTTTCCTATCTAAAATTATGAACAAAATTTAAAAGTATTTTAGGTTATTTTTAAGTTGATCTATCTCTAATTTTTAATATAGTTAATTTTTTTAATTCAAAAGTAAGTTAATATGTCAAATAATTTTATAAACATATGTTTTTAAAAATATACACAATGTAAAGAGGGAGTATATGTGTATGTTATAGCTTTAGAAGTTTTTCACAAAACTTGATGTTTTTAGATTCAATATAGTTTTATGATTTTTTTAGCTAAGAAACATTGTAATAATGATGAAATTTTAATTGGTTAATTATAAATTTTATCAGTATGATTCAAATAATTCAAATTAGCCAAAATATTTATTCATCGGTTTGATAATTTGATATAAGGGTTTTAGTTAACATTTTGTAGTCATGTAAAATGTGAAATTGTAAAACTTCAGTATGGCTAAGACACCTAATCCATAGATCCTCCTATTGGCTCACACAACCCTTCTAGGCTAATTCTTTCACTGATTCTCAGTCATTCAAATATTTTCAAACTTATATTTTTCAAACCCAAGTAGCCCTTGTAAGCCCAGATCCATCCCCCCATGTCTTTTTCCCTCGATATAATAGTGCCCAAATAAGACAAGAACAATGGAACCTAGGGTGTCCTATTTTTGTCATTATTGTCCAACTTTACTTTTTATCCTAACAATCAGATTCTTATGGTTCCTTATATTTTCCCTTGTTGGCCTAAGGTGAATTCATTTAACCCATGATCCTCTTTTTCCCTATAAAAAGCCATTCTAAGTCTATTTAGAAGGGTTGGCACTCATTTTCAAGAGAGACACAAGAATACAAGAAATAAAACTCAAGCACTCCTCCCTATTCTTTGCATACAACCTTTTAATATTATTCAAAGCCTACTCAATTAATTTCACCAGTCACTAGCCAGCTAAAGCACATCCAATTTTGAATTCTAGTTGCATTGATCATACATAAATTTCACCAAGTAATTTAATGGGATAAATACATTAGCTTGATCCCTCTTTGGAGTATTAGTATGTAGTCATCATGCCTACATATGGGGTGTGAAGTGCATCTATCATATCCTTTACATACTAACCCCTTCTCTCACTTTCCCAAGTTTTCATTCAAGTTCAAACACTAGGAACTCCTAAGAGTTTTAAAGATGAAAATAGGCACACAGTGAGCTTTGAAAGGTCTTAGACCCTAAAATTTTAGTGATAAGATAACACAGGCATTCTAAATAGAACCCATAAAGATTTCAATGTTAGGAAAACAATGTTGGAATAGGACTACAATGCCAAATATTAGGGTGTCCTATTTTTGCTGCTCTTATCCAATAAAGAAACAATGTCTAGAGACCTGTTTCTAACTATTTCTCAGTCTTGCTCCTTTATTATCAGACCTTGTTTCAATCTAGATTAGTAAAATAAGCTAAGTTATAATCTATCTCACTTCTTAATATATTTATAAAATATAAAACTACAATCTATTTACGCAAATTAGTAGGTTAATTCTTTCATATTTATTTAATGATTTACATTGCTTAGTCCCTTTATTATTCAGGAATATAACTCTATTTTTTTTTAAATAATAAAACATTTAGTGAACATGACTTCAAATTTTTGTAACTAGAAATACTAGGGCTTATTATATATGATTTTTTGCAATATTTTCCTAAATTTAAAAATTATAAAAGTACAATTTAATTGAAATATTTTAAATAAATTCACCCAAACCCTAATTTGTGCATACTAGGTCCTATTTGCATACAAACACTTTCAAAACACTAAGAAAAATATATTGCTAATTTTATAAATATTTTTAGATTTTTTTCTAAATTTTTATAGTTAAATTCTAAAAATTCATAAATTTTTTTTCAACTTATGATACTGATATTGAAAAAAAAACTTTTCAAACCCTAGTTGCATCAACTAGTTCCCAGTTATTTTTCCAAGTTTATTCCAATCATCTTTTACATTTTTAGATGAAAATCTAACTCCAAAAATCAATTTCAAATTCAAAAGTTCATAGAATTTTCCAAATAATATTTTTGAAAAATCTTTAGTTGCATATACTAGTACCTCTTACTTTTGAGGTATCTCCTTACATGTTTGGTAACTCAGTATCCTTTTTGAGTAAATTCTAATTCATTATTTTTTGTACTTTGTGTTTCTTATATTTAGTAATTTACATTTCTAGCACATTCCCTATTAAAACATATTACAAAAAAATTCAAATTATTTTTCTACTTTACGAATGGCTCAACATACCATTTTTGATGAAACTAATAAAATAGAACTTCAAGAACTCTTAACCAAATAACTAGATATGCAAGATGACATGCTTATAATTTTACAATAAGAACAACAAAAAGTAACCAATGGGAGATCTTCTCAAACCATAGAGAAGATAGTTACAAATGACACTACAAAGGAAACTATGCCTCAACCACCCCTATAGTAGCCCAACCTTTTTCTATGCCACTAGCTATAGCTAGTAAATCCCTATCTCCTATTGTGGTATCCCTTGTGTAAGAGATAATATCTCTTCAATCCAAGGTGAAACATCTTGAGAAAAGTATTTATAGACCTACATAGGCATCAAATTCTTTTGATTTACTACATACACCATTGGCATGTCATATTGCTTCTACACCCTTTTCATAGGGATTTATTCAATCCAATATTACTCTTTATGATGGCAAGGGGTGATCTAGAGAAAATTTTTAGATATTTTCACACTACATGTTTGGATTATGTACCTAGTGATTGGCTACTTACCAGAATTTTTCCATGGAGCCTAAAGGATTATGCTTTATAATGGTTTTATAATCTACCAAATCAGTTGGTCATAGCCTTTAAACCTTTAACAAACATGTTCCTAGCACATTTCAGTGTCAACATTGGTGATAAGGTTTTTGTCTCCAAATCCTACACCATAGAATAGGTTGTTCAATCCTCTTTAAGATCTGGCCAACATGGGAAAACTTCTAAATGTGTGGGGAACCTATAGTGGAACTAAACCTTTAGATTTTAAGGGATATCTCCCTATTTATGACTTGATGTGGTTATGTTACTAAAACTACCCATTATGGGTGAAAAGGGAGAGAAAGATACATAAATAAAACCTAAATTAGGAGGTGATACACCAAGAGTTGCTTCCATTCATACACTTGGAATTTGCATAATGAACTAGGGCAACCAAACTAGCCTCAACACCATTAATGGATCTCCCTAGCTTTAATGTTTCTCATGAAGGCAAATAAAAAATAAAAAATTGAAGGAAAGTAAAGGGAAGGAAAGATAAGACACTACCAAACTCATACACACTTTAAGATTTTATTGAAATAGCATACACTTCATGAAACATGTTAAGAGAGAAGTCATTTACAGCAATACATTCAAATATTACATGAAAATAAGATGAATTCAATCTATACTTGACATTCAAGATAAATCACTTCAACATGTAGTGAAAATAGACCTAGAGTATAACTACGTTGCTTCTCACTAGCTTAAGTACAAATCAAGGTATAATTTTGTTAGGGATTTGCCATACCATGAGTCATAATCCCTTGGAAAGGCAAAATGTCTTGCATTTATAGAATTTGGAAGGAGAGAGAGAAGAGAGAAGTTGAATAGGCACAAGGACAAGTTTCAAAGTTCTCCCATCAGCTACAAATCATGAGAATTAGGTGTAAGAGAGGTTAAGAATTTGATGTGGACATGTGTCCATCTCAAACCAAGCAACTCCATCACATGTGGCATAGGAACTCTTCTACTTTACCTTGAAAAATTACTTTATCATAGGCTTTTCCTAAGCATTCCAAATAAAGTTAGGACAAGTGTCTCATGTGTGATGAGGAGAGGGAGTTACAAATAATCCCTAACATTAAATGGGAGTTTTATTGATCATGATATTCTCTTACACAAGCTCAATCATCACCTATCATCAAGATCACTCTCCAGTAGGCATTTCATAACACTTGAAACTAGATTATGTGTATTATGTGAGGCTTATGAAAGTAATTAAGTTATGTTGTTGGATTTTGTAGTTATACTGATGGAGTCTATCATTTAACTATAGGAATCTAAAGCTAGATTGATGGAGTCCCTAGTTTTCAACATCCCCATTTAAACCTTATTGGTTGAAGAATAATGCTTTCTTGTAAAGATTCTAGGTTGATTTCTCATGCTCTATTGAATATGTTCCAAATATACAAACCTTCATTTGATCTCACTTGACCTCTAGTCCATGATTTGACACATTTTTTCTTCAAACACTCTCCTTGGGTACAAAATTTCCCCTAATTTGAGATAAAATAGAGAAGGTTTGTCTTATTAGTTTTGATAAATTAACTATTGTATCATCTTATACAAGTCTTGATAGTAATATATACCAAATTTGGGCACCTAACTCCTCCATTTTACCCTCTTAATTTATACATTTCTTAGTCATACTTTATGAACCAAGTAGTCTATGAAGGTGGGTAGGGTATGAAGTGTTTATACGCTTTAGGGAAGGCCTTGAGCTTGATTGGGACATGTATGTATCCTCCATGCCTCTCATGATGTATCCCAAACATTTCATAATTTGATATCCCCTCAAACACCTTATTATGCCTTTGGAGTTATGGATTAGGTCCATGACTACCTAGGAGGGTTGCAACCTTCCAACTCACTATTTACTAACCTTGTTATAGGTGACCCTTCCTAGGGATATGTACGGATAGGGGAAGGTGCATTGGTGATAAAAACATTAAAATTGGCATTTTCTTTGTCCTTTTGGCTCAGGTGTGTTGTTTAAATCTTTTAAGATGGTTTGATCTTGATGGCATAGTTAAAATCTTCCATAAGAATTATAAGGTCACTTTTCCATCAACCTCATGTAGACATCACTACCCTTTTTCATTATGTTTACAATCACTTTTAAGGTGTTCCAACTCCATCTTCCACTTACCATCTTGACCTCAAAATTGGCATAGTCCTTGTCTATGGATAGGGATATTAGGCTAGACAATCAAGAGCATTAGAAACCCATTTTATCATGCCATATCTTATCCCAAAAATGCTCAAGGATATTTTTTTCAGTCCTTTTAAGACTATAAGGCCAATAGAGTCAATAAAATTTTGGAAGTGGGTTTCATAGTCTCTTGACAATTCTCCATTTTAAATAATCCTAACATGATTCACATCAGTAGTTAAGGGTTACAAATAGGTTTTCATCACACCTTCATATATGCCACCATGACATCAGTAAGGCTTGTAGATGAAGGTTTGACTGTGATATATAGGCAAGAACATGAAAGAGAAATAAAATGAAAGGATGAGACTCTCCTAGCACCTCTAATGCATTTGATATCCCTCAGTTGAATAAACTTCATTGATGACACATGGATACATCTTCACATCACCTTCAATGGCACCTAAAATAGTTGAGAAAGTAAAAGAGTAGTTTAGAGCACATGCAATATTAAAAGAGGCTTCCTTAAGTACTTGAGTTTTAAAAAATAATAATAATCATGTTAATGTATTGAAAATCATGTAAAATCACCTAAAACAAATAAACCCATTAGTCCAAAATAAGTAAATCTAAGACAAGCTCAAACAGTGACCCCCACATGGTTGTAAATCCATAAAAAGTTGCCTGGAGTCAAACTGATTATCATAAAGGAGGAGGAAAAAAATCTTAACTTATTTATATTAAATTGAATTGAAGTTAGAGTACTATCTACCCTAAAAATCACTCTTTCTAGTTCCACCTATACGACCCATGCTAAGTGACTGAATCTAGCCTTTCTTTGTTTTCTAAGTGAAAATGGAGGAAAACATGTTATATATGAACTTTATTGAATTATCCTTATATTAAATACATGTAAATTACCTATGGTGAGGTTAACAATCCCTACAAGATGTTTTCAACTGATGGTGGACTTGAGAAGTCTATACAAGTGTCCAAAACTCCTATTTTTTAATGAAAAACTACCATTTATTGATCATAACAGACTTACAACTACCACTTTACTATTTATGATGTTAATTTACCTTATCCACATTTATATTCACCTTGATGACATATTTTTTTAACTCTCACCATCCATACAAGTCAATTAATTAGCTAGAAAAGTGGTCAAATGACCCTTTTACCACATGAAACCTAGCAAATGGCCAATTCGTAACTTGAAGACACCTTGAAAAAATTAAAAGACAATTTTAGGTCATTTTCAATATAATTTGGAACTTTGACTAAGTTTGACTAGGTTTGATCAACATTGACTTTGGTTGATTGAGCCAGTATAACGAGGATGGGTTTCAGCAAGGACTAGGGATAGGGTATGTTAGATATGTAGGATAATAGATGACCCCATAAGACATATGAAAATCTATATAAAATTTCAATATAGTAAGGGTTAACCCAAATTTGACTTGGGGTTAAAGTTGGTCAACATTCTTGGTCATTCCTAGGGGTGGCATGCATATTGTACCTAAGACCAGTTACCTAATCCTTCCATTGGGGATGGAGTCACACATATGGACACTTAAATTGACTTGAATAAACCTTTGAATCATTTAAAACAAGTTTGTTGACACACAAAAAAAAATTAAGGACACACATGAACAAAGTGAATGAAATACACAACTTGTGCTTCAAGAGCACTTAGGGAACATAACAACAAACTGAAACAAAACCAAACTAAACACAACCTATCCTAAAATAATATCTCCCTCTTGTACCAAAGGTAAATTTTGAAAATCTTATTTTATCATATAAATTAGGGATACATGAGACATGTTTCCACTTGAACATTGGCATGGAAGTTTTCATCCATCTCATGGTGTTGGTCAATCTTGTTGGCATGGATTTCAATGCAGCTAAGGCAAATTCAAACAAATCACCTATAAAGATGAATTATTATTGCACTTAAACTAACTCAACTTCTTAATAATACTCCTTAATTTCTATATGATCTAGTGATGCCTCACCAAAGCATGTTTCTTGGGTCCCCATGATGTCTTGAGAATGGACAAGTGGTTTGTCAGTTGCAAGTTCTTCAAGCTCATCAAGGAGCTTCATGTAATCTTCCTAATCTTGATCATTGTTTCTCATGAAGACTTCTTGATCTATCTTCTCATATAATTTTCCTTCAACATTGAAAAGTTCTTCAATATCTTGTAGAAACTCAATATATTATAGCCATTCTTCTTTGTCATCTCTCACATCAAGGATCACCTCTTCCTCATGAACTTCTTCTTCAAACACCTCATCTTGATCTTTGGTCATATGTTCCACTCCAAGTATATATCCATCATTCTTATGAGTATTTTAAACTTCATTCAAGTCTTATTTATCATGTTTCAATAAGGGTGAGTTATTAATGATAGCCCCAAGTTGAGTTCTAATGATAAATGCTTCCTCATCATTACTTGTTTCATCCTCTTGATCTACTGCAAACTCAATTTGTTCCTCCTTTGATGTTTCCCTTAAAATATTTATTTCTTTAGGAAGAGATGGGGTGGGAGGGTGGAAAATGGATGAATGAGATGAAGAAATAATTTAAGGTGTATTTATAGGCTCATGAATGGATATGGAAGAAAGAGAAAGTTCTTGAAATTATTCTTGGATAGAAAAAAGGCTTTCTTGGGTTGAAGTAACATCACTTTCTTCCAAAACCACCTCATGAATTTCATCATATTGTTGGACTTTTCCTTTACCCTCTTTCTTTCCCTAAGAATTCATAGTTTGATCCCATGTTAGAAGCTTGGAACTAGTAGTCTCTTTTGAGGATTGAATATGTTCTTCTTCAAGGAGAGGAATGGTGGAAGAGAGATATATAGGTCTCTGGGTTGGGGATGGAGAGTGATGTTCATGGATGGGCATGGAGATGGGTGAAACTTCTTGAATGGGATCTTGAGGGAGAGGTAAGATAAGATGATCAATAGGAAGGAGATATTATTCATACTATCTTTCATCATCCTCCCCATCGTCTTAAGGCTCTTCATATCTTTTTGGAGATTCTTTTATAGCTACAACTTGTTCCATACCCTCTCGATTTTCCCATCTCTCTAACCTATCAATCCACCATTGAAAAGCATCTCTTACCATGGATAATCCTTCACTAATTAAATATTGATTATCTTCCTCAGCATACCCCCATATGTCCATTAACAATCCAACTAAAAATCTTAACCAATCGACAAGAGCACCAAGATTTTCATCACAACACTTATCTAGCACACTCATATGATTTTCCAATTCTATAAACTTTGGCATAACTACCCATGAATTTTGAGAATGATAGGTGTAGTAAGCTTGGATAAAGTGATTGGGATATTTAATTTCTTCAAGCAAGGTTTTGAAAGCTTCACATTTTGCCTCCTAACTAATGGTGTTGCTTGACTCCTCATGACAAATTTTAGGTGAATATGGGTCGTTTGGATAGTCAACAATAACATAATCATTTGGAAAGGGAATAGGTTGACCATAAGACTATCATGATTCATAGGGAGGATGGTATTATTGATATTAATGTTAAGGACAAAAAGTGTCATAAAATGGTTTATAGGGAGGTGTACAGTAAGGATTCTCCTAATATCCATCCATATCAACTTCATAAGTCACATGAATAGACAAGAATTTCTCAAAAACTTTAGAAATATATACATGGGTTGTTTACAACTACAAATTCATTTGGATTCACCATTGGTGCTTATTTGGATACTTTCAAAAGTTGATAAGAGATAAGACACACTAACAATCTTCCCAATATTTGGACATTGTCCCACTGGACATGCTAGAATTGTTGTCTCAAAATATTGCACCCTAAAAGAGGTTGTTCAAACCTCTTCAAGATTTGGCCAGAATGAAAATACTTCTAGATGTGTGGGGAACCTATATTGGAACTAAACCTCTATATTTTAAGGGATATCTCCCTATATATGACTTGATGTGGTTATGATACTAAAAATACCTATTATGGGTGAAAAGGGAGAGAAATATACATAAAGCAAACCTAAACTAGGAGGTGATACACCAAGATTTAATTCCATTCATACACTTGGACTTTGCATAATGAACTAAGACAACCAACCTAGCCTCAAAACCATTAATGGAGTTCCCTAGGATTAGTGTTTCTCATGAAGGAAAATAAAAACTCAAAAAATAAAGGCAAGTGAAGGGAGGATCAGATATGACACTACCAAACTCATACACACTTCAAGAGTTTATTTTAGTATCATACCCTTCATGAAACATGTTAAGAGAGAAGTCATTTTTAGAAATACGTTCACAGATTTCATGAAAACAAGATGAAATTAATATGTTCTTGACATTCAAGATGAATAACTTCAACACACATTGCAAATGGACTTAGAGTATAATTAGCTTGCTTTGCATTATCTTAAGTACAAAACAAGGTACAATTTTGGTAGGGCTTCACCACACCATGAGTTAGAATCCTTATAAAGGTAAAATGGGTTGAATTTATATAATTTTAAAGGAGAGAGAATGGAGAAGCAAAAGAGGAACAAGTATTAGTGCCAAATTCCTCCCATAAATTATAAATCATAATAATAAGGTGTAAGAGAGGTTAAGAAACTGATGAGGACATGTGCCCATATCAAACCAAACAACTCCCTCACATGTGGCATAGGAACTCTTCCACTTTCCCTTCAGAACTACCATCATAAAATGAATTTATTGAGAATTCCAAATCAAGTTAGGACAAGTGTATCATGTTTTATGAGGAGAGGGAGTTACAAATAATCCCTCACCTATCTAGGATTTTTCTTGATCATGACATTCTCTTACACAAGCAATCATCACCTATCATCAAGATCACTCTCCAATAGGCATTCCTTAACATTTGGAACTATATTCTCTACATTATATGAGGCCTATGAAAGTTAAAAATCTCTAATATTGGATTCCATAGTTATATTTATGGATTCCATTGTTTAGCTATAAGAGTCTGAAGCTAGACTAATGGAGTCCATAGTTTTCAACATCCTTATGTAACCCTTCTTGGTTAGATCATATTGATTGATTGAAAAGATTATAGGTCTACTTATCATCATACATTATATGTGTACCATATATTTAAACCTCCATTTTATCTCACTTGACCACTAGACTATGATTTGACCAATTTTTTCTTCAAACTATCTCCTCGAGCATGGAAAAACTGTCCCTGATCTAAGACAAAATAGAGAGGGATTACCTTTCTAGTTTTGGTAAATTAAATATTATATAATATTACATAGGTATTTATAGTAATCTATACCAAATTTTGGCACCTAAATACTCTATTTTATCCTCCAACTTTGTACATCTGTTAGGTAGACGTTATGAACTAAGAAGTTTATGAAGGTGGGTAGGGTATGACTATGTTTATAGGTTTTAGGGATGGCCTTGAGATTTATTAGGACATTTATCTATCATCCTTGTATCTCATGATGTATCCTAACCATTTCCTTGTATTTTATTCCCTCAAAAACCTTCTTATGCCTTTGGAGTTACGGATAAGGTCCATGACTACCTAGGAGGGTTACACTATTTAACATGTTGGTTTTAGGTTGCCATGGCTTATTTAGGTCTTTTTGACGATAATTTGACTTCATATGAATGTGTTTTAATCCAAAAAGCTTTATATCATCTTTAAGGATCCAAATAAGGTATAAATTCCAACTCACTATTTACTAACCTTGTTGTAGGTGACCATTTCCAGGCTTGTGTACGAATAGGGGAGGGTGCATTGGTGATCAAAACCTCAAACTTCACATTTTATTTATAATTTAATCTTAGGAGTGATTTTTGAATCTTTTATGATGGTTTTATCTTGATGGCATAGTTATAATCTTCCATAATAATTACAAAGTCACTTTTCCATCAACGTCCTGTAGACATCACTACCCTTTTTTAGTGTGTTTGTAAGCACTTTAAAGGTGTTCAAACTCCATCTTCCACTTACTCTTTTGACCTAAAATTTTCCATAGTATTTTTTTGTGGATAGAGATATTATGAAAGACAATCAATAACATTAGAAACCCCTTTTTTCATCACATCTTATCCCAAAAAAGATCAAGGATCTCTTATTTAGTCCTTTTGGGACTGGAAGGCCAATACAATCAATAGGATTTTGGAAGTGTTTTTCATAACCTCTTGATAATTATCCATTTTAAAAAATCCTAACATGGTTCTCATCAATATTCAAAGGTTACAAATAGGGTTTCATCATACCTTCATATATGCTACCATGACATTAATAAGGCCTGTAGATGAAGGTTTGACTATGATATGTAGGAAAGAACATGAAAGAGCAAGAAAATATAAGGATGAGACTCTCCAAGTACATATAATGCATTTTATAGCCCTAAATTGAACAACATTCTTTGATGAGACTTGGAAACATCTTCACAACACCTTCAATGGCACCTGAAACAACTAAGAATGTAAAAGACTAATTAGGGGCACATTTAAGCTTAGAAGAGGCTTCCCAAAGTAATTGAGTTTTTTTTTTTAAAAAAGGAGCATGGGAATGTATTTAAAATCATGGAAAATAACCTATAACAAACAAACCCATCAATTCAAAATAAGAAAATCTGAGACAATATCAAATAGTGAGCCCCTCATGGTTGCAAATCCATAAAAGACTACCTCAAGTCAAATTGATTGTTCATAAAGGAATATAAACCAAATTTCAAATTATTAATATTAAATTTAAGTACAATTAGATTAATATTCAATGCTAGAATCATGATTTCCAATTCCACTTGTTTAACCCATGCCAAGTGATTAAATTTGGCCTTTATTTGCTTGCCAAGTGAAAATGATGGAAAACAAGTTACATATGAGATTTCTTTAATTATCCTTACAATACAATATTTAAATGACTTTTATGGAGTTTAAAATTAACTCTGCCACGTTTTAAACTGATGGTGGACTTAAGAAGTCTATACAAGTGTCCAAAACTTCTATTTTTGAGGAAAAACTACCATTTCTTGATCATAATAGACTTATAACTACCACCTAAATTTTTATGAAATTATTTTACCTTATTCAAATTTATATCAACCTTGATGACATATATTTTAACTTGCACCATCCAGACAAGTCAATTAATTAGCTAGAAAAGTGGCCAAATGACCCGTTTACCACATGAAACCTAGCAAATGGCCAATTGGTGACTTGAAGACACCTTGAAACAATTCAAAGACAATTTTAGGACATTTTAAATAAAATTTTTCACTTTTACTAAGTTTTAATAGGTTTGACCAATATTGAATTTGGTTGATTGATCCAGTACAAGGAGGATGGGTTTCAATAAGGACTAGGGAAAGGGTGACACATGTAGGATAATAGATGACTCCATAGGACATATGAAAATTTATATAAAAAGTTCAAGATAGTAATGGTTGACCCAAATTTGACTTGGGGTCAAATTTTTTCAACAAAGGTTTCATATGCATAGATTGCATAGTAGAAATGAAGGTCAAATGAGCCTCTCACAGATTATGTTCTTAGATGCAAGACCATTTTGGCTAAGTTAACTAGCCCCATGGCTGATGAAGAGATACAGGAGATATTTAAAAAAAGACTTATAATATCATTTAATGAATATATTATGTTCAAAATATTCTCTTCCTTCACCAAATTGTGTCATACACTCAAGGGAAGAGAAGTCAAGCTAATTTCAATGGGCAAACTTAAGTATTCAAGTATCTTATACACAACCAACAAGAGTAATAACAAAGTCTCATACAAGGTCATAATTAGTGATAACAAGATTAATAATAAACCAATATTTAATGTGGCTTTATATCCCCATCATCATGTAGTTTTATTAGCATCTCCTCATCGTGCATTTGCCAATCTAGTAGTTTTTATAGTCAAGGTTTTATAGTAGTTATTGGAATGTAACATCATTACTCTCCCTCCTATCCAAGAAGTAGATCCAACAAATCCTCTTCTATGAGGATATGATCAACATTCATTTTGTTATTTTCATAGGGTACCATGTCACACCATAAGTAGATGCATCAGTTTATGACATAAGATACATGACTTGATAGACAATAATCTACTTGATATGGACACTTTAGTTGAGCCTCCAAAGACAAAGATAACACAAGATAAATATTTGAAAATGTTTTTGGATCCAATTACATAGAATTAAAAATGGTAAATAGAGGACACATCAAGTGTTCATCATACATACCATACACATCCTCTACCAGCTACATATTAGGCACCTTTAGTTGAGGCACATCCTTGGAGAGGTCTGATAGGTGTGTATGAGTCTAGAGTTACAACAAGGCCTTTGATATATTTTTTATATTAGGATATTTTTGAGGATAATATAGGCTATAATTCACTTTTCATTAGTGTGCATATTCATAATCAACCTTTTGATAGTGTACTCATTAATAATGGTTCTAGTCCTAACATGTGGAACTTTACACTACTTTAGTATTTGGGTTATACAGATCAAAATATCACTCTAACAAACATAGTTATCAATGTTTTTAGTGGGCACATTAAAATTTCATTAGGTGATATAGTAATTCCAATATAGTTTGGTCCTACATATGTGGATATCACATTGACTATAGTTCTTAGAATATGAGTTTTTGACATATTACTTGGTTGATCATGGATTCGAAAACATAGGGTAGTACCTTATATAGTTCAAAGATGCATGAATTTATTTCATTCTAATAATATTACCATAGTTATTAGAGTTCCTTATGTGTCACCACTCCCCACTTTAGAGCCATCTATCATCTTATAGTCACCATCTCTAGTTCTTCCACCAATTTTAGTTTATCCTCTAGTTTTAGTATAGCTTCCACTACAAATCTAGCCATAATTGTAACATCCATCACTAGTATATAGGGTTAATACACCCCCATAATTTAAATATTCTAGACAAATTTTAGTGATAATATTCACACCTACAATATTTCTATTAAGATTCATATAGCTACATAGAGAACACCTATTCAAAGAGCCCCTTTTATTTCGAGATGGGTCCCTAAGATCCCTACACTTGTATCCACTTATTAGAGTTATAGGGGGACCCCAAATTTGGCTTCCAATTTAGATATTATAGATAAGATACATGGTACACAAATTTTATCTTCCCAATCTTAGGCATACATCTGTGCCTCATGATCACACATAATTCAATTGTTTGATATAAGACACCATGATAGGGAGTCTCATCTAAGAGTCCTTGATTAATATCATTTATTCCAAGTATTTATTGTATATATCTTATATCAAAATAAAAAATATATATAAAAATACAAAAATACAAAAATATTCAAAACATATCAAAAATACCAAAAACATTTTTATTCTATGCATCATCCATGCTTTACATTACTACTATCATGCTAGGACTTACATTTGTTGTTTCATGCTATTGTATGTTAATTTTTCTACATTACCATGATTTAATTTATCTTATTTGAGTGTGTGCAATGACATCCATCTCTTTGAGTTCTTCATTCTAACCATTAAGAGGGCACTCCTACTTCTATATTTAAGACATACATCAATATACATACCCACTAGATTCATTTTCTATATGACTACACCATAAAAGTTATGTCATTCCTACACTACAAACTTTGAGTTATCATGTTGATGTACATTAATTTATAGCTTACATAGAATATTATATCTATATTTCACTAGTACCTAGCACGTGTGTATCGCTTAACATATACTTCATCTTGTACTACACATGTTTTTCATACTTTCAAAAAAAATTGATTAGTTAAATGTGTTATATCTTCCAGTTATTACTTTTGATTTCATTCCTTACATAGCATAGCTTGTGTGATTGCACTTTTCAAATCCTACTTGTATTCTATTTATTCCTTAAGACATATGTCAATGTCCTTTACTTCTATTCATGTCTCTGACTTAGGACATCTACCAATGTCCTTGATTTGTACTATTTCATGTGTTTATGGCCCTTGTCCCAACTTTTCTTCTTATACTTGTATGTGTATGTGGAATTTTAACATGACTTCCATGCTTATTTTCTAGTTTGGCTAACATGTGTCCATGTCCCTTGTTTTTGTGGTCCCTTGGCAACCCTTGTATGCTTCTTTCTTATTTTTTTATACTTTTTTTATTTTTTTCTCTACATGGTGTGCAATGCCATGGTTATAATCATGAATTTATCTTGCTTCTTGGATGTCATGAAGGACAACATGATTTATCCCTCCATGCTTACTAACAAACTAATAACTAACAACTAATATCTAACATTACTTGTCTAGTTTAGTATCATACACATGATTTCACATTATTATATCTATCTAGGCATACCATGTTTGATATAATAATCTTTCAATACAAATATTGTTATATCCAAAGATATCTTATCAAATATCAATGCTATATCATGTATATATACAATTAAACACACTTGTAGGACACTTTTATTTTGAGGGAAGTCATTACAGGTTCATCATTCCTACCCTCAAAAGAGAGGGCATCATATAGGGGTTTGTCATAGAGATAAAACCTCATAATACTCAAAACAACATTCAAAATACTTAGTACCAAATCTAGATGTTAAACTGATTAAACTAGAGCAAAAAATAGTGATAGTTTTATATCAATAGTTAGTTTTCACATCAAAAAATAGCACCAAAAATGGATAGTAGTGCCAAACATAGGTGTGTCCACATTTTGGTTCTCCTATCCAAGAAAAAAAACACTCAAGGTTTCTATAAATAGGAAAAAAGTTTAGTTCATGGATAGTTGTTGCACTTCTAGATCAGTTAGATTCAGTAGTTTTAGTATAGTTTTCTCAAATATAGTGGGTTGTCATGTGTAACATGATGGTTCTCACTTTCAATTTAGATTAGGAATTCTGCATAACTTTAAGATCATAATCCATGTTCTAAACATCAATGATTGAGGGCAATGTGTGTGGCACATTAATCTTTTTTCATTCTAAGTTTACTTTATTCCAAGAATTCTCAATACTTACATGCCTTACTCCATCTATAGGTGGTTGGAATCACATTTGAGTTAAATTTTCATACAAGTTTATCTTTTTGAGTACTTGAGTTCCTAATTTATATTTTGCATGATCATTTTGCATCAATTTTGAAGAGGCTTTCATACAAGCCTATCCTCCATCTTTTAAAATGGTCAAGAATGGCCTAGTTTCTAACATATATTTAGGCTATCCATGCCACATTTTTATATTTCTATAACATCCATGGCTTCCATGAACTATCTCATCTGACATATATTCTATATGGATATCACTTCATAGCTTCACTTCATGGGGAAATGATGGAGCCAAAGGTTTAGCTAACCTTTGTATTCTTAAGCCACCTATTTAGAAGGACTAGATACACAGTCCAAACATTGATTAGCATATGCATGATTCATTGACTTCACATAGTTGGTGATGATAGAGCTAAAGGGCCAACCTTCACATTCTTGAGCCACTTTCTATGGAATTGAGCACTCAAATTCATTCATGATATTACTCTTAATTCAACACACACTCAGTATCATCGAACACAATCTAACATCACAACAAATTCACAATTCATAGTGTGTTCTCTCTATGCACATCCAACATCACATACCTTCATGAGCTTCACCCTTAGAAGTAAGTTTAGGTATTCTTCTTATTTTCCTTTATCCTAGTATTTCACTTTGTTTCATCATTAAAATAAAGGGGGGAAATGTAGTCATGTAAACTATGAAATTGTACAACTTCAATATGGCTAAGACACCTAATCCATAGGTCCTATTGTCTCACACAACCCTCATAGGCTACTTCTTTCACTGATTCCTAGTCATCCAAGTCTTTTTGGAATTAGATTTTTTAGACCCAAGTAGCCCTTTTGAGCCCAGATCCATCCCCCCAAGTCTTTTTACCTCTAGACAATAGCACCCAAATAGGTTAGGAACATTGGAACCCAAGGTGTCCTATTTTTTATGTTGTTGTCCAAGTTCACTTCTTGTCCTAATGATCAAATTCTTTGAATTCCTTATCTTTTAACTTGTCATCCTAACATAAATTCATTTAACCCATGATGATCGATTTCTTATTAAAGGTTATTCTAAGTCCATTTAGAAGGTTTGGAACTCATTTTCAAGAGAGACACAAGAATACAAGTAAGTACACTCAAGTACTCCCTATTTTTTGCATACAACCTTATAATATTATCAAAGCCTACTCAAGTTATTTCACCAGTCCCTAACTAGCTAATGCACATCCACTTTCACATTTTAGTTGTATTGATCATACACAAATTACACCAAGCACTTTAATGAGAGAAATACATTATCTTGATTCCTCTTTAGATTATTAGTATGTAGGTAGTGTTCCCATACATGGGGTTTGAAGTGCATAAATGTATCCTTTACACACTATCCCCTTCTCTCTTTCCCAAATTTGTATTAAATTTCAATCATTAGGAGCTCTTAAGAGTTTTTAAGATTAAATAGGCACATAGTGAGCTCCATGACATATAAGACCTTATAATTTTAGTGACAAGGTAAAATAGGCATTATGAGTAGAACTTATAAAGCTTTCAACCTTAGGACAACAATGCCAAAATAAGACTACAACATCAGACATAATTTTGTCTTGTTTTTGGTCTTCTTATCCAATCAAGAAATGAAGTCAAGAGACTTATTTTTGACTATTTCTCAGTCTTGCTCCTCTAGTATCAGACCTTGTATCAGTCTATATTAGTCAAAATAAGCTAAGCTCTAATCTCTCTCACTTCCTACTATATTTAGAAAATGTAAAAATATAATTTGTTTACACAAATCAGTAGTTTAGTTCTTTCATATTTATTTATTGATTTAATTTCTCAACCCATTTATTATTTAGGAATATAACTCCAATATTTTTAAAATAATAAAACACATTTTTATGTCTATTTTATTCTTGAAGAATGTGACTTTAGACTTGGATATCTTAACTCATTGGTCTTATGCATTTTTTTCATGAGGAAAATATTGTATATAATTATTAAAGGAAATTTTTATAATTTTGTAAGTTTTCTATAAATGTGTTTGCATACAAACAAAACTATTTCAAATGTTGAAGAGACTTAAAATATATTCTTAAAACTATTAGTTTTAGCTTGTGTTAATTATTTAAATTAGTAAAGGTAGATTTTGAATATTGGGGTTTGATCCTATGAGTTTTTAGGCTCAACTTTTACTATTTTTTTTCTTTATGATAGTTGCTTGTTACTTTTAGTAATAATGTAGCATACTTCAGTTCATGGATGATCAAAGTAAATAGTTTGTAGATATTATCTTGAGACATGGCATATTGAATAATTTAAATTGAATATAGTTTTGAAGGTAATATATATTTTTTGACTGGTTTTATTTAAATAAATATAACCTAGTTTGTATGTTTATCTTTTTAATAGAGAAAAAATTTCAAATAATGAAAATTTACATATAATTTGTGTTTCATTTCAAGTTGATATTTTTTTTAAACATTGAAATATTTGAACAATTACTTTATTTTAGCAATACTTTTAATATATGAAATTGATATTTGATATGGGAAAAAACATGATAATCTTATCTTAGTGGCATTTCATTTATTTATTTTTAGAGGCAACATGTTAGGTTAGAGTAGAAACACATAGATTTATCATAGAAATAATGCTTAGGGATCTTAACAAAATGATAACATGCTACATATTCTAGATAAATACTTAGTTAAAACCTTTATCACCTAAATAACCTCTAGCATGTGTACACTTATTTAGATCATGAAACTCATGTCTCCATTAATTTGAATTTTAGTGACCCTATATTATTGAATATTATATATTCAAATTCTCTATCATCCTATGCAACTCATGTTTGGTGATCCTTTCAAAGAGGTAGATATATATATCATCTATTTAGACATTGTTAAAAAAGTATTTCAACCCATTATAATAAACTTATAATAAATTTAATAACTCCATATATTGATCCTAAACTTGAAAATAATTTTTTTATGACTCGTGAATCCTCTAAACCTATCATTGATCCAATTGTAGTAGTATAAAATGGTAATTGAATGCAATGAGTGATCACTTGATACCACCCATCCTTAGCTTATCCCTAGATATATCTTAGGGCCTTTTCTGACCTTATACAACTTTTGTATGGGTATTACACATCCATAGACATCCAAGATTTAGTCTCAGACCTTTCTATAGGGATCCAAGCCCATAGTGATCCAAGGTCCACCACCTAGACACTAACATTATTCTTTGGGCACTACTACACCTCACTAGTGACCAAGGGATGACATTAGTGTCCCTTGCCTAATTTCAAATCCAATGGATATGTTTTAAATTCATAGGACAACTAGGGTTAACCTAGACCTATTTCTCTCTTCACACAAGCACTAGATAAATATAAATACATGACTTTAAGCACTTTATCAACTAGATGGAAATCATATGAAAAATACATTAAAAAAAATAGAATAAGTTATGTAACATCATGGTTATTGATCCTTATTCTACCTTACTTCTACATGTAGTTATATATATCCACCCTAGTCTCAGAACACATGTATTTCTTATCTCAACCTCATTGAAATCACTTAATTTGACATTCATACTACCATTAACTTGAACTTGCACTAACACTTAGATTGGGAAAACTAAATCAGGCTTGATCCCCTCTTGAGGTATTGGTATGTAGTCAAATCTCAACATAATGGGGTGTTGAGGACATCTATCATACCTAGATAACATCACACTTTTTTATACTTGTGCTTATAAAATACCCTAACAATATTAAGATATAGGGTTTACCTAGAAAATCAATCCAAAATAGGTCATAGATAATGAAGTAGATTTCATCTATACATGAATATGCATATCATAATTATAAACAACTACTCCCATAAGTTCAAAGTAGTCCCTACACAATGACATTAGCATTGAACAAGAGGACAGTATCAAGGTACATTACTATCCTAGGTACCAAAATAATATCTCAGAGGCTTTTTAATACCTAGATCTTTTTCATGAAATCATGATCACCTTATGTACCATTGTTTAGCCTCCAGATCATCCAACTCAATCAGTTTCTAGCTAAGTACTTATTTGTGTCATTCATTGATAGTTTTATAAATATTAGACTAGGCCAATTATTATACAAATTAGTTTTTATATTTATTTCATATATCTCCCCTAAATTAATTTACTCAAAACATTTAACAACCTAAGTTTTACATTTAATTAATCCTTTAAAAGTTAACTCATTTGGTGAACCCAACTTACAAAGAACATATTTCTCAAAACCATAGTGTACCATTAGGGTTTACCTTCTTATTTATAATATTTACCTAGGTTTTTAGTTTGTATCCTTTTCATCATTATTAGCATGATGTATGTATTTTTATAATTTTTGGTATAAATTCTTATGCTTTGTCTTACATTCTTACTACCCACCATTTTTATAATGATTCACATATATCATTATTAACATGGATCATGTTATAACTCAAATTAATTCATACATTCATACACCTAACCTTGATCCCCCATTTTATGGAGAACATTTTTGTGTGGCTAATTTTGTTTTACCTTCAGTTACTAATCAGTGATAGAGAGTTTAGATGCCTTTTCTTGTTCTTCCTCCACCTATACCTATTGACTATATTTTCTTAGATCCTATATCTACTACTCACCCTCATTAGATAGTATATCATATATCTCAAGTTATTATTAGATGTAATAAAGTGCCTCCTCAACCTATAGAAGAATAATTTAGTCTAACAATACATCCTTATCCCCAACATAATACAACATATCCTAGAGATCAACATAGAGCATATGATATCATGGATCAATTGAGAATACACCAACTAAGATTTATATATTAAAATTACACCAAAAGGAAACTATTTTCAAACATATTATTTTTCAAAAACTGAACTATACATATTTTCCTTAAGATATAGGCCCATCTTATTTTGCATCTAATATGAACACTATCAAGGACATTGAAGATGGTATATATTTTTCCAATGAGTATTTTCCCTCCAATTAGTTATTGACAAGAATCTCCCACTCTTTAATTAGGCATAAATTAAAACCATTTCTATTAAACAATTTATAATTGATAATGGTTCATGACTTAACATATGCAACCTCACATTCCTATAGACTATGGAGGTTGACATAACATCCATTCAATAGAAGTATACTAATATTAGATGTTTTGATGACATTACTAAATAGGCATTGGGTAAAATTACATTATATATCATATATGTTCCAAAAACCCTATCGATAGAGTTTAAAGTGATACCTAATCATTTGCATTACAATATATTACTTAAGATACCTTGGATACATGATGTGGAGGACACACCATTTACCTTATATAGATTTATCAAATTTTTAAATTATAGATACTTATAAACTTACCCACCTGATAACCACCCATTCAAATATTATAGAGTCACAAATCCTAACACCCATAGTATATATTTAAATGGACACCTCATGTTCTCATATGGTCCCCACCTCACAATATTCTAATAGAGAAGATGCATACATATGAGGTTGGGGAATCTAGAACCACTATTCCCACACCCATTACAAATCCTCTTACATCGTATTTATCTATAACCAAAAAGATGAAAGATACTCATATGCCATAGTTACCCCAACCCATGGTAGATGATGGTATTATCACAAAATAATTACCATTACTTGTTAATTTAGATGAAGTATACATAATAAACTCAGATATATATTCCTAAGACATTATAGAGGATGATCCAACACCCATATACATTGATAATTATTAATGTGGATTGAGATTCGCATGAGTAAGCCTTAGATTACATAGATGGTTTTAAGTCACTTATGACTTTAGATTTATAGTCATCACCACAAACTCATAGTTTCATAGATACAAATCAATACACTCACTTAAATATAGAGGTAGATTATTCTATATATTTGATACATATGGTCACATCTATGGATATTGACCTGTTTATTTAGATTCAAGAAGGTAGTACCTAGGGTAAACTAAAAAATATGCTATAGATGTTACTTGATTGAGGATTGATGGAATTACCCACATTTCACCATAAATCTATTATCATATTATCCCTACAATATGATATACCATTTTTTCATTTTCATATGATTATTGGACATGATATAGATATATGTTCATCCCTATAATATAAATTAAATACGTTCAAGTCTAAGGTAAATATTCATATGAAATACACTCTAGATCCACTATTAAATGCACCATAATGGGCTCTTTATCGACATAAACACTGAAGGAATAATCCATTGACTATCCATATTTTTTAAAGGATAAATACATCCATAACATAATTATCAATGATCATTCTCATCTTAATACTTTTACTTTAGCATTTTTACAACACATATGACTTTAAGATATTGAGCTACATCATGTTACAAATTAGTAGGACTATTTGGGACATATCACATTACCAATTTCATATATCCCTAATGTGGTCAACAAACTTATTTTTATTAGGAACATAGGCACTCACATAATATTTACACTTGGTAGTACACGGTTACAAGTAATAGATTCCATAATTCATCAAAAACAAGTTATGAAAAGACTTCTTTCTATATCATCTCAAATAAAAAGGTAGGAATATTAGAAGAAGATTTATAATTGTGTGGTATCTCTTATGTAGGATAATCAATGAGATTAATGTAGTTTTCTATGGTAATGGTATCTATGGAGCTAGAAAGAGGTGCAGTTGATGGATAAGGAGGAGCCTTCTTGTGAGAATGACTTGTAGGAGGATGAATAACTTGTGTTGATGTCACTTGTGGGAAATCATGAAGATGTTTATATATCACTCATAATCAATTAGTATGATGGGTATCACAATGGTGTCAAAGATAATATACTTACATGTATTTAAGGATGTATTCAATAGTATCCTAGGAGGAGGTATGGTCTTGTCTTTGGGATGGGTAGTGACCAATCTCATTGTGTTGATCTACTACCTATGTTTTCAAAAGTGGGTATAAGAATGGTTATTTTTCCTATGGAAGAAATGAATGCATCAATTAGTAGACTATTAGGGTCTACTAGTTGAAGTAGGAGAATAATAATTCTGGGGATGTTATTATAAATAATAATCTTTGGTCTAATGACTAGAAAATATATGAATATTATAATAATTTATCTACCCATTATGCTATTATGGGATAAATCTATGATAATAGAAGAATACTATCACTAAGGAAGGGGGTAGATGCAATGGAAAATAGACTAATCTCATTTGTAGGTAAGGATGGTTGTGCAGTAGAAATCATATGAGGCTCATTTATAGGTAAGGATGGATTTTTATCATGTCTAAGCATAGTGCCTATAATCCCTATATGAATCAAAATAGAAGGTTCTTGATATCTTATAAAATGATAATGTACTTCATGGCATAATCCATGAGTATACTTATAAGAAGCTCTATTGTGACTAGAGGCATATTATGTGAGTACTCCATCTCTACCCTATGAATAATAATTGAAAAAATAATATTAAGTATTTTAAAATAAGGAATGATAAAAGAAGAATGAAAATACTAAAGTAAAGAAGAGTAATATCCTATAACTTCAACATTTATATCTTGGAAAAATACATCTAGAATTAGGTCATCTAAAGCATAACCATCATCATAGTCAAGTATACGTAAGTCAATAGTACATGTAGGAATTATTTTATCATTAAAAGAAACACATTGAATGGATTGTCAATTTTTGGTTAGGGTAATTGGTATACCATCATAGGGTTGTTGATAGGATCAAGGTTGAATATAAGGAAGAAGCTTGGTGATGATTTGAGGGGAAAGATCAGAAGTTTTGATATTTAGGCTTATCTCATCTAACTCATCATCATCAAAATGTAAGAGGTTAGGTTGAATATTAATAAATAATTTAGGATGACTATTGTAACCTTTATTGGAATTAACTGGATAATTGAAGTGTTGGGATTCTCTAAATGGGCCACTAGGTAAGGGTTCAAAGGTGGGAATTTCAAAGAAACTATGTTGTTTGAATTATTCAAAATTCCATGGATTAGTGTCCCCTTGAGTTTTGCATATATAATTATTATGAAGAAATTTGACACATTAGCATGATAATGAATCAAATGCTCTCATACTATGAGTCTAAGGTCAACTAACTAAGATACTATAATACAAAGGGAAGTTAAAGAATACACCTTTCACATGGATGGTAATAAGAGGAATAGTAATGAGAAGCCAAAAAAAACCTAGAAAAGAAATTTTACTTCTACCATAGCCTTGACATGTACTGCATGTGGATTTAATGTTTCACTTAGAGTATCCAAGTGTTTTAATAAATTTAATGGAGGAAACAAATGTGCCTAAACCTTTTTCAATTAAAGCATGCTTAACTTGGATATCACTAATTTGGATGATAATTAATAAAAGAGGATCATGTACATTAAGCAATATCTCATAAGGAATCATAAAAGATATAGGAAACTAAAGTAAGAGAGAAGTGTGTGATATTTCATCGACATGGATGGACATCTATTCACATTATTGAAGTATGTTATCTTTGGATCTAGATAAGGCAACTTACCCTACAGGAAGAGGATGATGGATGTTTATTATAAATAATAATTGAATTAGGTGGTTTTGATGATAAATAGAAATTATTATTAGCTCTAAGAATGGGATTTAACATGGGAGATGGGAAGTTTTTATAATAGGATCATATTCATCATAACCCCTAAGAGGATTATTGAATATAGGCGAGTAGTGTTTCAAGAGATCTTTGGAATGAGTGTTGGAGGTATGATTAAAATTTTGTTGATAGGGTATGGTATTTTTATTTGGATTATGATTGGTTTGAATGAATTTAGGTAATTTGATGGTTGGTTGAGGTATTTATTTTGGTTGAGTATAAGAAATACTATTTAAAGTTTGAGGTGTGATGTTTGGTGGTATGGATGTTGGGGGAATAGTAGAAGTTATATCAATGGTATGCAAGGTATATTATATTTTTGTTGTTGAAAGTGGTTATTGTATGTGTATTGGTTCCTCTTACCACAATTCCATGATATGAGATGGGGAAGTGTATTAAATGATTTAGAATGGTTGAGAGGTGTGATGGGTAGGTGTTAGTTTTGAGTCAATATACATAACTAATCTTCTCATATTAGTCATATTAAAAACTTTTTCATCATGTTTTATAATGCTTATAAGGATTTAAATGTTTTTAGTAGTAGGAGTAGGTTGGTCAATTTTGTCTTGGTGGTTGGGAATGAGATCATTGTATATGGCTAAGTGAGAATTAGTTTGGTTTAAGTGTTGATTTTTATTTTGTGTTTTGTGAAATTTAAGTGCTATGTCATAAACTTGTTGACATTTTTAGATAAGAGACCCATGAATAAATTTAGGACCATGAATAAAATCCATATCAATATTTTATAATTATATAAAAGTCTCATTAGAATAGACCCAACTTGCATAATATGATGAATGGAGTCAAGATCTCATGGTAAATGTATTATAAGACATTTTTGAAATTTCTAATATGGATAATGGTTTGTCCACATTAGTATGGTTGTGTTTATAAAATGTGGAAGTATGATTAGAATTATTGTTAAGGGGAGGAACATGCTATATGGTGTTGTTTGGAGTAATATCTTGGATGGTGTTTATGGTGTCATAAGTGTTAGTAACACTATAATTGGTTACATGAAAATTTTAATTTTTTATGATAATGTGAGTTTCCATTTTAGGTTTAGGTGTTTCAAATTTATACAAAAGGAATTATTTTCATTTGGCTTGGTCAAGAGCTTCTTCTGAAGTTTTTGGAGACAAGGTCATAACATGGTATTTTAATTTAGGGTGGAGATAATTGGAAAATAAGTGGAAGTGGTTGTCATCCACCATATTATGCTCAAATTTATCCATAATTTGATGAAAAATTGTGCTATTTTGGTTTCACCTTTTTTTTTAATTTATAAAATGAGCTAAGTTGTTTTTGGGAAGATCACTAGTTTGGAAATCTTGGACTAGTGAGTTGACCAAGTCTTATAGGCTAGTGATAGAGTGGGTTTTTAATTCATTTTAATAATATAAAACATCTCCTAATATTTATTTAGCTAATATTTTGGTGTTATTAAAATTATTAAGCTTAACCTAATCTTTGTAAAGGTTGCTAAATATTTTGAGGTGCAAGGTAGGATCAGTAGATCCATTGTAAGTGATGATGGGGGTGATACCTCCACGTAAATGTTAAAAATTTAAGGTAATAGAGGTTTATTTTGAAAAATTTTTATGGTTTTTTTGATAATTGGAGGTTATGGTATGAGATTACCATGGGAATCCATAGGGGGTGGATGGGTATTAAGATTTTGTGTTCCTCATAAAACCTAATGTGGTTGGTTTTGGAGATATATGAGGTGATTTTGAATTTACATCATATAAATTTTATTATTAGTTAAAAATTTATGAATTTAGTTAATAATTTTTAAGATAATTTGATTATTTTGAGAAATATTTTGGCTAGTGGATGCAACATGTTATGAATTAGTACTATGTGAGGTAGTAGGATCTTGAGATGCAAGATGAGTATGCGAGGAGGTATAGTAATGCACCACACTAATATAATGAATAAAATTGGTATAAAAACAAGAATTGGTATAAAAATAAACATTGGTAGTAAAATAAACATTGGTAGCATGCTTAAGGATGTGGATGTTTTGAAGAGCCCCACTAGAAGTTGAACCTGCCATATTGGTAGAAGTACTTCGCATGGAGATTGAAAAAGACATAAAATATAATCTCATGGTGTGGGAAGGAGAAATATTATATTTTTAATATTGGGAGTAAAATAAAGGTATTCACCCAAATACATGGGAAAAGGTATGGGAATTTTAATTGGGTTCCCCTATATGAGGTCCCATCATGAGATTATATATGGTTGTAGGATCTTTCCTCTATGTTGAGGGTTTTCATTGATGAAAAAGAGAATTAATGTTGTGTATTTAATATCATTATCATATTATAAATAAAAAAAGTGGTTAAGTGTTAAAAAAGAATGGGGAGGAGTCCCATATGTGGTAGTGAAGGTGGAAACATGGACACTGCTTTGATTCATGATGGGTGACACAAGATGTGTCTTAGGAAATCTATTGATATGCATAAAAATAATATTATTTTATTAATTTAATTTTATATTATCCTAAATAAATAAATTCATGATAAAGGTTTGAAACTAAAAACTTAGTGAAAATGAAGGTCAAATATTAGGATACTAGGTTAAACCAATTGGTAATATATTTTAGGATAGTAGATATAACAGGCTAAAAAAGACACAATCAAACTAATCAACTATGTTCTATAGATGGTGAAATTGAGAGAGTCTATAGGACACACATTCATATAGGTTGAATATGCATTTAAGGCAATCACTAAGTATTCTATAAGAGAATATGTTGAACAAAGTGATGATGTTATATGGGAAAAGAGAGATTGTATGATATACATTCATGTAGATCAATTATGTTATGAAGGTAGGGATAGGTTTTGATAGTTATGATTGTATATGATCTAGTGTTATTTTGTGCAATATTTGAAATAAATACACAAATAACTATATTTATCTAGTCGATATAATTATGGAACACAACAAAAACCTTAAATATATTCTAGTTGATACAAGTTTTGTAATACAACATAAAGTTATTAGAGAGTAAACTACAAAAATAAAATGATAATCTATATGGTCATTCCTAAATGTTTTAAATTATAATTTATAGAAGTAAATGTGATAGAGAGTTGGCTATAAGAAAGGAACTAGAAAGGCAATCTAAGAATGGTTTCAGATAATTGAGGTTGAAAGGGATCTATATTGATGATGTTATTTTCTCAGTATTGGGGCCTACCCCCTTTCTTCATAATCATGTAGTAATAAGTGTATCAGTTACTTTTCCAATAAATACCATCAATCACATATTTATACTTGGATATAAAATAAATTTTATTTCCCCTTGATGATGAAATCCAAGTAGGCAGGTCTTTGATAGAAATTTTTAATGATTTTTAATGTTATGTGGTTTATAAGTGTGTGAAAATGAAAAATAGTGTGACTAAATTGATAAAATAAAAATTCCTATTTAGTCTATGTGTGTTACTCTAATAAATCAAGCAATAAAAATGAAAAGTGAATTAATTCTTAATAAGATGAGTTAATTCCTTTATTGGAAGGGTAAGAGTCATTTTAGATGACCATGTATGAAAATATTGAAGAACAAAATTGGTTGGTTCAATTCTATTTGTTGAAGTAACAGCCAAAATAAAATAGTCAAATGAGTTAACTATGTCTTATAGGTAGCAAGTCAATCTACAAAACTATGTTGATCCAGTTGACCTAGTTCATTGTAGGGTTATATTTTTATGGACTAAAACTTATGAAAAATAGGATTGTAATCAAAGAATGTAAATGACTAAGATGGTGAGAATCAACCTGATGATTTTGAATATGTTAAAACTATTATTTTTAGAATATTTTGTCTACATGAATATTTTTATCATACTAACAGATTTGACTATGTAGACTAAGTTTGAAAAAATATATTTTAAGAAGTGAACTGAGTTGAGTAGATTGTTCTAATTACCTATGGTTTAAGTTGACTTGAATTAAGACATATAGAATCACTCAAATTGACTATGTGTTAAACCTGTGGACAACATGTTAGACAAAGTTGATATATTTGATCCAATACTATAAAAAAATTAAATAAAAAATAAATGAAAATAAATGAATGCATGAAGGAAAACCTAAAATGGTTAGTCCACATTGGGTTCACCAAAATGTATACAAAGAAAAGTGAATCTAATCAATAAATCAATCTTATCTTGGAGAATATAAATCATGCTATCACTTCTACTTGTTGGTAGGTTTAGGCAATATAGGTCATGACCAATATGGATCCACTAGACCTAACTAAGGATTACGTTACCACACAATATCACTAGAGAGGGTTCCACAACATCTAATCAATCAATAATAAATAATAACCCGATATAGGTCCTATGTTTTCGTATCAAATTAAATGACAAAGTAATGTAAATCTAATATAGTGCTCAACAAAGCATTTGGAATAAAATGGGGGTAATAAACATAAAAGTAAACATTCAAAGAATATTTGTACTCAATTTAATTTAGAGGTAATCCTAATGCATGGAGAGAGTAACATATTCATAATCTAAAAAATTCAAATTTATCTAATTAATAAATATGACAAAGAGATTGGAATACTTACATTAAAGACAAACTTGTTCTCCCCTGGATCATGGTTCTTTGCAAGAGGTTGTTGTGGTTTTTAAGGATGACAAAGATAGGTGAGATCTAGTCTACATGATTTCTCCTATGCACCCATAATATTTCTCTTGGAAGATAATATTTTCCTCTCCAATTCTAGTATGAAACTCTAAGCAATGTATCCTTAAGTAGAATGATGGATAAGGAGATGAAAAAATAAAAGATTATCTATATCTACCTCTCTCTAAAATGGTGATAAGGATGTGATTATATATATGGATCTAGCCTTAAACTATTTCAATGTTTAAGATGATAGATTTGGTCCAATCAATCCTTTTATTTAAAAAATAAGTAAGTTCAGTCCTAGACTAGGTTGATTGGGATTAGCCTAATCCCATAACACACTTATATTTTAAGAATAGGGTCAACCTAGGGTGATTTTGTTTAGTAAATAACAAAAATAGGTTTTGGGAAAGGTATGGGTTATTTGAGACTACAAACTTATTGGAGTGTGTAATAGATTTGTCAAAGCTTAGGGAAATGTATAGAGAGGTATGTGTTGGTTTCAATTGGTTATATAGGGAACAACTATCTTTTGAATCACTAATGGTCTATCCATCCCTTTCCTATTGCACACTTAAAGGCATGCACTTAGAGATATTAAGACTCAATGGGTTCATAAAAGATATTAATCATCAATAATTGTTAAATATTTAAAATATTATTTTTGTACATAGAGGACATTAGGAGATTTACCTGTGTTATGTTATACATTGCTAGGACTCCTTGGGATAAATCACACTACTAATTGCATGTGGTCCTAAGGTGGTCAACACACTTATTTTTGTAATGAACATAGGCATTCAAATTATAGTTACACTTGGTATTACATGGTTATAATTAATGGATTTTATAAGGAATACATAGAGTTAGACATTTAGTCATGAAGGACACATAGTTTGGATTCTACATGAAGTCACAAATGAGAACCATAGGTTTCACATAGATACCATAAGTTCTAATGTGGTTTACCCTAGGACTATATGGGAGGATTATCATGTTACTAAACTCAATATAATACATAATAATGCCAAGGATAAGGTTATACTATTACTAGTAATATGGTATGATGATCATAATGATGATTATTTGTTTGAGTTTGGGTAGATTCAGTGTTTGACACTGGATGATCTCCCACCAAGTATACCATTTAAATATACACATCCCATAGATGTGTTCTTAGGTATTATTATAGCTAAAAATTTTACCCTTGAGATGGTTATTCAAGCCCTCTCAACTTTAGCTATGTAATGGGATTAATCCAAGGTTGCGGGTGACCTTACAAGGGGATCAAACCACTAGAATTTTAGCTAGCACCCAAGTAAAACACTTACACTAAAAAATATACTCATTTATTTACCTAGATAAGGGAAAAAAATAATATTAAATATAATAAATAAACTAAAAGGTGATGCACCAAATATCATGTCCTCAGCTTATTGATAATGCACTATGAAACTAAGTTATGATATGATTATGCTACTCTAAAATATTCCCAATCACATGATTGTTTCAAAATGAGTTTAAGAGGGTTAAAATGGTTTATGATGATAAAAAAATAGTTTATATAATCAAAAAATAATGTTTTATTAGTTATCTAACTAAGAAAACCAAGTATCACACTTCATTTGACCTTTGAGAGGCAACAAACTTACATAAACACATGAACAAGAAGGACAAATACAAGGATGTACATACACTATCACTAAACATTAATCAAAATAAAACACTAAAAATTATGTTTCTCAAGACAAATATATAATATCTATCTTGAATTTATTCTAATAGGCAATCATAAGACTTAATTTTGGCAGGTCTTTACGATAACTAATGTGAGGATGCTTTGCAGGTCCATACAAGACTACATATTTAGGAAAGTGTGAGCAAGAGAGAGAGATATGGGGTGTAGAAAGTCATGGAAAAGTGTCTTACATCATGAAGGAAGTTTCCAAATAATTAATTGAGTGAAACAATAGTCTTTAAGGTTGTTATCAACATGTATACATTTATTTAATGATGCACTCTCTGAAATAGGCATAGGAGGTTACTTAGACAAATTTGGGCTCTTGAATCTAACTCATATTTTTTGAGGCTAAAAATACAAACATAAAAGGATAGATAAAATATGTTTTATTAAAATTTTTAATGATTAATAATTTTCTATGTCATTTACATGAAATTTTTGTAACCTCTCTTTCACTTCTCATTAGTATGTAATTTTCACTAGCTCCTTTTAGTCTCAGAATGATTAAAACTTGGTTTCTAAACTTATGACTATATAAAAACTTCATGAAACCCTCTTTATTACTTTATAAAATTTTATAAACCAATATTAGTGCTTAAATTATTTTCTAACATCCCATTTCATTCCCAAACCTATGAAATGGCTTCATTTCCTTATATCCCTCAAAATAGGTTAAACTCCTTGTGTAGGATAGTGTATGGATGATCTTGAGAAACTAATCATATATTTGAGGACCCAATATGGATTTACATCTCCATGACAAATTTAATGGCCTTAATATTATCATAAGTGTACTTATTTACTCATTTTTCTTTCCAATTAGGTCTACATTAGCCCTCTAAGCCAAAAATACTAAAATTTTACTTGATTGACCTCCCACACATGTTAAACATCCAAAAAGTGTGTGATTAAATTTATCCAAATTGTATCCATTATCCATGACAAATTTGGACCTATTATACCTTTTGGAGATATGATAACCATGAAATGGTCTAAGAAACTAACCCTTCTCAAGCCCCTTTCTACACTACCTTCAACAACCAAACCTATAAAAGTAATTTAAATATGGAATGTATTGATATTTAGACTTGGATCAGTATAATAAAACCCAAATAATCTCTCCCAATAGTTTTAAAGTGTTTAATTGCTCAAAAAATACATTTCACCTTAAAACCCTATAAAACATAACATTAATTACATTTCATATAGTTATAGATACCAATAAATTACATGGAGATAGCCTGTTTGGATTTCTTAGTTATTTTTAAGAGGTTTCAAGATAAATTCAAGTCATTTTAGGCACTTTGGAGACCAATATTTGACATTAGGTTCATATTAGGGTTTTAGGAGTGTTTAAAGTGGTTTAAGTTATTAACATTTATTCATAAACCATAGGCCCTTAAATCTTAAACCAATGCCAAAAATTTCAATTACACTAGAATCATCAACTTTTCTTAGGAGGCCAAGTTCCCATGTAATCTATCCATATATTTCTAAGCACAAGAAGGTGCTCTTTGAGTCTAAAATATATAATTAGATGGTGGCCTACATTCTTAGCCTTCATTCATAAAGGTTAGATTCATAAACCAACAACTAATGGTATAATATTGAAGTATGAATACCTATTCACCATCTCTAAAATCCATTAGACTCCATACGTAAGGTCAAGATCACATCAAGTGAGATAAGGTCTTGTTTGAAATGCAGACATCAGCTTGAAAAGTTTAAGGTCTTATAGGCCTAAAAAAAACTTTCTTTGTTTCCATCTACTTATGCTTGCCTATTTATGGTCTGTAAATTTTTTTTGAACTTTTCAAAGTCATAAGACTCTAATTTTACCCCAAACATTCTACTTTTCTCGTAATTGTATATATAGGCCATTGTGCTTGGAATTATACTCCATAAGCCTGAAAAGACTTATAAGGTTTATCATTACTTTTGTTAACTATAAAGGTATTATGGATGTAATATTTCATTATATAATCAATACAATATTACCTACTTCATTCAGTAGACTCTTTTTTAATTCAAAATAATCAGGCCTCTTGCACTTGACTAGGTAGACCTATACGTACCAAATTGGTTATGTGTGCAGGGGTTGAAGTGAGTTGGTTTTTATCATCTATTATAGGCACTCTTTAGGATTATTCTTATCTTAGATGGAATTTTTAATTTTCCTACATATCTTAGATCCAATCTCATTGTGTGAAATACATCTTTTCTTCAAGTTTAGGGCAAATTATAGCTTCAATCATGTAGGTGGTGATTGGAGTTTTGACTATATCTTTAAGATTTTTAGGGCCTAAATACAAACCACTAATGAAAATAATGATTTTTTTTTATAATTTTAAGTTTATTTATTCTCTTTTTAAGTTTTAAACATTTATACTACTTTTCATCATCAATTTAATACACTCTTTTTCTCATGTCTATTCAAGACATAGCTTTAGGTGGTGATTGGAAGAGAGTTTGAATATTGAGATTTTAAATTAGCCATATAAACTAGGATATGAACATTCTGAGATTGATTAACTTAATTTAATATTCCTTTCACAATATTAAAATTTCATTATTCTTTCATTACATCTATAGTATTTTGATTCTTGTCCTCATACACAGTCCTATGTATGAGTATCTAAGCCTATAAACTCAACCATATCAACCCTCTTTTGACTCTCCAATAGATTAGGAGTCTTAATTTATATGTATTTTTTTCATACCTTCATTGACTCATGTTTTCTTAACCTATTATTTTCGACATGAAAATTGGATTTAGACCAAAATTATGACCTACGGGTCTGATACCTATTAATCTAACATTTTTCTTGGATGGGCTGCCAAGAACCAACTTATTGAGTCCTTACATTTTGGGATTGTATCAACTCCTATAATTTTATTATAACTACCTCAATATACTTTTATATATCCTAATATCACTATGTAATCTCAAATTTTCCTATTTATATGTGTAGTCTTGTAGATGTCATCAACTCATGTGCAAGGCTTATATATGAAATTTGGAGTCTATGTAATAATTCATGATTTTTGATGATGAAGTGAGGTTTTTCATAGTCGAAATAGTATTTATAATTCTAAACCATGTATCTCCACTGTTTGATCATCTCAAATGTGAGACTTAAGACCCATGAATGTCCACCTACATCTCTATAGACATGTAGGTGGTTAAAACACATTCTAGCCCTTTGTTTGAGAGTATATTTGGACTATAATCTCATTAACTTAGGTTTAAAAATTTTACAACAATATTATCACATTATATAATTGTTTTATAATTTATATTTGGGTCAATTTAAGTAATTGGGCCTATAGGAGGGTTTTTCTACATGACACCATGCCTCCAAGTAGAAAGAATCGTGATACCACTTAAAGGACTATATATCATACCAATTTTCAAGAAGATAAGAAATGAATAATATAAGAGTGAGTATTTTTTCATTAATAATGAGGCACTTAGAAACGGTTGATAGTGGAAACATTTAAAACCAACAAAAACACTTGTAGCTGGGGTGATATGTTTCATATGCTTGGGACACTAATTTCCTTGTTAAGGACACCTCACTTAGTTCAGATAACTGATAAAAATAAAATTAAAAATTATCATTTTATATATGAAAAAATCACCAAAAATAAATCTCCTCCATCAAACTTTCAAGTGAAGAAAAAAAGCAAAACTAGACCCTACTTAAATGAACAAGACATACTGACCTCCTTATACTCTAGAAGATTATTCATAAAGGATGGGACACAAAATTTATGACTATGGACATTTATATTAATTTCATTATGAATATATCCTCTATAAAAAATATCAAGCCCTGAATCCCATTGTATTATCCATACTAAGCATGTAAAAACTACCCTTATGAGTTTACCAAGAGAGAGATGGAGTTATTCATGTAATTTATGAAATATATGGAACTATTAAATATTTTAAATTATGGATATGACATGGATAAGGTTAAAATACATACCTGAACCATCACCATCTAAAAAGTGATCTCCCAAGACCATACAAGTGCCTATAACTACCTATAAAGGACTGATTCTCTCAAATTGGATGTTGAACCTACAAAAAATACTCCAAATGATATTATTGACATAAGTGAGAGTTAAATAAATTACTAAAAGGCTTTAAAAATTCTATTTTATGTATTCTTGGTCCTTGTCATGTGTTGAATTTGACTATATGCACATTTTCGCTTGTATGGCACTTACCTTAATTTTCACAAAATAACCTTAGATTTTAGAAACAAATGTAAAGTGTTAATAGAAGGTAGTTAAAATATGACATGACTCTGAAAGACACTTTATGAATTTTTACACTTTTTGACTCCATCTTTTCATGTTCACACTATGAATAGACTTAACACCAGACAACCATAAACATTACCTTAATTTTTTCAAAATAACCTTTATTTTTGTTAATAAGACTTTTAACAAGACCATATAAAGACCCAAAGAGGAATTTAAGGACTATGATCAAGGCCATAAAACATGGCAACTCAAGCTTTCAATGAACTTAGTCTATGGAAGCCAAAATTTGGCTTTTCATGTTCACTATCGAGGACATCCACCGATATGCAAGAGATTTAAAGGAGAGCCACCATTAGAACCAAAAAAAGGTAGATTTATGGACATGATATCAGAATTATGATAACTTGGATAGTAAGCAGTAAAGATCCTCTTTATTAATGATTTATTATAAGGGAGAGTTTGAGGAAACATCTTCCTTTTATATGAATACAAAGGTAATTAAACAAATTCAAAGGGAATATCTTTCAATTTTTATCTTTTAGTCACATTTCATGTGAAATTTAGCTCACTAATCAACTATTAAGAGATTAAAACTTGTAGTAGTCACCAGATGTTGCATCAAGAAGGATACTATAGTTTAACTTTTGTTAAGACCAACATAAATATTGGACAACCTTTTTGTCTAAGTCCCATTGGGCATGATATAACTATTATAGATCAAATTTGCACCATTGAGAGGGTGATTCAAGTCCTCTCAATCTAAGTTATGCAATGGGATTGATCCAAAGTTATCTATGACCTTACAAGGGGATCAAATATCTATATTTTGGGATATCTCCAAAGTAAAACACCTATAAAAATAAATGTACCATTTACTTGACATGGAAAAGGGATGAATGAAGATTAAATCTAAAAAATAAACTAAAAGTTGATGCACCAAACATAAGGTCCTTAACTTGTTGAGAATTCAATATGAAACTAATTTACAATTTTATTATGCTATTCCAAAACACTGTCAAACACATTAGTGTTTCAACATGAAGGTTAATAAGATTTCAAGGGTTAAGGATGATTGACCAGGAGGTGATATCATTAGATGCAAATGTTTTATCAATTTTCTAACTAATAAAACTATGTATGACACTTAATATGACCTATGAGAGGCAAAAAATTTACATACGGTAATAAACATGAAAGACAAATGACAAGGACTGCATACACTATCACTAAGAATTCATCAAAGCAACATACTAAAAATCACTATTTGAAATATGAATTTAGAATATCTAGATTTAATTTATTCCAATAGGAAAGTACAAGACTTAATTTTTATAGGAATTTACCATAATCAATGTGATGATTCTTAGCAAGGCCATATTAGGCTACATATATATATGAAAGTATGAGAGAGAGAGAGAGAGAGAGAGAGAGAGAGAGAGAGAGAGAGAGAGAGAGAGAGAGAGAGAGAGAGAGAGAGAGAGAGAGAGAGAGAGAGAGAGAGAGAGAATATAAATTCATAGACAATTGTATTCTATCATGAAGATACTTTAAAAATAAGAAATTGAGTGAAAAAATAGTCATGAAGGTTGTCACCAACATATGTACATTTATTCAATGATGTGTTCTCTCAAATTGGATTAGGAGGTTAATTATACAAATTTGGGATCTTGAATCTAACTCATATTTATTTATGCTACACCTCCACACCTAAAAGTATATTTAAAATATTCTTGACTAACATTTTGAATGATTAATAAGTTTATACCTCACTTTAATGGAAGTTTTTTAACCTCTCTTTCACTTATCATTAGTATGTAATTTTCACCATTTCTTTCTAAGCTCAAAATGCTTAAAACTTGGTTTTTGAGATCATGAATTAAAAAAAAATCATGAAACACTCTTGATTTCCTTAGGATATTATATCAGCCAATCTTAGTTATTAAAACATTTTCTATCACCCCAGTTCATGCCTAAACCTCTCAAATGGCTTCATTTCCCTATAACCCTCAAAACAAGCAATACTCCTTATGTAAGATAGTTTATATATTATCCTAACATTTTTATCATATATTTTATGACCTATTGTGCCTTTTAAAATCCATGCCAAATTTCATGGCCTGATTCTGAGTGAAAGTTTACTTATTTTCCCCTTTTCTATTTCTAAATAGGTTTCCATTATCCCTCTAATCTTAGAAAACTAAGATTTTACTTGATTGACCTCTCACACATGTGAAACCTCCATAAAGTGTGTTATTCAATTTACCAAACCTATAACCATTCTCCATTCCAAATTTGGACATATGAATTATTGTTAACATATAAGCACCATGAAATGGTCCAAGAAACTATTCCTTCTCAAGCCCCTTTTCACATTGCCTTCAACAACTAGACCTGCACAGGTACTTTCAGGGTGGATTGTGTGGTGTTTTAGGCTTAAATAGGTATAATACAATCCAAATCATATCTCTCAATGGTTTTTGAGTGATTAATTTCTCAAAACCATACATTTAACATTAAAACCCTATAAAATATATTATTTACTTCATTTCATATACTTGTCGGTACCAGTAAAGTACATGGTGAGAACCTTCTTAGAGTTATCAATTAATTTAAATATGTTTCAAGAGAAATTCAAGGCATTTAAGGCACTTTGGAGACCAATATTTCACATCGGGTCCCTATTAGGGTTTTAGGAGGGTTTAAAGTGGTTTAAGTTCTTAACAATTATTCATAAAATATAGGCCCTCAAATCATGAAAAAAAAAAAAAAAATTTCAATTAGAATAGGCTATTCAAACTTTACTAGGAGCTTATGTTACCATGCAATCTATAAAAATAGTTATAAGCACAAGAAGGTGTTCTTTGAGACTAAACTATGCCATTAGAGGGTACTCTACATTCTAAACCTTTGTTCATTAAGGATGGAATCCTAAACCAACAAATAACTCACAAGGTCAATATATTAAATCCATTAGACTCGATGCACAAGGTCAATATCACATCAAGTGAGATAATGTCTTGTTTGAAATGTAGTCATCCACTTATAAATTTTGAGAAGGTTTTATAGGCCTAAAATCCACTTTAATTATTTCCCTCTACTTATAGATGCATCTTTAGGGTATATAAAATATTTATGAACTTATAAAATTTATCAAACTCTCATTTTACCCCTGATGTTCCACTTTTATCATAACTAAATATATAGGCTTGTGTGTTTGGAATTATGATCCATAATCCTAAAGAGAATTAAAATGTTTGGTATTACTTTTTTTAAATCTAAATGTATTATTGAGGTAAAAATGAATCATATAATCATTCCAATATGACCTAATTATTTAAATATAACCTTTTGTGTTTAAAAATAAGTAGGCCTCTTGCACTTGACTAGGTAGACGTGTAGGTGCCAAATTGGTTGTGTCTATAGGGGTTAAAGTGAGTTGGTTTTTATAATCTCTTATACCCTATTTTTAGGATTATTTTTATCTCAAATTAAATTTTTACTTTTCCTACCTATCTTAACTCCAACCCCACTACGTTAAATACATTATTTCTTTAAGTTTAGGGTTAATTGTGGCTTCAATCTTGTAGGTGGTGATTAGAGTTTTGACTACATCTTAAAGAGTTTTAAGTCCTAAAAACAAACCAATAATAAAAAAACATGACCTTTATTAAAATTTTGAGTGTATTTATCCTCTTTTTATGTTTTAATCCTTTATAGGACCCCACATTATCAATTGGATATACTCTTTTTCTCATGTCTATTTATGACACAAATGTATATGGTGATTGGAAGAGAGTTTAAACATTGAGATTTAAAACTAGCCTTATAAAATAGGCTATGGAAATTTTAAGAGTGATGAGATTAATGTAAGATTCCTTTCATCATCTTAAAATGTAATTAGTCTTTTATATCATCTACAATATTTATCTTCTTGTCCTCATACGTAGTCCTATATATGAGTATCTAGGCCTATAAACTCAATCATCTCAACCCTATTTTGATTATCTAATAGCTTAAGTGTATTTAATGTTATTATTTTCTTCCATACCTTCATTCCATCATGCTTCCTTCATCTATTATTCTCCACATGACAATTGGATTTTGACCAAAATGAGGACCTACAAGTTTTCTACTTGTAGGTCTACCTTTTTTCTTAGATGGGATACAAAGAACCAAATTATTGAGTTCTTACACTTTGGTACTATATAAAATAATTTAATTTTATTATCATGACCTCAATATACCTATATATCTAATACTAGCACTATGTAATCTCAAATTTGTACATTTATATGTGCAGGCCTAAGTATGAGGTTAGCTCATGTGCAAGGCTTATGTATAAAAGTTATATTCCATGTATTCATTCAAGATTATTGATGGTATAGTGAGGTTTATTAGGGTAAAAAGTGTGTTTATGGGTCTATACCATGTATTTCCATTGTTTAAACATCTCCAACATGAGACTTAAGACCCATGAATGTCTATAAACAGGTATGTAGACCTATAGGTAGCTAAAACACATTCTATCCCTTTTTTTAGAGTAAATTTGGACTCTAATGTCATTACCTTGGGTTTATAATTTTTAAAATTATATTATCACATGATATAATTATTTTTTCAATTCTATTTGGGCCAATTTTAGCAATTAGACCCATATGAGGTTGTTTTTACAATACACCGTGCCTTCAAGAGGTAAGAATCATGATACCACTTGAAGGACTATATATAAATTAATAATTTTCAAGGATAAAGGACATGAA
Organism: Torreya grandis; assembly: GCA_037957365.1. Lineage (NCBI taxonomy): Eukaryota > Viridiplantae > Streptophyta > Pinopsida > Cupressales > Taxaceae > Torreya > Torreya grandis. The sequence continues at coordinate 388,107 of JARHVA010005975.1, forward strand.
TAATATGATAGTTAGGATTTTTTCATGAATAATTAGGCACTTGGAAAATTTTGAGAATGGAAACATTTCAAACCAACCAAAACACTTACAGTTGGGGTGATATGTTTTATATTCTTGAGACACTAGTTTTTTATTTAATACACCTCAATTATGTGAGTTAATTGATTAAAATGAGATTATAAAGTATAATTTAATATCTTAAAAGACATTGAAAAACCTAATCTCCTCCATTGAACTCTGAAGTGAAGAAACAGAAGCAAAAGTAGACCTAACTTAAATGAACAAGACATGGTGACCTCCTTGCACTCTTTAGAATTTTAAAAAAGGAGGGACCAAAAATTTGATTAATATTTACACTTATTTTATTTTAATTATTACCACATCCTCTGGAAAAAATATTAGACCATGAATCCCAATGTATTATCTATACTGAGCATGTGAAAACTTCTCTTGTGAACTCGCTAAGGGAGCAATGGAATTCTTGATACAATTTATGAAATATTTGGACTTATTTAAGATTTAAAATCATGTGTATGACCTAAAAAATTTAAATATACACCATTAAACCATCATCATATACAAATGGATCTTGTAAGGCTGTACAAGTGCATATAACTACCTATAAAAGAGTGATTCTCTCAAATTGGGTGTTCAACCCACAAAATTGACTCCAAATAATATTAATGACATAAGTGGGAGTTAAATAACTATATAAAATGATTTTAAAAGTGTATTTTACATCTAATTGGTCCTTATCATGTGTTGAATTTGACTACATGTACTTTTTTCCTTGTTTGATACTTTACCTTAATTTTCACAAAAGAACCTTAACTTTTAAAAATAAATGTAAAGTGTTAATACAAGGTGGTGAAACACATGAAATTAATATGAAATATTCTTTATGAATTTTGACACTTTTTGACCCCATATTTTCATGTTCAATCTATGACTAGACTTAGCACAAGATAAACACAAACATTACCTTAAACTTATCAAAATAACCTTAATTTCTCATAATAATACATTTAATAAGACCCTATAAAGACCCCAAGAGGCATGTAAGGACTATGATAAAGGTTATAAAACATGAAAATTCAAGTTTCTAATGATCCTAGTCTATGGTATCCAAAAATTGGATAACATCTTTGTCAACCTCTTGGGAATGCATATTTGACTATGCATCTAGACTAGTTGATTAGAAATTAATTGGGATATGAAATCACAAATGAATATAATACTTAAAAACCACCTTTAAACCAACTAAATAGGACTAAAATCAAAATAAACACCACACTACACATGTGTCATAAGACACTTTGAGGAAATAATAACACAGAGTAGAAAAGACACCCACTTATGCTTGAAGTACTTAAGGAACACAAAACACTACTCTAATAAATACAAAATTTTAAAATTTACCTTGGTAGCATCACTTAATGTATATCCCATTGATTGGGATAGTCAATTATTTTCCATTCAATCTTGAAAGTTAAAAGGTGTTATGTTCTTTGTATGCAATGATATCATAAGTTCCACTCCACAATTCATCAAACTTAGTGTTCTTACTAGGCTTAGCTCTATCAACATCCCATTTTAAGACAATATCTCCTTTTCAATATGTTCTTGATATATCTCTCTTGTCAAAGTTTTTTTTCAATGAAGCTTGGTGATACTCCATTATGTGCATAGCATGATCTCTTGCTTCTTTCAAGGCCATTTGTTATGCCCACCTTATCTCCATAGGATCATTATCTAATCTCACAATTTGATGTTCCAACTCAATGGTTAATAACTCAATTGAAATGGGAAACTTATCTTCACTTCCATATACAAGCATATACTATGAGTTAGTAATATTAACCATTGGATTGATCTTATGAACCCATAGAGTTATCTTCAACCTATTGTGCCAAGTCCTTTGATTATATTCTATTGTCCTCTTTATAATTATTATCAATTTATTATTAGTGTACTTAGCAATCCCATTTCCTTGGGATGGTAATTATAATAAGTACTCAAGTAGATGTCACTTTGTAGGGCCCATTCCGTTGTCCTTATACAATCAAAAGCCATGACATTATTAGAAGTGATTATTGTAGGCACCCCAAAACTTGTTACTAGGCTCTCATAGAAGTCAATAAATGAAATTTCATTAGCATCCTTGAGGTCCACTACTTCTACCCACCTTTCTAAATATTCAGTAGATATAAGGACCTATTTAGGTCTTGCACTAGATGGAGGATTGATCATCGCAATGAAATCAAGTCCCTATTTCATGAATGGATGTTCAACTTGAATAGGATGAAGAGAAATGGTTTCATGTCTTTGTTTTCCTACAAATTTTTCACATTCTTGACATCTTCTAACCTAGGAACATGCATCCTTGAATAGGTAGGACAATAGTAACCAACCTTCAATATTTTTGTAGTTATAGTTTTAAGTTAAAAATGAACTCTAGCTAGTTCATCATGGAAATGTTTTATAGGATTATCAACCTAGTCTTTATACACAAATATTAAGACCATTACATTGAGGAATTTCCTAAAAATAACATCATACATAAGAAAATAAGGTGTTTCCTACAATTATAAGTATCTCCTTCTTACTTGATCTAGACCTATTAGACACTCACCTATTTGAACTAACCTCACCATTTCTTGTGTTTAACTTGGAGTAGATGAAGTTTTAGATATACTAGGACTCTCTTTTAATTCTAGAACCATATCTTCTTCTTATTTTATGTTTTATTATAGATGTTCACATATCCCTCTTCCTCTTACTATCTTAGTGGCTTTTATCTCCACATCACACTCCGTCACCTTAGTTATCCATACATCTCTTTTCTCATTCAATTATTTATTCCAGGGTAAATTTATAATACTTGGATTAGTTAACATAACATGTATTTTTTTTCACACCACATTCCTAAATTTTTTGAGACTTCTCATAATTACCAATACTTGTTTCTCAATATATGTATACCTTTATTTATAGCTTTCTAATCCTTGACTAAAAAAAATTATAGATTGTTCAAGTTCTCCATTTTACTATTACATTAACATAGAATATATGGTGTCAATTTTTGAAAAATCATATAAGATAAATTATTTATAAAAATTAATATTGATTAGTGTAGGTTCTTGAGCAATAACTTATTTCATGGCCTCAAAACTAGTATTCACTTCCTTGGTCCAAAAAATTGATTGGTGCTTCTTAAAAATGGATTTTATAGTCCTTATGTAATTTGAAAATATAGGTATGAATATATTTTTAAAATTATCTTCCCAATAAAACTTTTCAAGGCTTTCTTATGTTTGGGCAATGACAAGAATAGTATGGAACTCACCCTATCAGGGTCTCTATCAAGACCATATTTAAAAATAATATAACCAAGAAACTTACCATCATGTACATCAAAAAAAAACATTTATAGCTTGAGAGAGATCCCATATTCTCTAAAACTTTAAAATATTATCTTGAGATGGTTTAAGTGGCCACTAACATTTTTATAAAAAAAGGTTATCTGATCAAGGTATGCTAGTACCATATCATTAATAAAAACTTGGAAATATATATCCATGTCCCATTGGAATGTGTCACCATTATAAGATAACCCAAATTTTATTCCATTTTAATCATATGTCTCCAATTTATTAGTGAATGATATTTTATATTGGTCATCTTATTTTATCAACATTTGGTTGTATCCTTAATAGCCATCCAAAAGTGAGAATGTTGAAAACCTACCACTACTTTATGGATTTTATCCATTGAAGGTAGAGGATAGTGATACTTCAATGAGACCCTATTCAAGTCTATAAAATATAAAAATAAACTAATTCTACCGTACTTATTTCTCATTGGTACAAAATTTGAAACCCCTAAAGAGTGTTTTATAGGAAAGATAATTCTTGACTCTATCAACTTATTGAGTTCTTTCCTCATGAGAACCTTCACTTTAGGATTGATCAGACTTTGCCTTTATCTTTCACTCTTAGAAGCGGGATTAAGCTATATATTTTCTTGTTACAATTAGGGATCAAACCCCTTGAGTTCACTATACTCCCAAGCAAAGACATCAAAAAATTCTCTACATAACTCAGTTAATGTAGCCTTCTCTTATGGAGTACATACATTTACAGGATTTAAGATTTTATCCTTGAATATAACCACCTTATCATGATGTTATTATTTTGTATATATTCTTATTTTATCTCTCCTCATCTGATCACTTTCATTTAATATAACTTCAAGAGTAACCAACCCTTTAGGAAGCTTGTTAGACCTCAATTACACAATTTTTTCTCCATATTGGTGTTACAACTTGGCCTAGTTTTTTAAAGAGAACTTAGCTTCATGTTGGATAAAAAAATCTATTTGTTTACCAATTTGAAACACTTTCTAATTAAATATCATTTTCCATTATATAAGGCCTCACAACTAACATGATGTGTGGTTGAGTTTTGGGATTCTTGATATCATTTGGCATCTGAAATTATGCCCCAACTAGTACCAAACTATCATCATGTTGGCTTTCTTTCCTTAGGACTGATGTGATGTCAAAATTCTCAAAATAATAAATTACATCCCATACTCTATGCTTTTAGGACTTTAACAATGTGTTTTTTTATACACTCTTACATATAACTTGGTGTACAACTAATTAACTATCTTTAATGGCTTGAACTTGTTTTATTCCTTTCTTCCTTACCCATTGAATCACATAAATAAGAGCTTACTATTTAAATACATTTAAATAACATCCAAATTGAAACTTAATGGATAAATAATACCATTCATTTGATGGATAATCAAGTACCATCCTTACACCTACTCCAACATTGCTTCTTGAGACATAAATAAAAACTACCACACACCATCACTATCTTCATTAGGATTATAAACATAATCTTTGTATGTAAATTATTCATATCATCAATAGACCCTAACACCGGCCTCTTTAATCTCCTTATATGTATCAAAATCATGATTTTTTGCCCCACATTCATCAAGGAAGAGATCTAAAATATCTTCAAGAAGAAAAATTTCTTTTTAGTCCCTAGGATAATACTCCTCATCAATGATAACACAATTAAAATTAGTCCCATTTGGTTTGTATGGATCAATGTATAACCTTGAAATAGGTTCTAATATTATAGTAAACTTTTAGCCATATCTTGTACTAAAATCCATATAGGACTAATCTGATAGCATGTAACCAATAGTATTTGTTGTGAAATCCCTCGACAAAAAAATGGAAAACTATGGTGTCAAGTCAACAACAACTACATCTTAACAAATGGAGAAATTAGGATAAGTAGGAAGAGTTAGATTCAAACCCTTAACAAAAAAGACTATCTTAGTGGTTGATCCATATAATTTTAGCACATCTTTAGCATGAGGTTCATATTTAAGGCATAATTTATCCACTATTTTATTTGGCATGATTGAGATACTATCCCCATTGTCTATCGTACAATTATGAACCAAGAAATCACCAATTATCATTGAAACATAAAAGGGAGGGGGCTTGTTTACCTTACCTTATTGTGGCTCATTATTTTTGGATGTATTTCCATACATAGTATCATCCTAAATATGCATTGGTCCTATAATAGACAAAGTGTCCCACATAGGCATCCTTAATTGAATATTTTTTAGTTGAGCTACTATGTTAACATAAGAAGCACCAATATTTGTTTGTCCTCTAGGATTCATTACATCACTTTTGGCTTGACTATTTTAGTGTGAAAAGGTACCCTTGACATTATGATTTATTTTATATTATTAATCCTTAGGAGGTACATTAGACTCTCTTATCCCTTGAGTCATTGATGGAATTGTATTTTTTCATTTACCACTTTATTGAACCTCTTCAAAAACCCTTTTTTTAGATCTTGTATTGACTTCAATTAAATTATAAATAACCCTAATTGAGCTTCCCATTTGATTCACTACACAAACATTCTCTTATTTTAAGTTTACAAGTGTAGGAATTGAATTAAATTTCTCTCCAATATCCATAACCTGATTACAAACCTCTTATTGTGTTAGAGAACGAAAAGATTTTTATTGTACCACATAGGCTTGATTCAACCCTATATATTTATTGGTAGATTGTTCATGAGATTGATTTGACTAAGGATAAAATTATTGATCTTGAATTATACTATGTTTAGTGGGTACCAAGGCTCTTGAATTGGATGATACATTTGGAATGAAAATTATGTATGGTCTAACATTGGTGATATGACCTTGAACTTGAGCATTTCCTTAGAAGGGTATCCCATTTGATTGATAGGGATGAAAAGATTGGTTCCATTTATAGGGAATATGAAAATAAATTTATTGATTACCCATTTCCATGAATTTGTTTGAAAGAGTATTAAGTATCCCCTCTACATCATTTATCTTGTTTTCTTAAGTAGGTGTAGCTAACTCATGACTAGTTATAGTATAAAATAAAGAAAGAGTTGGGGTTGGAGGTTGAATTTTAGGAAAAAAAAGCATAATGGGACTTGGATAATGTTTTCTATCTTGGATCATATTTTTATTATCCCTAATAGAAATCTAAAAATCATCCAACAAAGTATTATCACCCATAGATTGAATCATTAATGTTATATCACTATTCAAAGCCTTAAATAAGTATAGGAATACATAGTTTAGAGTAAATATTACAATAATTTATATACTATCTCATGTATTTTATAACATAGCATTAAAATCTTTCATGAATTCTTGATGAACTCTTTTTATGGTGGTTAATTCTTTGGACAAGGAAAAATGGTCATTCTTATCTTCAAATCTTTTGCTCAATTGTTCTCCCAATTCATCCCATGAGTCAATGAAATTTTGTGATAAGTCTCTATACCATTCCAAATATTTTACTTTAAAAATAATTGCTAATATCATAACTTTCCCATTCTCTTCTGATATGTTATTGATTTTACAAAAGTTTCCCATGTCCCTAATAAACTCAATGTGAGTAAGAGTAGTTTCTCGACTAAAATAAGGGACACTCTTGAGAGAAGCCATCAGTATGTCACAATAATATGGAATATTTAAATGAGAACCACTATTAAAATAAACAATAGGTGAATTTATATCCATGATATTATGCTTAGGATAACATGGATGGTAAGAAATAATGACCCTCTTTCTAGGTGATTTGGAATAAGGGAGAGCATGAGGAAGCCTCTTCCTTTTATATGAATACAAAGGTAGTTAAAAAAATTAAAAGGGAATACCTTTAAATTTTTATATTTTAGTCACATTTGGTGTGAAATTTGGCTCACTATTTAGCTACAAATAGATTAAAACTTTTTGGAGTCGCAAGATGTTGCATGAAAAAACCTACTATAGTTGTACTTTTACCAAGATCAACATCAATCTTGGAAAACCTCTTTATATAAGTCACATAAGGAAGTATATAACTATTATAGATAAAAATTTCACCCTTGAGAATTTTATTCAATCCCTCTCAACTTGATTTATGCAATGGTATTAATCCAAAGTTGAGGGTGACCTTAAAAGGGGATCAAACCTCTAGATTTTGGGCTAGCTCCCAAGTAAAAGACCCACACAAATAAATGTACTATTTTATTGACATATAAAATGGATAAATGAAGATTAAATATAAAAAATAAACTAAAAGGTGATGCACAAAGAATGAGGTCCTCATATAGTTGAGAATTTATTATCAAATTAATTTACAATATGATTATGCTACTCCAAAACTATCCCATTCACACTAGTGTTTCAACATGAATGTTAATAAGTTTTAAAGGGTTTAGGATGATAAAACAAGAGGTGATATTAACAAACACTAATGTTTTATCAGTTTTATAACTAATAAACCAAGTATGACACTTCATATGACCTATGAGAAGCAACAAACTTACATGAAGACATGAACATGAAGGACAAATGCAAGGAAATACATACACTATCACTAACCATTTATCAAAACAACACACTCAAAATAACAATTTTAAAGATGAATTAGAATATATAGATTTATTTTATTCCAATAGGCAAGTAGAATACTTAATTTTGGTTGCGGCTTCACCATAACCAATGTAATGATGCTTTGCAATGCCATACATACATATACAAATATGGACCTATTATATCTTTTGGAGATATGAGAACCATGAAATGGTATAAGAAACTACCCCTTATTAGTTCAATTTTTACACTAACTTCAACAACCAAACCTGTAAATATAATTTTAAGGTGGATTGTATGGATTTTTGGAGATGGAGTCATATAATAAAACCCAAATCATCTATCCAAATGGTTTTTAAGTGATTAATTTCTCAAAACCTAAATTTTACCTTAAAACCCTTTAAAACATATCATTAATTACATTTTATATAGTTAAAGGTACAAACAAAATACATGGTGATAAACTCCTTGAGTGATCAGTGATGTTCTTGTAGGTTTAGGAGAAATTAAAGTCATTTTAATCACTTTGGAGACTAATATTTCACATCAAGACCCTATTAGGGTTTTAAGAGGGTTTAAAGTGATTTAAATTATTAATTATTATTCATAAACCAAATAACTTTAAATAATAAACTAATGCCATAAATTTCAAGTAACTTCTCAATTTTTCCTAGGATTTCAAGTTCCAATGCAATCTATCTCTATAGTTATAGGCACAATAAGGTGCTATTCAAGTCTGAATTATGACATTGAATGGTGGTCTTCATTTTTATCCTTTGTTTATAAATGTTTGAAGCTTTAACAAATAAATAATAATATAATATTAAATTATGAGGACATCTTCACAATATATGAAATATATTAGACTCCATTCACAAGGTTAAGATCACACCAAGTGAGAGAAGGCCTGGTTCAAAATGCAATCATCCACTTGAAAAGTTTGATAACATCTTATAGGTCTAAAACAAACTTTATTTTTTTACCTATATTTTTATGTGTGTCTTTAGTGTCATTAAAATCAATATGAACTTGTATAATTCATCAAACTCTCATTTTACACCCAACATGCCACTTTTCTCATAATTGTATATATAGGCCTATGTGCTTGGAATTAGTCTCTACAAGGCTAAACATACCTATAAGCTATGAAATTTATTTTGTTGAATATAAAGGTAATATGGAGGTTATAATTCATCATATAATCATTCCAATATGACCTACTTATTTCAATCGACCATTTTGTATTTTAAAACAAGTATGCCTCTTGCGCTTGACTAGGTAGACCTGTACGTACCAAATTAGTTGTATCTACATGGGTTGAAGTGAGTTGATTTTTATCATATATTATAGCCTATATTTATGATTATTTTTATTTCAAATTACCTTTTATCTTTGCCTACCTATCTTGGATCCAACCCTATTGTGTGAAATACATATTTTCTTCAAGTTTAGGGCCAATTATAGCTTTAATCTTGTATGTGGTGATTAGAGTTTTGACTACATCTTAAAGAGTTTCAAGGAATCAATACAAAAAAATAACCAAAATAATTAATTTTTTTAACAATTTTAAGTTTATTGGTTATATTTTTAAGGTTTAAACCTTTCTAGGACCTTGCATCATCAATTTCATACACTCTTTTTCTCATGTTTGTTCAAGACACAACTAAAGGTGATGATTGGAAGATAGTTTGAACATTGAACTTTGAAACTTGCCTTGGAAAATAGGGTACGTAAATTTTAATATTTATGAACTTAATTTAATACTCCTTTTACTATCTTAAAATTTCATTAGTCTTTCATAACATCCACAAGATTTTTCTTCTTGTCCACATATATATTCTTGTGTATGAGTATTTAGGCCTATAAACTCAATCATATCAACCATTTTTTGAATATTTTATATCTTAGGATTCCTTATTGATATTTATTTTTTCATACCTTAATTTATTCAGGTTTCCTTCACCTATTATTATCTACATGATAATTGGATTTTGACCAAAATGATGACCTACAAGTCTGCTACCTATAGGTCTGCCTTTTTACTTTGATGGGCTACCAAGGACAAATTTATTAAGTCATTGAACTTTGGGATTGCATAATATCCTATAATTTTATTATAATTCCCTCAATACACTCATATATCTCCTATTAGAACTATGTAATCTCAAATCTGCCCATTTATATGTACAAGCTTGTGTATGAGGTCAACTGATGTGTAAGGATTATTTATGAAAGTTAAAGTCCATGTATTCGTTCATGATTTTTGATGATTAATTGATATTTTTAAAGGTAAATAAAGTTTTTATGTGTCTAATACATGTATATCCATTGTTTGAGCATTTGCAATATGAGGCTTGAGACCCATGAATGTCCATCTACATGTCTGCAGACATGTAGGTGGTTAAAACACATTCTAGCCCTTTGTAGGAACAATTGTAAATGATGTATAACATGAATAATATGATATTGAGTCATTTTAAATGTATAATTAGGAAATTATAAAATTATGATAATTTAAACATCTATAACAAAATAAAATACTTGTAACTGGGGTGATATGTTCCATATACTTGAGATACTAGTTTTTTTATTGGAGACACGTCACTCAATTGAGGTAATTGATGAAAATTACATTAAAAAGTCTTATTTTATCTATTAAAACACCTCACAAAAACTAATATCCTCCATCAAACTCTAGAGTGAAGATATAAAAGGCGAAATAAACCATGTTTGAATGAACAAGACATAGTGACCTCCTTACACTCTTAACTATTGTACATAAATGAGGGGAAAAAAATTCATTACTATATAAATATATTTTAAGGTCGTTATTACCCCCTCATATATAAAAATATTAGGCCATAACTCCCATCGTACTAGCTACATTGATCTTGTAAAAACTACCCTTGTGAGTTTGCCAAGAGAACAATGGAGATCCTGATGCAATTTATGAAATATACAGAACTATGTAAGATTTTAAATCACATATGTGTCATGGATAAGGTTAAAATACACCATTTAACCATAATAATCTACAAATGGATCTCTAATGGCTATGCAAGTGCTTATAACTACTGTAAAGGAATGATTCTCTTAAATTGGATGTTGAACCTGAAAACATTAATCCAAATGATATTCCAAACATAACTAGGATTTATATACATGATTAAAATGATTTAAAAATTTTATTTTATGGCTACTTGGTCCTTTTCATGTGATGAATTTGACTATATGCATTTTTTTCCTTGTACGGCACTTTACCTTAATTTTCATGAAAGAACTTTAAATTTTAGAAACAAACATAAAGTGTTAATAAAAGGTGGTGAAAATATGACATGAATCTAAAAATAACTTTATGAATTTTGACACTTTTTGACCCCATATTTTCATGTTCACTCTATGACTAGACTTAACACAATACAAACACAAACATTACATTAATCTTGTCAAAATAACCTTATTTTTTTCTACTAATACTTTTAAATAAAACCATATAAAGACCCAAAGAGGCATGTAAGGACTATGATCAAGGTCATAAAACATGAAAAATTACGTTTTTAATGATGTATTCTATGGTAGCCAAATTTTGGCTAGTCATGTTCACTCTTGAGGGCAGCTACAGGTATGCCATAATACTATGGAAGTTTTAAAAGAGATCTACCATTAAAATTAAAAAAAAAGGTATATTTATAGCCATGTTATCAACCTTAGGATAACTTGGATGTTAAGGAATAAAGAGCCTCTTTCTAGGTGATTTGGTATAAGAGATACTATTAGGAAACATCTTACTTTTCTATGAATAAAATTGTAATTTAACACATTTAAAGGGAATACCTTTCAATTTTAATATTTTATTTACCTTTAGTATGAAATTTGGCTCACTAGTTAGCTACTAGGAGATTAAAACTTGTTGGATTCACTAGATGTTGCATGAAGAAGGTTACTATAGATGCACTTTTGTTGAGATCAAAATCAATCTTGGATAACCTCTTTGTCTAATTTTCACTGGGAATGATAGAACTATGATAGATCAAATTTTCACCCCTGAGAGGGTGGTTAAATCCCTCTCAACCTAAGATATGTAATGGGATTGATCTAAAGTTGTGGCTAACCTTATAAGGGGATCAAACCTCTAGATTTTTGGGCTAGCTCCCAAGTACAACACCTAAGAAAATAAATGTACTATTTGTTGGACATGGAAAAGGGATAAATTAAGATTAAAGCTAAAAATTAAAATAAAATGTGATGTAACAAACATGAGGTCCTCATCTTGTTGAGAATGAATTATGAAACTAACTTACAATCTGATTATTCTACTCCAAAATAGTCCAAATCAAATTAGTGTTTCAAAATGAAGGTTAACAAGGTTTCAAGGGTTTAGGATTATCAACCAAGAGGTGATAACAATAAAAACTAATGGTTTATTATTTATCTACCTTATAAAACTAGGTATGATACTTCATATGACCTATGAGAGGCAATAAACTTAGATAAATGCATGAACATGAAATACAAATGCAAGGAATTACATACACTATCACTAAGCATTCATCAAAACTACACACTCAAAATCACTAATTGAAAAATATATATAGAGTATCAAGATTGAATTGATTCTAACAGGTAGGTATACGACTTAATTTTTGTAGGGCTTCACCATAGCCAATGTGAGGATGCTTTTCAAGGCCATAACAGGACACATATCTAGGAAAGTGTGAGCAAGAGAGAGAGATGGGGTGTAAATATTCATGGACAAGTTTCTTCCATCATTAGGGTAGTTTCAAAATAAAAACTTGAGTGAATAAATAGTCATGAAGGTTTTTACCAATGTGTCTACATTTATTCAATGATGTTCTCTCTCAAATTGGCATAGGAGGCTACTTAGCCAAATTTGGGCTCTTGAATCTAACTCATTTTTATTGACACTACACCTTCATAGTTAAAAGGATAGTTAAAATATTATTAACTAACATTTGGAATGATTAATAAGGTTTTATGTCACTTACATGCAATTTTTGTAACATCTCTTTCACTTCTCATTAGTATGAAATTTTCATTAGCTCATTCTAAGTGCAAAATTCTTAAAACTTGGTTTTCAAGCTCATGACTACAAAAAAACTTCATGAAACACTCTTGATCACCATAGAGACTTGAAACAACCAATATTAGTGCTTAAAATGTTTGTTATCACCCCATTTCATTCCCTCAAAACATGCAAAGATCCTTGTGTAGGATAGTGTACAGATTATCCTAACAATTAGATTATATATTTGAGGACCTAGTATGGCTTTACAACTCCATGCCAAATTTCATTTCCTAATTCAGAGTGAAATTGTACTTACTTTCCCCTTTTCTCTTTCCAATTATTTCTCTGTTATCCCTCTAATATTATAAGATTGATATTTTTCTTGATTAACCTCCCACATGTGTGAAACCTACATAAAGTGTGTGATTCACTTTCCCCAACATATAACCATTATCCATTACAAATTTGGACATATTAAGTCTTGTGGAGATATAAGAACCATGAAATGGTCTAAGAAACTAACCCTTCTCAATCCCCTTTTCACACTTCCTTTAACAATTAAGACCTATAAAGGTACATTCAAGCTAGATTGTATGGATTTTTAATTTGGAGAGGTATAATACAACTCAAATCATCTCTCCTAATGATTTTCAACTATTTAATTTATCAAAACCATAAATTTCACATTAAAACCCTATAAAACATATCATTAATTGCATTTCATACAGTTGAGGGTCCCATCAAATTACATGGTGAGAACCTCCTTAGAGTGATTAATGAATTTAATTATGTTTAAAGTCATTTAAGGTACTTTGGAGACCAATATTTCACATCAGGTCCCTATTAGGATTATAGGAGGGTTCAAAGTGGTTTATATTCTTAATAATTATTAATAAACCTTGGGGTCTTAACTCATGAACCAATGCAACAAATTTCAATTAGAATATCCTATTCAAATTTTAATATGAGATCAAGTTCCCATGAAATCTATTTAGATAGTTCTAAGAACAAGAAGGTGCTCTTCAAGATGTAACTATTCCAGTGAAGGGTTCTCTACATTATTAAGCTTTGTTCATTATGGTTGCAGACCTAAAACAACAACTAATGTTGGAAGATTGAATTATGGGGACCTCTTAATCATATATGAAATCCATTAGACTCCATGCACAAGGTCAACATCTCATCAAGTGAGATAAGATCTTGTTTCAAATGTAGTCATGCTCTTAAAAAGTTTGAGTTCTTATAGGCTTAAAATTCACTTTCCTTATTTCAAACAACATCTCATCAAGTGAGATAAGATCTTGTTTCAAATGCAGTCATGCTATTAGAAATTTTGAGTTTTTATAGATCTAAAATTCACTTTACTTATTTCAAACTACTTATAGATGTGTCTTTAGGGTATGTAAAATATTTATGAACTTCTAAAAGTCATCATACTCTCATTTTATCCCCAATAAGACACTTTTATCATAACTATATATATAGACCTATGTGCTTGGAATTATGCTCCACAAGCCAATAAATACTTATAAGATTTAACATTAATTTTTTTAACTCTAAAGGTATTATGGAGGTCATAATGCATTATAGAGTCATTCCACTATGACCTAATTTTTTCAATACACACTTTATTTTTTCAAAATAAGTAGGCCTATTGTAGTTGACTAGGTAGACCTATAGATACCAAAATGGTTGTGTGTGAAGGGGTTGAAGTGAGTTTGTTTTTATAATCTATTATAGCCTCTCTTTAGGATTATTTTTATATCAAATGAAATTTTTACATTGCCTACTTATCTGAGATCCAACCCCTGTAAATTTAATAAATCATTTCTTCATGTTGAGGGTCAACTATAGCTTCAATATTGTAGGTGGTGATTAAAGATTTGAATTAATCTTAAGTAGTTTCGATCCTAAATTAAAAAAACATGAATTTTATTAAAATTTTGATATTATTAATCCTCTTTTAAATTTATAATAATTTCTAAGAGCTTGCATCATCAATACACTATTTTAATCATGTCTATTCAAGACATAACTATAGGTGGTGATTAGAATAGAGTTTGAACATTGTGATTTTAAACTAACCTTATCAACTAGGCTATGGACATTTTAAGAGTGATGAGATTTATTGAAGACTCATTTCACCATCTTCAAATTCCATTAGTATTTCATAGCATCTATAGTATTTGTATTCTTGTCCTCATACATAGTCATGTGTATGATTATATAGGCCAATAAATTCAATCATCTCAACCCTCTTTTGACTCTCCAATAGCTTAAGAGTCTTTATTGATATGTATTTTATTTCATACCTGCATTGCCTCATGTTTCCTTCACCTATTCTACTCCACATGACAATTGGATTTTGTCAAAAATGATAACCTATAGGTCTACCTTTTTTCTTGAATAGGATGAAAAGAAAAAAATTCTTGAGTCGTTGCGCTTTGGGATTATAAAAAGTCCTATAATTTTCTTATCATTCCCTGAATAGACATGTAGATATTCTACTAGCACTACACAATCTCAAAATTATCCATTTATATGTACATGTATGTGTATGAGGTCAAATCATGTGAAAGGATTATGTATGAAAGCTGGAGTCCATGTATTCATTCATGATTTTTGATGATATAGTGAGTTATTTTAGGGTCAAAAGAGTGTTTATGTGTCTACACCATGTCTTTCCACTATTTGAACATCTCTAACGTGAGACTTAAGACCCATGAATGTCAACATATCTGTAGACCTATAGGTGGCTAAAACACATTATAACCCTTTATTTGAGAGTACATTTGGAATATAATCTCAAAACCTTTGCTTTCCAATTATTAAAAATCTATCACATTATATCATTATTTTTTTCATTTGTATTTGGGCCAATTTTAGTAATCAAACCTGTAGGAGGCTTTCTTTACACCACATCATGCCTCCAAGTAGCAAGAATCATGTAACTACTTGAAGGATTGTATACATATTACCACTTTTCAAGGAGAAAGGAAATTAATAATATTAGAGTGAGGAGTTTTCCATGAATTATGAGGCACTTGAAATTTTTTGATAATGGAAACATTTCAAACCAACCCAAACACGTACAATTAGGGCGATATGTTACATATGCTTGAGACACTAGTTTACTTATTCAAGACACCTAATTCAGTAGAGTTAATTGATTAAAATTAAATTACAAAGGTTAATTTTATCTTTAAAATGTCTTTGTAAAAACCAATCTCCTCCATTGAACATTGAAGTGTAGAAACAGAAGCAAAACTATACCCTACTTAAGTGAACAAGACATAGTGACCTCTTTCCACTCTTAAAAATTGTTAAGAAATGAGGGACCAAAAAATGTATCAATATTTCCATTTAATTTAATTTAATTATGATCTCCTCCTATGGAAAAAATATTAAACCATGAATCCAACCATATTATCTATATTGAGCAAGTGAAAACTGCCCTTGTGAGTTTTCTAAGGGAGTGATGGAGTTCTTGATGCAATTTTTGAAATATCTAGAATTATTCAAGTTTTCCAATCATGTACATGTAATTGATAAGGTAAATACACACCCTTACACCATAAATCATCTACAAATGTATCTCCCAAGGCTATACAAGTGCCTATAACTTCATGTAAAGGAGTAATTCTCTCAAATTAGACATTCAACCTACAAAACTAACTCTAAAAAATATTACCAACATAAGTGGGAGTTCTATAAATATATAAAAGGGGTTTAAAGAGGTATTTTACATATACTTGTTCCTTCTTATTTGTTTTGTTTGTATATATGTAATTTTTTCCTTATATGACACTTTACCTTAATTTTCACAAAATAAACTTAACTTTTAGAAACAAATGTAAAGTGCTAATACAAGGTGATGAAAACATGACATGACTCTATAATATGACTTATGACTTTTGACACTTTTTAACCCCATATTTTCATCTTCACTCTATGACTAAACTTAGCTCAAGACAAACACAAATATTACCTTAATCTTATCAAAATAACCTTAATTTTTGATAATAATTCTTTTAAAAAGACCATCTAAATACCCCAAGAGGCATATATGGACTATGATCAAGGTCATAAAATATGACAATTAAATTTTTTAATGAATGTAGTCTATGGTATCCAAAAATTGGCTAATATATTTTTTGACCTCTTGGGAATGCATGCTTGACTATGCATCTATACTAGTGGCTTATAAATTCATTGGGATATGGAGTGATTATTGAATATAAGACATTAAAACCAATTTGAAACTAACTAAACTCGACAAACACAATACTACATATGTGTCATAAGACACTTGGAGGAAAGAATAACATAAAGCAAACAAGACACACATTTGTGTATGAAGCACTTAAGGAACACAAATAACTACTCCAATATGTATAAATTTATAAAATTTACTTTAGTATTATGGATTAAAGTGTATCCCATTTAATGGTATTTTAAATTCTTCTCCATAGATTCTTGTAAGTTGAAAGGCACTGTATTCCTCGCAAATAATGATAACATAAAGTACACTCCATAATACATCAAACTTCGTGTGATTACTATTCTTATCTCTATAAACATACCATTTTAAGATAATATATCCTTATTTATATGTTATTGAGATATCACTTTTGTCAAATTTTCTTTCCACTTGAGCTTGGTGATACTCCATTGTGTACATAACATTATCTCTTGCTTCTTCCAAGGCCATTAGTTTTGCCCACTTTATCTCTATAGGATCATTCTATAATCTCTCAATCTTATGTTCCAACTCAAGAGATGGTAACTCAAGTGAAATTTGTAACTTAGATTCTCTTCCATATACAAGCATATAAGGTGACTAACTAATGACAATCTTTGGATTGATCCTATTAGCCCATAAGGATATCTTCAACCTAGTGTGTCAAGTCCTTTGATGATATTCTATTATAATCTTTAAAATTATTATCATGTTATTAATATATCATGTTATTATTAGTGAAGTAAATAATCCCATTGCCTTAGGGGTAGTAATTAGAAGAAGTACTAAAGTAGATGCCATATTGTAGAGCCCATTTTGCTATCCTTATACCACTAAAATCCGTAACATTATAAAAAATGATTGTTGCAGGAAATAAAATCCTTGTCATTATGATATCATAGATTTTAAAAACTTAATTTTCATTAGTCTCCTTGAGGGCCAATACCTCTACCCACATTATGAAATATTTGGTAGCTATAAGGACCCATTTATGTCCTGCACTAGATGGAGGATTGATCAACCCAATGAAGTCAAGTCCCCATTTAATGAGTGGTTGTTAAACTTGAACATGATGAAGAGTAAGGGATGCGTGTCTTCATTTTCCTACAAAAAATTCACATTTTTGACATCTTCCAACCCAAACACATGAATCATTGAATAGGTTAGGCCAATAGTAACCAATCATCATTATTTTTATAGTTTTAGTTTTATGTAGAAAATAATCTCTAGCTAGTTCATCATGGAAATGTTTTAGAATATTATCAACCTAGTCTTTTTTTCACATCTTAGGATCCTTACATTTAGGTATTTCCTGAAAATAACATAATACACAAGGACATATGGTATTGTCTGCAATCTAAAGTATCTCCTTCTTTCTTGATCTAGACCCATTAGACACTCACCTATTTGAAAGAACCTCACCATTTCTTGTGTCTAAATTAGAGTATATGAATTTGTAGCTATATTAGTACTATTTTTCATTGCTAAAACCATATCCTCTTATTCTCTTAGGTCAAATTATATATGTTCACATAAACCTCTTCTTATTAATATCTTAGTAGACTTGATTTCCACATCATATTCCATCACCTTAGTTATCCATCCAAATATTTTATCCTTCAAGTATTTGTTCAAGGGGAATTATCTTATACATGTATGATTTACCATAACATGTATATTTTTTTCAAATCACATGCCTAAATTTATTGAGACTTCTCACAATTGCCAATACTTGTTTCTCAATATAGATATACCTCTCTTTATAGCCATCTAGTACTTGACTAAAAAAGGATATAGGTCATTCAATTTCTTCATTTTTATATTTAATTAAAATAAAATAGATGGTTTCAATTTTTTTAAAATCATACAAGACAAATCATTTAGAAAAATTAGGATTGATTAGTGTAGGTTCTTAAGTAATAGATTATTTCATGGCCTCAAAACTAGTATTCAATTCTTTGGTCCAAAAAAATTAGTGGCGATTCTTTAAAAAAAATTTATAGTCCTTAAAAGTGTTAAAAATATAGGTTAAAATATCTTTAAAAAATTCATCTTCCCAATAAAACTTTGTATGGTTTTCTTATGTTTGGTAAATGATAAGGCTAGTATAGAACTCATCCTATAAGGGTCTATAGCAAGCCCATATCTATAAATAATACAACCAAGAAAATTACCTTCATGTACATAAAAAACATAGTTATTTGGGTTAAGAGAGACCCAATATTATCTTCACCTTTAAAATATTAGCTTTATATGGTTTAAGTGGCCATTAGAATTTTTAGAAAAAAAGGTTATGTGATCAAGGTATACTAGTACCATGTCATTAATAAAACCTTAGAAATACATATCCATGTACCTTTGGAATGTGTTACCTATATTATATATCACAAATGGAATTCTATTGTAATAATATGTACCCCATTCAGTAGTTAATTTTTTTTTATATTGGTCCTCCTCTTTTACCAACACTTGGTTATATCCTGAATAACCATCCAAAAGTGAGAAACATTGAGAACTTTTTACTATTTGAAATATTTGATCCATTGAAGGTAGAGGATAGAAATACTTTGATGATACCCTATTCAAGTCTATAAAATCTACACGTAATTTTATTTCACCACTAATTTTTCTCACTGGGATAAAATTTGAAACCAGTGAAGAGTGATTGATAGGAAAGGTAATTCTTGACTCTATCAACTTAGTGAGTTATTTACTCATGAAAAACACCACATTATAATTGATGGGACTTTTATTTTGACTTATATTATTAGCATTGGGTTAATTTTTTATATGGTTTTGTTTTAATGAGGTAATAAACCCCTTGAGTTCAATATACTCCCAAGCAAGGACATCAAAAAATTCTCTACATAACTTAATGAATGCAACCTTCTCTTGTGAAGTACATACCTTTTAAATATTTAAGAGTTTATCCTTGAAGATACACACCTTATAATGATGTTATTACTTTTTATAGATGCTTATTTTATCTCTCCTCATCTAATCACTTTCATTGAATATACCTTTAAGAGTAACCAACTCTTTAGGATGCTTTCTAGACCTCAATTACATAATTTTGTGTCCATATTAGTGGTACAACTTGGCCTAGTTTTTTAAGAGAACATAGCTTCATGTTGGATAAAACAATCTATTTGTTTACCACTTTGAAAAACTTTCTAATTAAATATCATTTTCCATTATAGAAGGCCTCACAACTAACATGATGTGTGGATGTGTTTTAGGATTCTTGATATCATTTGGAATGTCAAATTGTACCCCAATTAATGCCAAAATAACATCATGTTGGTTTTATTCCCTTGGGATTGATGTTATTTCTAAAGCCTCAAAATAATCAATTAGGTCTGACACTCTATGCTTGTATAACTTCAATAATATGTTCTTGGATGCATTCTTAGCTCTACTCGATGTAAAACTAATTATGTATCTCCAGTGGCTTGAACTTGTTTGATTTTTTTCTTCCTTGCTAATTGAATCACATTAATAAGAGCTTCATATTCATCTACATTTCAAGAACAACCAAACTAAAACATAATGGCTAAATAATACCTCTCATTTGATGGAAAAACAAACACCATCCTTGCACCTATTATAACCTTACTTCTTGATCCATCAAAAATAACTTCCACACACCAACACTATCCTCATTAAGCTTATAAAGAGAAGATATGGTTGTAACTTCTTAATGTAATTAATATACCCTAATACCAACCTCTTGAATCCATTTATATATATGAAACTAATGATTTTATGACCCCCATTAATCAAGAAAGAGATTTCAAATATCTTCAGGAAGAACAATTAGTTCTCGGTCCCTAGGATAATCATCCTCATAAATGATAACATAGTTAACATTAGTCACATTTGGTTTGTATGGCTCACTGTGGAGCCTTAAAATAGGTTCTAATCATATAGTAACTTTGGTGTCATATCTTATCTTAAAATCCATATAGGACCAATATGATGACAAGTAACCAATGATGTTTTTCATGAAATCCCTTAAACATCAAATGGAAAATTATGGTGGAAAGTTAACAACAATTACATCTTGAGAAATGGATAAATTATGAAAATCATGAAGAGTTAGATTCAAACCATTGATAACACCAACTATCTTAATGGTTAATCTATCTAATTATAGCACACCTGATCATGAGGTTCATATTTGAGGCATAATTTATCCACAATTTTATTTGGCATGAATGCTATAATATCCCCATTGTTTATCATACAATTATGAACAAAGAAACCACCAATGATCATTAAAACTTATAAGGGATGGAGCTTGATCATCTTACCTTGTTTTGGCTCAGTTGTCTTAGATGTATTTGCATATATAGTAGTACCCCACATATCCCTTTATCCTAGAATAAACAAAGTGTCCCACATAGGCATAATTACATGAAGATTTTTTAGTTGATCCATTATGTTAAGAGAAGAAGTACCAATATTTGGTTTTTCTCTAAGATTCATGACATCACTTTGGGTATGCTTATTTTGTTGTGAAAAGGTACCCTTGATAATCTTGTTTATTTGAAATAATTGAGCCTTAGGAAGTTCATTAGACTCTCTTATCCATTGAGTCATGGATGGAATTATAGTTGCACCTTTTCCACTTTATTTAACATATTCAATAGCTATTCATTTACACCTAGTATTGGTTTCAATTGAGCTCTCAACCACACTAATTGAGTTTCCAATTTTATTCACTACACAATATTTATCTTCATAGAAATTTAAAAGTGTAGTACTTTAATGAACTTTATCTTCAATATCCATAACCTAATTACAAACCTCTTCTTGTGGTATAAAAGGAAAAGTTTTTTATTGTGCCATACAGGCTTGATTTAACCATCTATCTTGATAGGTAGATTGTTCATTAGATTGATTCTATTGAGGAATAATTTTTTCTCTTGAATTATATTGTTTTGAGTGTGAACCAAGGCTCTTGAAGTTGAGTCTACATTTGTATTGAAACTTGTGTATGGTATAACATTGGTGATACGACCTTGGCCTTGAGAATTTCCTTGGAATGGTAGCCTATTTGATTGATAGGGCTGATAATATTGGTTATATTGAGAGGGCATATGAAACTAATTTTATTATCTCTCCATTTCTATGAATTTATTTTCAATAGTCTTAAGTATCCCTTCTACATCATTTATCTTATTTTCTTGAGTAGGGGTAGCTAACTCATGATCAAATATAGTAAAAATTAGATTAAAAGGTAAGGTTAGAGGTTGAATATTATGAAACAAAGGCATAGGAGGACTTGGATAAAGTTTTCTAGCTTGGATTAGATTATTCTCATCCCTAATAGAAATATTAAAAGCATATGGTAAAGTATTACCACCCATATATTGAATCATCACCGTTATATCACTATTCAAATATTTAAGGCATTATAGAAATGAATAGTTTGGAGTAGGTATTACAAGAATTGGTATCCTATCCCATGTATTTTATAACTAGAATTAAAATTTTCATGAATTCTTGAGGAGCTCCTTTTATGGTGGTCAATTGTTCATACAAGGAAAAATGGTCACTATTATATTCAAATATTTTGCTCAATTGCTCTCCTAATTCATCCCATGAGTCAATTAAATTGGGTGATAAGGCTATATACCATTCCAAAGATTTTTATTTAAAACTGATTTCCAATAGCTTGATTTCTAAATTTTCTTCTTGTATGTTATGGATTTTACAAAAGTTTCCCATGTCCCTAATATGCTCAATGTGAGTAATAGTAGTTTATCTACTAAACTAAGGTATAATCATGAGGGAAGCCACTAGTATGTCATAATATTATGGAAGATTTAAAGGAGAACCACCATTATAATTAATAAAAGGTAGATTTGTAGCCATGATATTATCTTAGGATAATGTAAATAGTAAGGAATAAGGAGCCTTTTTCTAGGTGATTTGGTATAAGGGAGAGTATGAGGAAACTTCCTCCTTTTTATATGAATACAATGGAAATTGAAAAAATTTAAAGGGAATACCTTTAAATTTTTATCTTTTAGTCACCTTTAGTGTGAAATTTGGCTCACTAGTTAGCTACCAAGAGATTAAAACTTGTTGGAGTCTCTAGATGTTGCATGAAGAAGGTTGATATAGATGCACTTTTGTCGAGACCAACATCAATCTTGGATAACCTCTTTGTCTAAATCACACTAGGCATGCTATAACTATTATAGATCAAATTTTCACCCTTGAGAGGTTGATTCAAGGCCTCTCAATCTAAGCTGTATAATGGGATTATATGACACTTTACCTTAATTTTCATAAAATAAACCTTAACATTTAGGAAAAAATTGTAAAGTGTTAATACAAGGTGGTGAAAATATGAGACGGATCTAAAAGATAGTTTATGACTTTTGACACTTTTTGACCCCATCTTTTTATGTTCAGTCTATGACTCGACTTAACACAAGATAAACACAAATATTACCTTAGTCTTATCAAAATAACCTTAATTTTTTATAATAAGGCTTTTAACAAGACAATAAAAATACCCCAAGAGGCATGTGAGGACTATAATCAATGTCATAAAACATGAAAAGTCAAATTTTTAATGAACTTAGTCTATGGTAGCCAAAATTTGGCTAACAAGTATCTAGATGCATTATTTTGCATTTGTACTGACTCATATTTAATTAAACATCACTAGCATACATCTTCTCCTACCTTTCTCATTTTATATAGTTTAATTTTCATGATTGATTTTAAATATCTTATATACTCAAGAAACACAAAAATAATATAACATATTACAAATAAACATTTAAATATTGCTAAAAAACATAAAATTTAGATTGTTTGGATATCTATGTTAAAAAAAATTGTATACTTTCCAGGTACAACATATTATATCTATGTTAATATAATTGGTTTTATCATATAAACATGCTTCAATTGTTATTTTTAAGTGTTCACATATTATTAAAAGAATCTAATCTAGCACACTAATATATATTTGCTAATATCTACCCATTAGGGTCACATACATAGGTACACAAATTTATAATTGATACATTAACCCATTGGGGCATCCTATATACAAATTTCACTTTACCAAGTTATATCATTTTATACTACACTAATTTTAATAAATAATACTACTACAGACTTAGTTTATGTAATATTTTCTCTTATATAAATTTGTACCACATGTTCATGCATAATTTCATTTCTATCTTTCTTAATTTATATTTGATTGTGTCTCTTTACTTCCAAATCTATTTGAGGTAATTTGAATATTCCATTTTTATATGTATCTATTCCAATTCCTTTTATTGTATGTATGCTTTAGACATGTGCCCATGTCCTTGTTTGTGTATTCTTGATTATGTATGTGCACATTTGGACATGTCCTTCCATGTGTCTTTACACAAACCTAATTGTTGTTTATCTATGTGGATATTTGAACATGTACTTGTATGTATTGATTTCTTATAGTTAATGACATGTGCCCATGTCCCTTGTATGGTGGAACCTTGGGCTACTTTATGTGCATTATGTGTGTTGTATGTATGCTTTTCTGTATGTGTCATGGACATGAAACTTATCTCTTAATTATTACTCTTACACTCAATTTTAGATGCCACAAGGGACCTCATGTATCTCCCATTCCTTATTGAGTGCCTTGATGGACATCTTTCCCCATCCCCTTAGGTATTTATCTATATTATTAACAGATTATGTAGTTTACACACATGCTTACATTATAATATCTATCTTGACAACCTTCTGAATTCTATATCTAACATACAATTTACATTACCAACTTATGGTCATATTATATTACATTTTGATGTCATGTATGTATGTGTGTGTGTGTGTGTGTGTGTATATATATATATATAACATTGATATCATATTTTTTCATCCTAACAGACATCATGCATATCATTTATTTTGAGGATAGTTTTTTCACAAGTACAACAAATCCCCTCAAAAGAGAAGGAATTTATAGAGGTTTATTATAGAGAACAAGCCATTTAATTAAACTTAGAGTATAATTTTTAGCACATAAACACAAAATTACATAGCTTAGAATTATGAAAACACAATGAAAATAGTCAGATAGAGATCAATCACTTTGGTATAAAAATAATACACAAGACAGTATTGTGGTGCACTACTATCTAGTAACCTTATAAATAGAAAAATCTAGATTTGATAGAAAACATAGTAATTATAGTCCAAATTTACATAATTTCAATAACAAGTAATCAAATTTGATTAATTTATGGTCAATTTTTATAGAATCATATCAAGTTTTTTAAAATTGGGAACATAATGCATGGCATGATCACTCCCATTTTAGTTTTAGATATACACATTCACATATTATTATAACTCAATCCATAGTCCATATGCACATATATAATAGTTGGGTGCATGTGCATGGCACAATATTTACACATGATCAGTTTTACACTAGCTTATCTTATACAGAATGACAACTCCATGTCATTTTTATGTTGTATAATTTAAACACCATTTTCACTAGGTTCCATACTAGATTGATGTGTTATTCCATTTTCAATGGATGGAATTTTTATGTAGTCCCTAAACTACATTCTCGACTATCTGATAGGCCCCTTGGTTATTTTACATTTCAAGTTTTCAAGTGGACCTAGACCTGTCCTACCAATTTCTAGTTACCTCATAAATTTTATTCATATATGAATCTATTACACATAAAAAGGAAATTATGGAGGTATAGCCTAATTGAGTTCTTTATCCACCTACATAGGAGGGTTGGGTAATTCGTCAATCCAATATAAGTTATTCAAAATGTATGATCCACTAAGTAAGGGTGGGAAATGATGTATTAAAAATTGGATTGAGTTATTGAGCCACCCGCACAAGGGTATTGAACAAGCCATTAACTCAGTTCAAGATATTCATCAATTTGATCACTATTTGCACACAAAATTTATTACCATGTTTTTACATTAGTTTGCATACCTAGTGAAGTGTATTCATTCCTTTTCTATCTCTATTATTTATTTACTCACTTTTGTATTTGATTTTGATATTACTTAAGTGAGGACTAATTCATCCATGTTTCATTTTTAGGATATGAAATCAAATAGACATTACATACTTAGACCTAGATTCATAGGCTTTGCCTTATAGGTAAGTGCAGGTACACTTCTCTTTTCCTTTATCCTAGTCATTTTGATTTCTTGAATTTATATAATAAATGAGGGGGATATGTAGTCATATAAAATGTCACTTGAGTGTAATAAGTGTCAATTGAAAATAATCATCGCTATGTTAGCCCTAGACTTATCTTGAGTCCTCATTCGACCCTTATCCTACTTTCATTCATGTATTACAATCCATAGACATCAAAAATTCTATCCTAAACCTTACATGAGGGATCTAGGCATTAGTGACCTAGGTTTTACCACCTATACATTAGTATAATTAATTGGACACTAATGTACCATGCTAGTGACTAAGGGACTATGATAGTGTCCCTTACCTAATTTTAACCCTAATGTATATGTTTTCAATTCATAAGACACCTAGGATCAGCCTAGACCTATTTTTAACTCCACAAAATCACTAGATTAATATAAATAAATTATTTTTCTCCCTTTACACACTATATGGAGATCAAATTCAAAATACACAAACAATCTTAGAACTAGTTGTGATAAATCAAGGTTATTGATCACTATTATGCCTTACTTCTTCATACAATCATCTGCAATCATCCTAAGTTGAAAATACATTGATTTGTAGCTCAAGATTCATTCAAAAAACTCAATTTTATGGTCATAATAGTATTTGATTTCACTTTCCATCAAGAATTATATTGGGATAATGACATAGATCTTGATCCCCTCTCAAGGTATTCCTATGTAGGCAAATATCAACATAACAAGGTGTTGATGATGTCCAACTTACCTAGATAACATCACACTTCTTCTACTTGTGCTTCTTAAATACCTTGAAAAGATGGAGATATAGGTTTTTCATACAAAATAATTCCAAAATAGGTCATAAATATCGAAGTAGGTTTTGTCCATAGAAGAACAAGCCTATCAGACCTAGACATAGTTGTTGTTAGAAGTTCACATCAATCCTTGCACAAGGAGATTAGTGTTGAATATGAAGACACTATAATTATGCACTATTGTATAAGGTACTACACTACTATATATGGGTATTTATAACACCTTATTCTATTTAAGACACCCTAATCAACTTATGTTCCATTTTTAGCCTTCAGATCATCTATCTTACTATTTTATTATTTTTTAGAATAATGGATTTTTATTCTTAATTAAATAAATAGGTCTTAGTAGGTTAAATTAATAAATAATGTGTAATAATTAATCCACTAATTTGTGTAAATAGATTATATTTTTACCTTTTCTAAAAATAGTAATAATAGAGAGAAAATCAAACTTAGCTAGAAATTAATTGAGATGGATGTTGCAGGGTCTAGAAATTTCTATGCGGGCTTGGGAGCTTATCAAAAATAGGATCTTGGAGTTCATTTCTAGATTGGATAGGAGAACCAAATGTGGGATAACCTACTATTTGGTGTTATAGTCTTTTTTAAATATTTTTGTCTAGGTGATCTAAGTTTTTTAGGTTCTACTCAGTAGGTTTATGTTACTCTATCAGTGAAATATCAAAGCTCAAAAGTCTATGAAGCTCATTGTACATATATTTTAATCTTAAAATCCATAAGATATCTTTATGCTTGAACCTAGAAGGAACTGTGGAAAGAGAGAGAAGGGGTTAGTGTTTAAAGGATACACTATATACACTTTACACCCCATGTGTGGGCATGTTACCTACATACAGATCCTATGAGCAGGGAACAAGATAATGTAGCTCTCCCATTGAAGTGGTTAGTGCAATTGTGTATGAAAATGTAACTAGATGTAAAATTGGGTGTATTTTAGATGGCTAGGGGCTAGTGTAAGGGTTTAAGTAATCTTGGAATAATATCGGAAGGTTGTATGTAGAGAATATGGAAAAATGCTTGAATGTACTTTCTTGTATTCTTACATTTCTCTTGTAAATGAGTGCTAACCCTTATAAATGGATTTTAAATGGAATTTTATAGGGAAACTAATGATCACGAGTTAAATGAATTTACATTAGGCTAACATGAATTAAGATAAGGATTTAGTAAAATATGACCATTAGGACCAAAAGTATACTTGGACAATAGTGCCAAAAATAGGACACCGTAGGTTTAAACACTCCTATCTAATTTGGGAACTATTGTTCAAAAGGAATGAGACCTAGGGGGATGGATATAGGCTTGTAATAACTACTTGAGTTTATAAGGGTTAAGTTTTAAAGGATATGGATGATTGGGAATCAGTGAAAGAAAAGCCTAAAAGGATTTTACAAGCAAGTAGAAGGACTTATGGATTAGGTGTCTTAATCCATACTCAAGTAACCAAATTTCACATTTTATGACTACATTTCCCCCCCACCCTACCTTTATTCTAATGATATAACAAAGTGAAATACTAGGATAAAGAAAAAAATAGAAAACATACCTAAACTTACCTATAAAGGTGAAGCCCATGAATCTTGTGTGATGTTGAGTAATGTTGGATAGTGCATATAAAGCACATTGTGATAGTGTGAATATATGAAATCATACAAAGAGAAGAGGAGTTCTTATTATATGTGATATAAAATAAGAACATAAAAAAGCTGAGTAAAAGAAAAAGGAATAAAAAGGAATTAATACACTTCATGGGGTACCTTCAAAAATACAAAACCTATTTTGATCCTCAGTAAGGATGAGTAATATTGGATTATGCAAGATAATGTTGTACAAAAAGTTATATCATGAATGGATTTGATTGCTCAATTCCCCATAAAGTGGCTCAATAATATAAAGGCTATCCCTTTGGATCTCTAATCACCTACTGAGTGAAGCTAGATGGTGATGCATGTGATAATCAATGTCTAGACTATATGTCTAATCCCTCTAAATAGGTGGCTTAAGAATACAAAGATTGGCCCTTTGGCTCCATCATTGCCCCATGATGTGAAGATATAAAGTGATACAATATAGAATAGATGTCATATGAGATGGATCATGGAGCCCATGGATGTTATAAATGTATGATAATGTGGTGTGGATAGTTAAATGTATGCTAGAAACTAGGCTACTCTTGGCCATTCTAAAATTTGGAGATTAATCCTATACGAAAGCTACCTCTAAAACTAATGCACTAGGATTATGTGAAATCCAACTCAAGAACTTGGTTAATCATGAAGTTAAACTTGTATGAAAGTTCAACTTGAAAAATATGCCAACCATCTAAAGATGGAGTAAGGCATGTAATGCCTAAGAATGTTTGGGTAATAAATTAAACTCAGAAAGAAAAGAAGACCAATGTGCTACACACATTGCCCCCAACCAATGGTGTCTAGAACATGGATCCTAATCTATAACTTATGTCAACTACCTAACCTAAAACTATATGTGAGAACTTTCATACTATGTATGATACCCCTATATCTAGATTCCCTAAGAAAATAATACTTAAACTACTAATTTTAACTAATTTGGATGTGTAAAAACTATAGCTAAGCTAAAATTTAATAAGATAAAATTTTTGCCTATTGCTAGAAAACCTACGTATTTGTTTGCTTGTATAAGAGCACTAAAATGAGGACACCCTTGTGTTTGTAACTACTATTTATTTTTGGCACTATTGTCCTATGTTAAAACTAGTTGTTGATCTAGAATTGTCATTATTTTTTTGTTCTATTCTGATTGGTTTGACCTCTAGATTATTAACTGGGTGATCTGAATACTACTATTTTGACTAATGAGATATTTGATCTCTATGATAAAATCCCTATTTTTTCCCACACTTTTGAGGGTAGGAATTACTGAACCTACAATGACTACCCTCAGAAGAAAAAAGTCCTGCAAGTGTCTTATGTTACATAGATACATGATATAACATTGATATTTGACAAGATATCTCTACATATAGTAATATTTGTATTGAGATATTGTTAGATAAATAGGGGTATTCCTAGATAGAAATAATAATGTAAAAACATATGTAATATACTAAACTAGAACTAGAAATTCTAGTTATTAGTTGTTAGTTAGATGGATAGATCATGACATCCATCTTGACATCTGAGAGAGCAAGGTAAATGCATGATATGGATCATGGCATTGCAAAAATTGATAAGTGAACAAGAAAACAAGCATAAAAGTCAAGAAGTAAGAAGCATACAAGGTTGGCCAAGGGGCCATGCAAATAAGGGACATGGGAACATGTCACTCAAACTATAAAACAAGCATACAAGTCATGTTCCAATGCCACATACACATACAATTTAAAATAAGAAAATATTTTCCTAAGAACCATAGGCACATAGAAGATTACAAGCAATGGATATTGACAAATGTCCAAAGGCACACATAAGAAACAAAATTAGAACTGAAAATGTGATCACATCTAGCTACGCAAAGAAAGAAAGGAAAGAATGTAAAAACTATAAAGTTACATTCACATCTAACTAATCAAAACAAGAGTGAAAGTATGCAAGACATGTTTAGTACAAGACTAGGTATATGTTAGGAAATACACAAGTGTAAGATACTAGTGAGTGTTGATGTGGTAATCTATGTAATCTATTAAGTAATGTATGTCAACATGATAAATAGAGTGTGTAGTGTAAGAATGACATAACTTGGATGGTGTAGTCATGTAGAAGATACCCCAAGTGGGAAGATGTATGTTGATGTGTGTTTCGAATGTAAAAGTAGGATGCCCCCTCAATGGGTAAAATGAAACAATCAATTAAATTAAAGTCATTACACACACTTAAAGAAGATCAAGTAAATCATGGTAATGTAGATAATCATCAAAAAATAGCATATAAAAACAAATTTAAGTCTAAAATAGTAGTAGAAATGTAAAACATGGATGATGCATACAATCTAAATGTTTTTGGTGTTTGTGAATTATTTGAATGTTTTTGAATTTTGAAAATTTATATTATTTTTATATTTTTATATAAGCTATGTAAAATCAATAAAAATATATTATGTATAAGTAGGATGAGAAAAAAATTATGTACAAGCATGTAGATAAAGCAATATATACATGATAATATAAAAGACTATGCTAGTGGGGGGAAGGGATCCAAGGATGGAGCTTTCTAGGGATGAAAATGGAGGAAAGGGTCACAACCATCATCAAATGCTTCAATATCATCATCATAAGTATCATCATATGTCATAGATGTTGTGTTCATGGTGTCAGCATGTTGAAGGTGAATTGAAGGTTTCTCTAGTGGTGGAGATGTTGGCTCTGCTTTGGGATGTTTAGCCCTACTAGTAGATGATTTTAGTGGAATTTGTTGAGTTAGTGTTGTTTGTGGTGTTATAATAATCCCTCAATCCTATAGTTTATTTAGTCTCTATTGTAAATCTACACACGAGTTTGTATCATGGCTTATAATCCTATGAAAGGTAAAAAATGGGTGACCATCCTAATGTCACAATCTACTGATAGATCTATGTCATAATGTAGGTAATGTGATCAATCCATGATAAAGTAATATCTATAACGTAAACTATGGTTGATACTATGTGGTGACTACCTAAATTTGAATAATTATCTTTATATCCATAGAGTTAACCATGAGAAATATATGTTCCAAGTGATATGACTATGGTCGTGAGTGTGGAGTATATCCTGAGAGTGAAGTGTGAGATGCTAAAATTGTTGTAGGATGTCGTATGAGAGCTCTAGAGTCATCTTTGTAGTATCTTGGGTTTATTAGTGTAAATCTCAATCCACACAAATAGTCATCAATGAGCATGGGTGTCTTATCATCATCTAAAGAAGCTTATGAATCTGTATCAACATCATATATGTATCATAACTCAGAACTTACCACAAGGGGTAACTATGATATAGGAGTCTCATCATCTATAGTAGTAAAATATGATGTTATTGAAAAGGTATCTATAACAGGTGAAGTAACTATGGAATCAACTAAAACTATGGGTACTGCTATTAGTGATGGTAGATGTGTAACATGTGTCAAAAGTATGACCAATGATGTAGCTAGAATGGTTGAAACTATTATGACTAGTAGAATAACTAGTGTTGATGGTGTAACTATAAGTAGAGTAGTGTGAGAAGTGTTAGTCTCTCTAACCTCATATTTATATATCTTATCAAGAGAAGTGTTATGAGGTGGTGGTTGTACTATGAGATATAGTATCCCATCTAGTGAAATACTCAAAGATGACTCTGTAGTTTGACAATATCTAAATGGTTGGTTATCTGATAGACATGTGTAGAGATA
Source organism: Torreya grandis (assembly GCA_037957365.1). NCBI lineage: Eukaryota > Viridiplantae > Streptophyta > Pinopsida > Cupressales > Taxaceae > Torreya > Torreya grandis. Next base: position 420,686 of record JARHVA010005975.1, read on the forward strand.
TCCCTCATGAATAAACTTAATACATTGATTTAGAGTGGAAATAATGGCCCTCATAGTATGTATATAGTGTCATCCAAGTAAAATATTATAGTGGAGAGGACCTAGCATGGCCTAGAATTATGTACAGAGGGTTTTTGGTCCCAAAATGATATTTAAAGTAATAATACACAATATCTTTCATGGTATATCATCAAACCCTCAAATGTTCCTATATGATTTTTACATTGATGCGAAATCTATACACATGGTTTGTAATAATGTGATAATACATATATTTAGTCTATAACCACTATTAAAAACAACTCTCTTGACTATGTTTGTTTTGACTTCTATTTGTATGAATAGTGGAAAATTTTGATCAATAACTATTTGAGAAGGCATGTCCTCATTATCAAAATAAATTACATATTCTATAGTTTTTAAAGTGTTGACCACTAATGGAAAATAAGAAGGTTCTAAATCAATAAGCATAGAAGTCTAAGTGCATCCCTGATAAAAAAAAATGTCCTTTAATACATTAGCTTTCTAAAGTATTTCTAACATGGAAATTTTAACAAGAGTGTTTCTCAATTGATCAACAATGTCATATGCCTTGTGAAAATATTCTTATGTGGGTGGGTTGGGCCTGGGATGGGTTGGAATAGAAGGGTGATGGGGATCCTAAGTAGGTGGAGGAGGCATAGTGGCACATTTAGTAATAGATCTAATGACATTATCTACTATCTATATAGGAGTAGTAGTAGCTATGGGATGAGAGTGAAGATAATCGATGTGTTAAGGAGGTGGAGGGACAAAAGGTGTCAATTGGGCTCTCTAGTGATGGGTAGTGACCTAGGAAAGGGTGAAATGAATAATGAAACATGACTTGATATGGGGAGGGGCTCCAAGGCAGGTGATTCAAGGGATAAATTAACATGTTTAAGAATAAAATTATTAACATCATCTGATATAATTAATGATAGGCATGAAATGTAAAAAATAAAACTTTGTACTAATATATGATAGACTTCATCATTCATGTACATGATAGGGCCCATTATGGTTTACTTATTATTTGCAATAAATGTAAGAAAAGTTTGTAAATAAATTAGCATCATTTTGGCAATTTGATTATAAGTGTAAGGTGATACCTCAAGAAACAAATAGGAGATATTACATGTAACTATGGATGTTTGAATGATTTTTTTACAAAATACTATGAATTTATCAAATTGAAAATGAATTTTTGAGTTAAGTATTCAAGAGAAAAATTATAAATTTATGGGAAAGTGCTTGATTTAAAGGGACCTAGTAGATGCAACTAGGGTTTTAAGAAAAATAAAATTTTGAAAATTACTATGAATTTTCAAAATTTGAAGTGTTTTTTTAATTTTAATATGTAACTATCAATTCAGAAAATAATTAGAAAATTGTTGGGACCTAGTGTAAGCAACTACGGTATTTGAAAGAATTAAAAAAAAAATAGTATGATAATTTTAAAAATTTAATATGAATTTATAGAAAATTTGTTGAATTTTGCTTGGAAACTTTTAGAAAAATTAAAAAATATTTATAAAATTAGTAATATATTTTTCCTAGTGTTTGGAACATGTTTGTATGCAAAAAGGACCTAATATGTGCAAACTAGGTTTTTAACAAAATATATTAAATATAGGAAAAATTAGGAAATTATGGAAAAAAATTAGAAATAATTTACCCTACGGTTTCTAGGGTTTTTATGCAAAAATTCAAAGTAAGTTGGGTTCACCAAATGTTTATTATTTTTCAAAATATTATTCCTAATTAACTAAATAGGTCTGAGTAGGATAAATCAATAAATAATGTGCAATAATTGAGCCACTGACTTGTGTAAATAGATTTTATTTTTACCTTTCCTAAAAATAGTAATAATAGAGATAAAATCAAACTTAGTTGGAAACTAACTGAGACAGATGTTACAAGGTCTATACTTTTCTATGTAGGCTTGGGAGACTATCAAAATAAATATCTTATAATTCATTTTTGGATTGGATAGGAGTAATTAACGTGGGACACCCTATTTTTCATTGCTATAGTCCTTTTTTGGTGCCATTTTATAGGTGATCTGAGTTTTTTGGGTTATTCTCGACATGTCTATCTTACTCTATCATTGAAATATCAAAGATCAAAATTCTATGAAGCTCATTGTGCATCTATTTTATTATTTAATGTCTTAGGAGCTCTTTGTTCTTCAACTTGGATGGAAACTTGGGAAAGAGAGAGAAGGGGTTAGTGTGTAAAGGATACGTTGGATAGACTTCACACTCAATTTTTGGACACAATACCTACATACCAATACTATGAGGAGGGATTAAGATAATGTAGTTCTTCCATTAAAGTTCTTTGTGCAATTATGTATGAAAATTTAACTAGATACAAAACTATGTGTATTTTAAATGCTTAGGTGTTAGTGTAAAGGTTTGAATAATCTTGGAATAATACTGGAAGGTTACATGTAGAGAATATGGAAAAGTACTTGAATGTACTTGCTTGTATTCTTACTTCTCTCTCGCAAATGATTACCAACCCTTCTAAATAGAATTTGAATGGAATTTTATAGGGAAGTTAATTATCATGGGTTAAATAAATTAATGTTAGGAAGACATGAATTAGGATAAGGATTCAATAAAATATGACTATTTGGACCAAAAGTACACATGGATAACAACACTAGAAATAGGACACCCTATGTTTTAACACTCTTGTCTAAGTTGGGCACTATTGCCTAGAAGGAATGAGACTTGGGGGGATGGATTTGAGCCTAAAGGAGCTGCTTGGGTTTGTAAGGGTTAAGTCTTGAAGTCTATGGATGACTGGGAATTAGTAAAAGAAAAACCTAAAAAGCTTATGCAATCAAGTAGAAGGACCTCTGGATTAGGTGTCTTTAGCCATACTTAAGTAACCAAATTTTGCATTTTATATGACTACGGTTAGCTTCTAGTAAACTAATTTTTCTATCTTTCATTGTTCATTTTATAAATATCAAATTAAGTTAATTCTTATACAAATTAGTGGATGTATTTAATTCATATCTCTACCCTAATTTACTATGCTCAAACCCTTTAATAACCTAGGGTTTACATTTTATAAATCCCTTACAAGTTAAATCGCCATCTGATGTTGCTTACTCAAGTCTTGAACATGTCATTATATATTTATCCATGATTATGGTAATTCATTTCATGAAGAAAATCAAATTATAAGGTGGATGATGAATCTAGAGGTATTGCTAGGATTGAGATGCTTAAAACACCTCTTGAATATACTAATTATCTAGCTAATCAATGGGAACCTTTGATTAATTTTTTTATGATGATTATTTCACTAAGGGTTTTTTTTGGTTATTTATATTTTATATATTCTCATATATTGATAGTTTTATTTTCATTTGACTAAAACTAATTTATTAAATGCATTAATTTTGAGTTGACAATAGATAAATTATTATATTAATAGTGATAGTTAGTAGTTTAGGTTTGATTATATACATAATATGTTGTTATTTATTTGAGATATTAGATTTAATGAAGTGCTCTAAATTTTTTTTTATAGTTTGTTGTTTTTAATATGGATATGTTGGTTTACTATCTTTTATTATTCTTGAATAATAAGTTTTAGAAATAAAAATGGAAATTTAAGATTAACTACTTAGAAATAGCTATTTTTTATTGATTGATACAATGGTAAATTTATTTATGATTTATCAAGTTGTTATAAGTTCCCCCTTTAGACAATATTTGTGTTTGTCCTATTGAAATAATTAAGATCTTGAGTCATAATAATTTCTATTTATTATCACATCTAAGCCAAGATCGCCCTATGCCAAGTGCATTGATGGTGATACTCATTTAAAATATTTGGATAGTAGAATTCATATTAAAAAGTGACATAATTATAACCATTGTATCGGTCAAACTTCTAGCAGATCAAAATTTCACTCCACACTCAACATTTTATACTACCCAAGAAGGAAGAGTAGAAAATCCATGGGAGGCAATAAAGATAGGTTTGAGCTAATATATTCCATCAAGGTTAAAAAATCATAAGGTTTATAGGAATCTTAGAAAAAGGGGGCTCAAAAAATTCGTACTTCACATTGAAGGCCATGATGAAATTCTTGCAAAATATTTCTCCATGGGGTGGAAGTAGAAGAAAGTCATGTTCAGGGAACCAAAGTCAACATCAAAGAGGATCTAGGTGAGGAAATTATAGGTATGTCATATGAGGTAACTAAGGCCTTGAATGATATGATGAAAAAATAAGATCTCATGCAGAATTTATTTGAAATGGACTAGGCATCCCAAACTAAAAAAAGGGATATCCTAGATTCAATCTCCCAAGGCATTTGCCAAACATCTATCTTTAGTTAATGAAATAGTTAAATTTAGAGGGTATGTTTAACCATATATTTTCCCATCACTTATTGTCACTGAACCACTTCAAGGGATACTACATCATCCTAATTTAATACCTACTCATGTCCCTTGAATGCTTTGTCTTGACATTCCAAGCAAAATCTTCCTCAGATTTATCTAGCAGGGATTAATCTTCCTCCTCACCAAAAAGGTAAACTATTGAGGGGTATTGATATCACCCAAATTGAAATTAGTTGGTTAAAAGGTTTAAGGGAGGCCTTAAAAATATCTATAAAAGACTAATATGAAGAGTCACCTTCACCACTCCCCTACCTTATTTCACCACCCCTCAACCCTCATCAAAAACATCTTGATGTTGTTGAGAGTAAGGGGAAAATAAATACCTATGAATCTTCCCTAAAGAGAATAGAATTGAGAAGGGATGCAAAGTTTTGGGGGTCCTCTAGGGTAATGAAAACCCTAACTTCAAAATTTACAATATGAAGGAAGCTAAAGTTAGGAGGCAAGGAGATGACACAGAATCAATGGATCTCCCTAAAATAATTAGGCATAAGATACAAGACATAAATAATAATTTTTATAGCATAGGATGGTATAAATTTCATCTCATGTATAAGTGGAATACCTTAAAAATGAAGTTAGATAGGTTGAGGGAATACCTTAAATTTAAATTGAGGAAATTATATAACTATAAGATATATTAAGTTAAATTTTCATTATGTGATTTATCTTCTCACAAGAACATCTAAGATTTAATATCACTTTCCAGAAGTCCAAACAACAAATTCATGTATAATGAATTAATATGTTTGGTATAATAAAGTATATCTAGATTTATTTTTTAATTTATAAACTAGTTATATACATAGAAAATGGATTATTAATATTATGATGAACATAAAAATATACATTCATATGTGTGTATTATATTTTTACTTTGCTTAAATAATGAATAATACTTGAGATATTTTATGACATTTTTTTTTTCATTATTTAATTTTTTTTCTTATAATTATTGTAAATAAATCTTGAAACTAATTATTTCTCAATGTAATTTATATTTTTATATCATATCTTGACTTAACTCTTTATTTTACATTTAGAATTTCACTCTATTTAGTTAATAATTAATTTTTTATTATATATTTACTAATATTTTCTTTAGTTTAGTTATTGACATTAGATTAGTGTTCCTCCTATTGTTTTATTATTCTATTATAATCATTATTATTCATTTTGTATCACTTATCTCTCTCTAGATCAGTTATGGATTTCTTTATTTTTATCTTGTTTTTTATATTTAAGTTAGAGTATGTTCTAATTATAAATGAACCCATATTTGATAGCTCACATGGTATAAAATCCCCAAGCATAATAAGAGGTTTGGGTCTCACTTCTAGTAGTCAAAAATAAAAATAAAGAATTAAATCACTAGGGAAATAAAATAACCACCCAAAGAAACACAACTAAGACATAAAATAATGGGATTGCCAGAGGGACCAAAATACAACCAACAAGAACCTTAAATCATTAAATAAAGAAAAGAACCAAAAGTGACAAAAAAAACCCAACTAAGACCCAAACATAAAAAATTCAAACAACCAAAAGGGATAAGTGAAAATAGGTCATTTTAAAGCAAAATGGACATTTAAAATTAAAAATAAGGGAACAACCATCAATCCTTCCCTCCCCAAATTTTATTTTAAGAAGGTCTTAAAACCCAATGACCAACTCATGTGATGTCAAACATCCTATGTGCTTCCCACAAACTAGCAAACTCATGATCGATCCCCATGACTAAAACACCATTTACCTCAAATAAACAAAATAGAAACATCCCCAACAACACTAGAAGCTAGAACAAAACTAGGTGAGCAAATGTGGTTTCCCCTTGTGCCAAAATCATTATGAAAAAAGAGAACACTAGATCCTAAAGCCAATCTGGAATAACCTAGAAGAAACCAACCTCTATGAAATCTACCCATAAGAATTACAATAACTTAGACTATTTAAGGATCCTCTCCAATCCATTAGTATTTACCTTTACTACTTCAGGAGAATGGGTCTTATGTTTTCAAACTTTCCTACACTTAAAATTACCTCCCACCACCATTTTTGTGTTTCCTTTTTCAAGGTCATAACCTCCTTTCATTCCTCCTTTTGAACAACTTTATTTAATTTAGTAGCCTCAATACTAATAAGGGGATTTTAGAAATTTGGACAAGGGGAGAGCCTTGTTGAAAATTGTCATAGTTTTGACTAATTAACGTATTTTTTTGAGATGGATTTTTTGATGAATACTAAAAGGAAACTGTGTCCTTCCTTTCAACCAAAAGGTCCTAATATTTTTTGTTTAGGTTCCCAAGAGTAGACATGGACTTTGAAATCAAAACATGTTTCACCTTGTCCACTAATTTACTGAGTATCAGGGGCACCCTAGCATTCCCATATGACTATGAAAAAGAAGGGTTCAATGATCTATTATAAATATAGTCATCAAATAGATAGGACATTAAATGATATTTTGAACTTCTATAGGGATGTCTAGATTCTTTCTATCCACTAGGCTAACAGATCACAAAATAGAATGGATTTTGATTCATGAATAATAAGAGGGGAGGTCCTTTCTTGGGGGAGCTCACCTAGGGCTCTCTCAGCCCACCTGCCACCATGTGAGACTAATAGATAATATTCAAAACCTTTTCAAAATATTTATTCGAGTTCAATCAGCTATTTTTGGTGTGACCAACCATCTCACAATCTCTATAGATGAAATCATCTCTTTCATAGTGAATATTTTGATTTTATGCCCAAAATTTAGACTTAAGTTGAATGTTTCTTAGAACTATCTTAATCATTTGAATGTATACATTTAATATTTATTACACCAATCTTTTGTTAGACTTTGTGACTAGGTCAATAAAACTAGGTTGACTAATAGCTCTTACGATTCCTAAGAAAACTTCCTCCTACTAGAAATCTTGAGGGAATTTTTGAAGAATAACCCATAAAGGGATCTCCATTAGGGAGTAACTATTAAATTTTATGTCATCTTTCCATTTCCTTACAAATAAGAATGATATTCCTAAGAACCACAAACCTCTTTCCAATGTTCTTGTAAAATTTTCCAAGAAAGAAAAAATAAGTTCTTATCCATGGCCACATCATCAATATGACCCTTTGACTTCCACTTTCAGGTTGTGTATTCTATAAATATGTCCATTCTATGATCAAATCCATAATAACATGTGACCACAACATTTTCCAACAATTCCATAGTGCTTTTAATGATGATATATGAGATATTAAGACACACCAAATCATGTTCCATAATTTTTTTGAGGTTTTGCCTTTAAACCTCCACTGGTGCTCTCGACCCAAAGAGTGGATATGCCCAAGAGGTTTTAATTCCCCCTCCCCACTTGAAATTCCATTATTAACTTTAGAATAAATCTCCCTTCTTGAATTTTCCTTACCATCCTGATTATCAGTACCTTCACCTTCACCTTCACTCTCCATAGCAAGATCTTAACTCAATCTAAATCATGAAATTTATGAGTAACTTAAAGTATGTTATTTAAGTTAGAGTATATTAATTTCTTTCTTATTTACTTTTCTACATACATATTATTTGTCTCCTCTTTCATTTTCATTGAGATTAGTAACAAGGAACAAACACAAAAGTATCATTTATAAAAAAAAAGATATTTTAATTTTTGATTTGTCCTTATAGTATTTAATCATCCAAGATATCACCTCTTCAACATGATTGGCATGTTGAATAAGATTCATAACATTTTGTCAAACTCTAATATATAACAAAGTTTACCTCAAAAAATTTCACATTGACTATAATAGTTTTATTGTTGTTTTGTCTTATTTAATAAGTTGTTTGATTATTTGGAAGGAAATCTTATTGATTTAAAAATATTTTTTATTTCTCCAACATTTTATTGACCATTAAAATATTATTTAAATGTGGCTTAGAACTACTTATTTAGTCAAGGTCCTAAAAATTATACTAGTATGATTATAATTTAACCTTGAAAATATTAAAATGTATAGATTAATTGAATTTACAAATGTAACCTTCAAAAAATTTGGTGATCCAATGGGGATATTGTTTGTTAATCAAGGTGTCTAAATAATCCTTAGGGTATGTGCCTAACCCTTAGCCTAAATGCATCCTAGGGTACTTATCTAGGTTTTAAATTATGGTGTGGCCGATGGAAACCATCTAACCCACCCAACTGGTCTAGCCTATTGGGCTAATTGGGAGGGGGGATATTTTAAATAAATCCATTTAAAGTGTTTTAAATATTTTATTACCATTTTATATATGACCATTATTGGTATTTTACAATTAAATTAGAATAATATTGATATATTATAATAATAAGCTGATCTTGCAACAAATGTGGTATGTTTTAGTTTGTAAAAAAACTAAAAAATCTACAACATATATTTAAAGTTATAAAATATGATGAAGAAAAAGCCTTATAAATAGAGAGATAATGTATTATTTCATGAAAAAATCAAGACCATATAGTTTATATAAATCAACAATTAAGACATGGAATATTAAAAAAAAATCTACTAATGCTCAACTTATTATGATATTTATTTTTGACAAATGACCAAAATACTATTACTTTTCATAAGTGGTTGATAAAAATAAAAATAAAATTAGGAATGTATACCTGGCCTAAAAAAATATAGAGAACTTAATGAGCTAACTAATAATGAAGTAGATTTTGATGTTGAGAATGTTAAATAGGTCAATCATTGGATTTATCAAAATTCGATTGACATTAGGAATATACCTAAAAGGAATTACTTCATTAAAAAGAGTTAATGTTGGTAATTTTATTAATAAAAGTTAAAAATGGGAGGATCATCTTGATTATTTTAAATTAATATGTTAAAATCTTGGTATTATTACTTCATTTTTAATCTTAAGCTATTTTCATAAAATTCATAAGGTAAAACATATCAAACATTTATTAGTTTATCCATAAAAGTCATACATGAATCGAAATATGTTAAAATATGGATTTAATTGTGTTTTGGAAAACCTAAATAATATTTTTAATTGTTTAGTGAACTAGAAAACATTTACATATATCCTAATGAAACAAACTTTAGATTCACTACTAAATTGACAAGACTTAGGCAAGCAATTACACATGGCATAACACATCCTAACAAAACAAAAAGGTCATATTATTTGAGTGAATTTCCCATTAAATACAAAATTTCATTATAAGATAAATATATTATAAATTATTATTCCATTTTTATGAAAAAAAATTACTTTTTTTGAATTGAAAGATAGTGCTTCTATTACTTAACTTGTAACAATGTAAATGTTTTTGAAAGATAGTTCTTTTATTGGTTTAACTTCTAATTTTTTTTTTTAAAAAAATCTTAAGTAACCTTAGATATGTTATGGTAACCATAAATTAAAAACTAAATGACCAAATTTGGAATTTAGGTACAATTTTAAATACACACAAGAATAAATTTAAAAATAAAACACATTATTGTCATGATTTTAAATTTTATCATGATCCTTATACATGCATTAATATTCAATAACTGAAACATTTTACTCAAGGTAAGGATAATATTTCTGTTGACTTGGTAGATAATATAAACTTGTGTAGTTTTTATGATCTTTTGGATAAAATCAACACTAATTATTATTATGCTATAAAAATAATAAAAAAATATTATAAGTATGTTCATAAGGATAATGAATCTATGATAAAAATTGATAATAACCAACCTTATTATTATAAAACACTTACCAAAAGATAATGGTACAACTATAGTTAAAAATGGTCTAGTTGTAATAAGTTTAAATAAAATAAACCCTTTCTCTATGAGATATAATAATGCTTAGTATCAACCAACGTATAGGCATATGATTTATCATCAAACTGATAATAATTATGAAACTTAAAATATTATTAATGATTTAGTTAATATTGAAATTGGTTTTTATTTACTAGGTCAAAGCATAATAATGTGTCCAAATTTTAACATAAAGTGGTCCCATACACTTTAAATATATCATCAAACTATATTGGGTCAGGTTCATTTATTTTATTGTTCTAGATTATATTTACAAATATGTAGTGCATATACATTTTGACAAAAAAAAATTAAATATTAACTATTTTTTTATTTATTTTTGAATCACATTTATACCTACCTAGTGGGACATAATATTATACTTTGACCCTACTTAAAGATAATATTTCAATGATAAAATTGAAAATATTAATTAATTTGTCAAAAATATAGATGTAAATAATATTGTAAGTTTATAAGAAGAAACTAATGCTTAAAAATATGAACATGCATTTTATCAATATAATGATCCACACTTTAATTATATTCTTCCATTCTATATGTTTATTATAATTGACAATAAAAATATTCATAATTTAATCCTTCACACATGAGCATTCAAAAATATTATTCCTATGTATAATTCTTATCAATGACACATTACATATGAAAAGGCCAATTAAAAACTTATTAATTTTAATTATTATCTAAAAACAATTGTTGGAAATTTTAGGATCTAGTCGTTAACATGTAAAATGATGAAATAATTAAATGTATTATAAACATTCAAATTTTAAAAATTATTTATAACTATGTGATGTTAGTAAGAATAGAATGGACTGGCTAATGAGATGTAAAAGGATTGGTGAAGTGGTTTGATTATGCCGAGTCCCACCCAAGTTTAAATCTCATAGGGAATTTATAAGATGGATGTGTCCATTTAATCTATGGTTTCAAATGTGATAAAGTGTTAACAATTTATAATTATTCAATATTTCTCTCAGTGACTAGGGCCCCAGTTTGTACCCCAGAACTAGTTGTATCTTTGGTCAAAAGTTAATACCGAGCAAAAAAAAAAAAAAATTGGACTAAAGCTATTAGACATCATCTTGGGAAATATATTACCTAAATTATTTTAGTAAATTAAATATACATTATGCATAAATAATATTGGAATGGTACACCTATTAAACCTATTTTAAATAATATTGCCTTTGTAGAAACTCTAATTAGAACATATGGAATATAAACATTAGATGAGTGAGATTAAAAATATCAAATAACGGTTCCGAAGGAAATAATATTTTATTGTAAATTTAATGGATCATGTTATTAACATCATATTAGTGTTGTCATTTTTATTATTTCTCATGTATGTGATATATGAATATATGAATATCATTTATATTTTGTAAACACTAATAATACAATTGATTTTGAAGCCTTTTGTTTTTTTAGTTACAACATCTATTGAAGTGAACATTCAATAATTAAATTTTTAAACTTATTTAGAATTATTTATTAAATAATTTAGATAAAATAATAACATTAATCAATCAATTCTAGATAATTAAATGCAAAATTTTTGATCACTAATAGATAAATTTGAATTAATTAACCTTTCATAAATTATTATGGAATTTAGTGCATATGTTGTTAAAATTGTTTATGATTCTAATATAACTTTAATTAATATATATCCTTCTAATGACTATACTTTTTCTAATATTTAAAAACCTAAAATACCTAATTTGGAAAAATTTGGCATGTCTTTTTTGTGATGAAGATATAGATATTTCAATACAAGTTAATTAATTTGATTGTAATAATTATGTCATAAATTTTAGTCAATACTAATAGTTTAGTGGTATTTAATTGAATCCTAGTTTAGTGATCCTTGAATAAATGTTTTATCCTAAAAAATATCCTAAAATATATATAAATGAAGAATATTCAAGAAGGATCACAGGGAATACTATTCTAATCAATTTGGGAACTAAATAAGATCCCACATATGTTTATTTAGGTGTCAAATGTATAGCTCAAGATCAAGTAATATTTATAAAGTTATTGAAAGAATTCATTGATATATTTTACTAATCATATAAATATTTAAAAAATTACTATATTTCTATATATATTTATGATATACCTAGAAAACTTAGTACAAAACATATTAGGAAAAAAGCTTGTCTAGTTTGACCCTTGTTGAAAGACACCATACATAAGGAGATAGATAAAATATTGGATGGTGGTATCATTTATATAGTTAGGTATTCTAATTACGTGGATAATATTATCATAGTTTGTAAAATGAATTATGATATTCATCTTGATGTTAAATGAAGAAATATGAATCAAGAAATATGAATCATGTTACTATTACTGATATTTTTCCTTTAATAAACATACACAAAAATTTATAAGTAGATGCTAGCTATAAAATGATATCATTATTATATCTATTTTTAGGCAATAATCAAACATTTTTTAATATAAAATATAGGCATAAAACTAATTGAACTATATGTAGAGGCACTTTTGACATTCAAATAATGTCTTTCAGACTAATACACAAATGTTCCAATTTTCAAAGATTAATGCACATGGATTTTTATGACTTTACCAATAACTTTTGATGTGGGTCTTATAAACACCACATAATCATATGAGGTAACATCTAAATTTTTAGGATTGGTGAAGAAAATTATTATAAAAAGATTTTTATAATTTTTAATTTTGTAAATAACTATGTGGATGAATAATGATGAGAAATGGGTTATTTACTTTAGATGGTTCAGATGGGATGGAGTCTAAAAGAAACAAAATTTATACTAGAGTTAGATGGGTGATTTCTATCCTAATGTGCAATAGATAATAAAAGGTATAAAAATAAGGAATGGTAGGGTAGGAAATAAAGTTTCTGATTCAAATATCAATGGAACCCTTCCGAGTTAGTATGTAAGTTATGGTTGGAAAAGTGATTAGGAAATAATGCATGTAGTAAGTTTTTTTCATCACACAAAACACAAAAACATAGTTAGGAGCAAAAGGAAACAAATATATTACATTTAACATTCATAATATAATTTTTATACTAATACTAGTTAATATCAAAATTATCTCTTAGCATTAGATTATAGCTAATGGACACAAAACATTCAAACTAGATAATAACACAATATGAATAAATGTAATAAATGCACTTCTACACAACCCAAACAATTGAAATACTAGTGTCATGGAACTTAATCAATGTTACACAAGGTTTGGAAGTTAAAATCACATCAATAAAAACATATAAAACAATCCTCACTATTTATTATTAACATGGTTTAAAAGCTAGGGTCCAAGATATTTGTACAAAAACATCTTCTATCCCATATTCAACATGATATAAAATCTCTAAATCAAATTTGTATAATTTTAAAATTATAAAAAATATTTCTTATAGTTATCAGTAATAGAACTAAATATATATTGAAATATTAGAATCCTTTCATGTGATCTATACATGAATATGTAAAATGTAAGATATGATTATTGAAATCATTAATTCAAATTGGGTTCCCATCTAAATTTTTTGATGTTGGAGTGTGTTGGTCATAACAATATGTTTTTTTTATATTAGTTTATTCATAATAAAAATCATATCTTTGTTATTTTACTCAAATTTTCCATTTCCTTGAGGGTGATACTTAGATAATTGACTTTAAATAACAGAGTAACATCCTAATAATTATATGTACTCATTTGAAAAAAAATTGAGGATAATTAATTGAAATTTGTAAGAGACTCCAAAATGTGAGAAATTTCATTCTCAAATAAATAAATGATTTTTTTTTTTTAACTAAACCGGGGGTAAAAATTTATTGAGTAAACCAGGCAAAGCCAATTACAATTTTTTCTCCTGATCCACCAAATGGACCAGCTTTTGATACAAATTCAGCGGAAGGAGATTCTCCTCCGTAATTCTCCAATCTGCCCCATTCTCTGAGGCCCACTTAGCTAAGCAGTCTGCAACCTCATTCCATTCCCTCGGAATGTGTTGAAAAGAAATCTCATTCAAAGACGAACTAAAAAATTTAATATGCTGGATAATAACTTGTAAACTCCAATCAGTATTACCAGAATTGCTGTTATTTAGTAAATTAACAACAACTTGTGAATCTGATTCACAGATGACATTGCGATGGCGCTCCCGACAACAACCTTCAACCGCCTCAAGAATGGCTTCAGCTTCCATCTGGTTGTTAGTATAACAGCCTCTGTAAATAGAAAACAAGAATTTAATGTTACCAAGACAGTCCCGAGCAATTCCCCAAATACTCGCAGCTCCTGGGTTCCCACGGGAAGACCCATCTGTGTTAATTTTGATGCAGTCTTTGTCTGGGGGCGTCCAATGCCCTGCTCTGTTGACTGGTCGCGCCAACTGGCGCCTTCCCTTTAGCAGACCAAAGTGTTTCCTTCCCACGCCATCGCTGGGAACATCAATTCCCAGGCGTCCAAGCAAGTCCGCAGCCGCTTGTTCCATATTGACTTCAAGCGCAGACTTGGCCAAGCACGTTTCCTGCAGCGCAACAGCAATCTTGTTCCACAGCTGCCTGAAATCCATCCGCGCTCCCCTGAAGATGCGCCTATTCCTCTCCAGCCATAAATTCCAAAATATGAAGGATGGCCCCACCTCCCAGGCCGCCTGCAGCAAGGAATTTTTAAGAGGAGCCTGGCCCAATCGGGCCCAAAATTCATTAACAGAGGAGACATGTCTACAAGAGGTTCTCCACGCGCTCCACCACAGGTGCCAAACCTGTTGAGCAAACGAACACTGAAAGAACATATGGGCAACTGTCTCCTCATTGCTAAAACACAACATACAAATAGACGGTCCTTGAAATCCTCTCCGACACAGATTATCCCAGGTGAGACATCTATTGTGTGTGAGGAGCCAGAGGAAAAAATTACATTTGGGCCACGCCATTCGATTCCACACTTTCGTTCCCCATTGAAACTGCCCAAACTCTCTTGTTTGCTTAAGCAAAGTTTTGTAGCCAGCAGCAACAGAGTACCTTCCTGTTGAGTCCCCACTCCAAGCCAATTCATCACATCCATGCAACGCTCCACACCTTCTATTCTTTAGAATAAGGGCTACTTCTTCTCTCTCCTCCTGCGAGCCTCCAGGCGGCCAATCCGAGGAATGCTTCCACCTGAAACCAATAGTAACTCCTATGTTATAAGGTTCTTTGTAATGCTTCACCTCACTCCACCCAGCCTGATGAAAAGAGTTCGCCATGGTTTGGAGGTGCGGGTGGGACTGTAAAAGTGGGGGAAACCCATCCCAAGAGTCCATCCAGAATAGAGCCTCAGAACCACTATGGCACATCCAGAATAAGCCTTGCTTAACCAAATGCGCACCACGCTTGAGGGTCTCCCATATCATAGACCCTCTCCCCTCAAGAGGAAATCTGGCAATATCATGAATATGAGTGTCCGGAAAGTACTTGGCTGTCAGAATACGCGCCCACCAGGCCGAATGATTAGTGCACCACCTCCAATAAAGCTTGGCAGCAAGAGCAATGCTAGCCACACTAGCCGAGCGAAGGCCCAGACCACCTTCCTGCTTAGGTCTACACACCAAGTCCCAATTGACGAGACTCCATTTAGAAGATTGCAGATTACCACTCCACAAAAATTTCCTGGACAGAGCATCATATTCTTCAAGAAAGTAGGCTGGGGCACACTGAACCATGCTCCTATATATTGGTAAAGCCTGAATAACCGATTGTAACAAAATCACCCTACCTGCAGTAGATAACCATCTATAAGTCCAGTGGCTTACCTTCTGTCTCAGCTTGTCCAGAATGTTCTGCCAAAATAGCCTAGGTTGACGTCCCACAACAATAGGAACGCCTAGATAAATCACAGGGAGGGTCTGAATCTGAAAACGAAGAATAGTAGCTATTCTTGCCTGGATAGATTCAGGCGTGTTGAAAAAGTAAATAGAAGATTTATGCTCATTGATCTGCTGTCCAGAAGCCGCCAAATACTTATCAAGAGTGATGCGGACAGCCTCGGCTTCTTTGATCCTAGCTTCACCAACCAAGATAGTATCGTCAACAAATTGAAGGTGGGATAAGGTGGATATTCTGCCCTCCCACTTCCATCCCTGAATAGCATTCTGAGAGACTCTGTGTTTGAAGAACCTGCCCAGCCCTTCCGCCATAAGGATAAACAAGTAAGGAGAAATTGGGTCCCCTTGCCGAAGCCCCCTAGAAGCTCCAAAAAGCTCCGATGGCGCTCCATTGACAAGAACAGAAAAGGAAGGCGTAGTGATACAGCTTAACACCCACCTAATCCAATCCTGTTTGAACCCAAAAGCAGAAAGAACCTTCTGCACCAACCTCCAGCTAACCCTGTCATAGGCTTTAGCAAGATCAAGCTTGATAAACATAGCCTTCTCATGAGATCTTTTCATGGAGTGAATAGCCTCCGAAGCTATCACAACTCCGTCAATAATTTGCTTACCTGCCACAAAGCCTCCTTGTTCCTCCGAAATAAGATTGGGAAGGAGCCCTTTCAGCCTTTGCGCTATGAGCTTAGTAATCACCTTATAGACAACATTACAAAGCGCAATAGGTCTGTACATATCCAGCTTATTTGCCTGCTCCTTCTTTGGTATTAACACCAGGAAGGTAGCATTCAAAGCCCGCAACATTTCTTTGTTAGCATAGGACTCCTGTATAACACTTAGCAGGTCATGCTTAATAATATCCCAGAAGTCTTGGAAAAAATCAGCAGGAAATCCATCCGGACCAGGGGCTTTACCTCTCTTCATACTGAACAAAGCTTCCTCCACTTCAGCTATACCAATCGGATGCAAAAGATCTTCATTCATTCTATCATCCACCAAGGATGGAATACAGGACAGCACTTCATTTTCTGCCTCTTCATCAATCAATGTGTTACTGTCAAAAAGATCAGAGAAATACCGGACAGCTTCTCTACTAATATCCTGAGAGGAGGAGAGATGAGTTCCATCCTGAGTGATAAGAGAAGTAATAAAATTACCATTGCGCCTCCCTTGTACAGACTTATGAAAAAAGGCCGTATTCTTATCTCCTTCCTGAAGCCAATCAATTCTCGCCTTCTGCTTCCAATAGATCTCCTCCCTAAGATCCCATTCCGCCAGCAAAGAGGCCGCTCTGCCTTCGCGAAGGCGAAGGTCTTCCGAGAGTCCAAACTCTCTAATCTGCCTGGTGATGCCATCCAACTGGTCTTGTGCAAGCTTCTTCTGACTCTGCAGATTTCCAAAACAAGTCCTGTTCCAAATCTGTAATTTCCTTTTAACAAACTGAAGCTTTTTCATGAAGGAGAACATGGCAGTGCCATAAGGCGGGCTTCCCTGTCTCCACCATTGACCTATGAGATCATAAAGGGAAGGATCCCGCAACCACATCAACTGGAATTTGAAAGGAGGTTTTTTAGGACCCCCAATCTGACCTATGGAAAGTTTAATAGGCCAATGGTCCGAGCCCCTCCAGTCTAAGATCTCACAAGTGAGAGTGAAAGCACTGGATTGCTAGAAAGAGGAGACTAAAAATCTATCAAGACGTTCAGAAATTGCCTCCTTACCTGTTCTTCGGTTACTCCAAGTAAAAAGTCCGTTGGACGGTTTCACATCGGAAATACGAAGCATCTCCATATGATGGCGCAGGCACTCAGAAGAGGAGCCTAAGCGGCTTAGTCCCCCACGCTTCTCCTCCAGGCTAATCACCGCATTAAAGTCCCCAGTTAGTATCCATGGTAGAAAGGGAAAGCATTGCCTGATGTATCGGATATGTGCCCAAAGCTGCTGCTGCCCAACAATGTCAACAGGAGCGTAGACGGAGGTAACCAAGCATAACTCCCCGGTCTCCAGAGAAGATGCCACCATTGACAAGGCCGAGAGACAAGAGATCCAGTGTTGTGGCAAAATTTTTCTTTGGTCCCATCCCATAGCAAGCCCTCCCGAGCTGCCTTTAGCTCCCACACATTGCCATTGCCCATTCTGCCAAAAATTTGGCATACAAGCAATAAACGAGTCAACAGAAAGTTTCATCTCCTGGATACAAAAAATGTCCGGAGAGTGATCCCAAACCAAACTGCGAATAGCTTTTTGCCTGGGGTAGCTATTCAAACCCCGAACATTCCAAGATAGCACTATCATTGGGTGGTTTGGGGGAAGTGCTCTTTCATGGTCTTAACCGCCCCAGATTCCACCAAATGATCACCTGTAATTTTGAGTTTATCCTGGTCTTTCCTCCTTCCAGCCTTGGGAGCACCAGAGGATGTGGCTTTTTTGAAAAGTTTTTGGCTTAGCCCAAGTGCCAGAACAGAATTTTTGTCTTTTTTCCAAGCATCGCCCTCCTTCACCAAATCAGCCCATTTGACTTCTTTCTCCTTATTCTCAAAGTCATGCATCAATTGTCCTTCCTCTAAGCCTAGAGGTCCAGCTGGGAGTGTTTGATCCATACTATCTTGGTCTTCCATAGGTTCAGGACAATGCAGTTGCTGCCCTGAAGCTTCCCCAAGGGCCTGAGAGGGAAACCCCTCTTCCTCAACCATATTATCCAGGGCTTCGAATTTGTTAAAACTCTGCTCCAAATGCCTATCCACAGCCCCTCTCCTAGTTCCACGGCCTCTAGCCCGCTTTCTGACTGGAGTAAACTCCTCCACTCCGCTATTAAAGGGATCAGCAGAGTCCTGCGCCCCAATTCCAGCAACAAGATTTTTACCTTTACTCATGCTGTCCTGAGGAGGTTTTGTTTTTTGAAGCTGAGCCACACTCCCAGGAAACTTATCAGCAGGTACTGAAGAAGGCTTTGAGCTCTCTGTCATTGGTCCTTTATCTTTGGCAGCCAGAGGGCATTGTCTATGGAGGTGTCCGTAAACATGACATATTCTGCACCTGAAAGGAATGGACTCATAGTCAATCTGTTGAATCCATGTCAGGGAACCCAAACAAATCTCCAGGGAATCAGGAAGAGGTTTTGATAAATCCATGTCTACACACACTCGAGCATATGTAATAACTTTCTTGTCAAGGGATTGGTGGGCTATTGCTGTTGGGGTTCCCAGCAGAGCTGCTATTTGTTTGAGAATGTCTTCCCTCCAGAATTCCAACGGCAGCCGGGGTAGTCTCACCCAAACCGGGACACACGCTGGGATTTCCTCAGCCGTGTTGAAACCCACATGCCAAGGCTTAAGAAAGAGGCCTACCCGTTCATAGAAATAAGGCCCTCCTTCGAAAATCCGATTACGATCCGCTACAGAGGAGAAACTCACCAAAAAGTAGTTGTTTGCTGCCAACATAATGTCGAAATCTCCCTCAACTGCCCAGGAGCGCCTGATCCAAGCTTCCAAGGCTGGCTGGGGGATTCTAATTCCCAAAAACTTGCAAATTAAAGTATGTGAGGAGAGATATTCAATATCCTCCTGAATTGTTTCCTGTGGAATAATTAAAACTGGTCTATCCTGCCTTCTGAGCAAACAACCATTTACCTTATTCAATTTAACCCTTTCGCCAGAATAAAACGCAGTCTTCGCTGCATCACGCCCTCCCACGCCCTCTCCACCCAAGCTGGGAGCTGTAGGCGGGTCGCTAAGCCGTTGGTCTCCTCCGTGCCCTTCCCCGTGCCCTTCCTTGCGCACAGCCATCGCTCCAAGCTCCCTCAAATTTTCATATGTGAAAAAAATCAATAAATAAATGATTTTTAAAGTGACATAAATTTGATATTTATATTTGTATTCCATTCTATAAATAATCAAATGTATTCAAAACATATATATGACCAGTTGAAGATAAAAGATGTATATCAGAGATGAAGTTGATGCCACATTTTGTGAATGGTTTAATAATAATAATTGGATTTAAAGAAATTATGGGTAGTGTATCCATTCCTAAAAATAATTGAAAAGGACTACATGATCTATCTAAATAAATAAAACATTTTTGAATAGAGTTGGCCAATAATAACTAGCATGTAAAACTTTGTGTTGTTTTTTTCGTGGAAAATGTCTACCAAAAATCATTTTTGGAAACTTATAATAACTTTTTGATTTTTACCATGTATTATAAAATGTAATAAAAATATGTAACTATCTCTATAAAATATATTTTTAAGATAGAATAAACATTAAGGATTTTAACCTAAGATATTTTATTTAATGTTTATCTAATGAATCGGGAGAATTTTGGTTTTAAAATTTATAAACTAAATCATGATACCAATTATACTTTCAAAGTAAGCATTCTCATTCTTGAATTTAAAGTCATGTTTTAAACTTTTGAGAAATATCAAAGACCTTCATGGTTTAAAAAAGTTGTTTAGATTTCAAATTATTTTCAGTAATAAGAACTAAAACATTAACATCAGAGGTTGTGTTTTCAACAACATGTTAGGCTAAGTCATTACCTTTGATTATTCAATAAGTTTCAAAATCAAGGACATATTATTAGATTAGGAATATCCTCTTAGTTATCCTACCATTAGTTATGGGTTACCTTAATAATTAAGTTAAAATAGGTACATTTGAATGTGAAATCACATTAATTACCATAAAAATATTTATAAATTTAATTAACAATAAAATTAATGAATGAATAATTTTTTCAAATAATGCATACCTCAAACCAACATATTTATGAACTTGGATAATATATACAATGGGAATTTCATTAGGATTCTAACCATATTCACTAAAAACAACACATGTGGCCTTATTAGTCACATTAAAATACAAGATGAAAGGTTTATCAATGTATAATTTAAAATGTACATGGCCACTTTCTATTTTATTTTTTTATTTTTTTCAAAGGTTATATATAATCATGTGTCTCACAAATATTTACTTTATTTTATCATAGTTTCTATAATGGATATGCTTTTTTTTTTTTAATCTAAATAATAAATAAATTTGTGCATAAAATTGGTCTTACCAAAGAATGACCTTAAACTAGAATCATCCTTAAGGGGAGGCAATTATTTAATGGCTTTAATTCAAAAAAT
This sequence comes from Torreya grandis, assembly GCA_037957365.1. Classification (NCBI taxonomy): domain Eukaryota; kingdom Viridiplantae; phylum Streptophyta; class Pinopsida; order Cupressales; family Taxaceae; genus Torreya; species Torreya grandis. The sequence goes on from JARHVA010005975.1 coordinate 441,981, forward strand.
GCCTATAAAAATTCTATATTTATATATCACAAGATCCATAAATTTATCTTCAGTAACACCAAAAACTAATTTATTTATATTTAAATATATGCCATATTTTGTATACTTAATAAATATTTTTTATTAGATTCAACTATCAATGTTTTAGAAGAAAAAGTTAGAATTAGACTCAAACAACAAAGCCAGAACAAGATAAAAAACATATAAGTTCTTAAAATAAACATTAAAAAATCTAATTGATGCTATTTTTGTGCAAAAACCATCAAAACATCTTGTACTTTATAGGAGAGCTATAAAAAAATTTGAGAAAAGTTTCAGATTACCCTTTTCCAAGACCCAAGATAAAACTAGAGATTTTGTGCATTTTGAAACTTTGAAAAGTTGAAAAGTTCACCAAAACCTCTAATTTCTCATTTACCTAAGATCTAGTAAGAATAGATACTTGAATTACAATTTTAAACTTTAAAAAGTTACAAAGTGAAACACAGACTCCAACTCCCACCTTTCACCAAGACCACATGGGAATCGGAACTCACGTTACATTTTTCAACTTTGTGAAGTTGTAAAGTTTAATTAGGATTCCACTACCTACATCCTAAATAGAATTTACCTCTAAAACCCCTTAGTGGAAAGTGGAGAGTGGAAATCATATTTCAAAATAAAAAATAGGTGGAGGTTTCCTAGATCCCTGATCATCAAAGTAAGTAGAAAATTGAGAATGAAGAACATATTACAAATTTAAAAGTTGAAAACATGAAAAGTGATTTTGATGACCCATTTTACTATAATTTTACCATCTACCACAATTGATCAACATGATTGGAATTAATTAATGGTTGGTTAATATAAAATTTAGGTTTTTTACATCATTAATTAACATTGCAACCAAAAGTAGAGATCTGTTACTAAGTGAACACATGAACTAGACCTACAAAATGAGCAACACTGCTAACTGGAGTTTATTAGCCACCATTACCAAGAAATGTAAAAAGTCACCATACATATCCATTTCCAATCCCTATTCATTAATTAATGGTTTATTTATAGGTCACCTACATTTCTTTTAATCTTTTCCATTGATCTTTTCTTGAAAGCTAAGTTATTTTCCTTCCATACTTAGGATTTTCATATCTATAGGTGTTAATTATCATCATCATTTTACCTCATTAACTACAAATCCCAGTTGTTGGTTTCATGTTAATTTTTTGTTTGTATTCTTCTAGTTTCATTTATTAGGTTTTCCTTGAAATTTTTCTAAAATATAATAAAAAATATCTCCTCTTATTACAAACTGAAACCCCACAAAAATTCTAACTAGAAAAAAACTTAAGAATACTATCGACCTCAAACCTTTGCCAAAATTTCAAATGGGTATTACACTTAAAATCCCCATTCAAATCTTAGTGGATATCCCCTCTAGTTTTATCACCTTGAGATCCCATCAAACACTTGACTTGTAATTACAAAGTAAAACCCCATTGGACCTTTGGTTAGACTTTGTAAGTGTATTTACAAATAAATTTTTTTTTAGACCATTTGGTTAGACTTTACAACTACTATTTCACACTATATTATCAATGGAGATAAACCCTCCAGAAGCATAACTAAACCCCACCAAGTTCAAAGGTAGAAAAAAACCTTTAATTTTAGTTCCAAATTTTGACCAGTGTTGTAGTTGGTTTCATGAACCTATTTTCCCAATGTATATGTTTTGAAAAGAGATGAAGTTCAATTCAAATAGACCTAGTGTACCTTCCATATTAGATTCAAACATGAATGAGATAACTGATGCAAACCTAGGTCATATATACCTAGTAGAATTCTGGATTAAAGTCAATATAAAATTCAAGACTGACTAGATTTAGAGCATCTATGATAGTGGTTTACCTCGGGATGTATCCTTACCATTATTATTACAAGTCTTCAATATTTTTCTCACCATGGATAAAAATTATGATGTTGAGAAGAGAGAATTAGTGAATGATAAAGGGGAGATGATTCTAAGACTTTATCTAGATTTCATTGATATTGTGTTCTTAATCCTAGAGTTTGAAATATACATACATATTACCCTTGATTCTTATAAAAAATTATATCAAGATAATAACTCATCCCGTGCCTAGGTTTTTGACAAGCACTAATTAAAGAATCCCAAATATTCATCCACAAGAATTCCTAAGAACCTAGACATGATATAATTCAAAGATGAGGTAGGGGATATCATTATACTCTTACATATAATTACAAGGAGCCAAAATTCAAATAATTATCAATATTGGATGTACTATTATATTTGGGTAATCCATTAGAATAAACAATACATTCATTAGGCCCAATTGGTTAGTGACATCATTCATAGATAGTTGATGGAGGTTTAAACTATAGGAAAATTATATATGACCTCCTACCTTTTGTATATTTTAGTAAAAGGGAGGACATTCTTAGGATTAAACATAGTGCAAGATCATATAAAAAAAGTTTGTAACTACTACCTTGATCTCACTTTAGAGGGAAGAAAATAACAATTCAAAAGAGTTAATGATGCTTTTATCTACTATATCATGTTTAAGTAAGATCTAGGGATAACAAGGTTTTATAATGATGAAACAACATAAATAACAAATTATGGATCATATTTTATCCATTTCCCAACATTTTCCTAAATCAAAGTTGGTGGTTTCAGTGGGTATCCTTACACCATTCCTACATATGTATGTGACAAATGGGCCTTAATGGAATTATTAAGATAGCTAGTGGAAACCCACAAGTTCTTATCTAGTAAGCATAAATTATGCATACACTTTCATATAAATATAGAGATATATAAATTACCTTCCTTATTTGAGGATAAATGTGCCAAAGTAGATATTACTTAATTGAATTTAAGAACTCTCGATTCTAGGACTTGTTATGGTGTGACTGGTTATATTTCTATTTGATTATATGCCTTGTATTCTCACATTCCCTTTTATGAAGATTATTAGGAGGATATGCAAGATGAGGATTATGTTTGATTGAGGAATTAATCTAGACTTACCTATTATCACTTTTATTTCCACCCTTTGATGATATGTCTAATCTCTCCTCATCCAAGTGGTAGAATTGAAACACCTCTAGGCTTGTGGGTAGCCTGAGGATGAGCCAAATCTCTAGATAGGGATAGCTCCCTTGATGTAACACTTTGGATTAAAACTATGCCTAAACTTTAGGGGGGAAATGGAGAGAGATAAATGAAAGAAAAATATTCTAAGGGAGGTGATACACCAAATAATATGATAACTTCCAACTAGCATCATGTGACACATGAGAACAAAGGACTAACCAAACATACACTCCTTCAAACTCCATATTCACAAATTAAAGTTACATTATGAGGTTATAAATGAACATGAAAATCTATAAATAATATAAAAGAGGCCTTTAATGTAACTAATTAATATAATAACTCACCAAATATTTGACATTTCCTAGAACACTTCGCATGCCTTGCAAGAAGAAGCTTTCCAACTGCAAAGAGGATGAAAGAATGAGATAACATGCCAAGGAATCCATAGTATTCACTAAGAGATATCCAAAATTAAAATAAAATAAAATAATAATAGTAATTAATAGGTAAAACTAAGTATAATTATTGATCAAATGGTATGTAAATGATCAAGACTTCACCATACTTGGGTGGAGCGTAACTTATAATGGCCAAAATGGCTAGTTCTTATAGAACTTGAGAGAGAGAGGAGAAGAGAGAAGTAAAAATCTCAAAAATACACATTTAAAGATTATAGAATTAGTTACTTGTGAATAATAATTGGATGTGGGATGAACCATGTAATATTAGGAAGCATAAGTGTCAATACAAGGCATGAAACTCTTGTTAAATGGCATAAAACTCCTTATTCTAGCTAAAAAAAACTACCTTCATGTTTATCCCTATTTTAAATCCCAAAACTTATTAGGTATAGGTTTGATGAATATAATTAATTTGAATTGTTATATAAATTCCTCTCCATGCATTGGTTGTATTCCTAGTAATTTGGAATCATCCCAAAATAAGCTAGCATCCTTTGTTGTGAAGAAAAACTCCTCTTTCATCTACAATGTACACTTGGCCTAAAATTTGTGTTTATTTTCCAATGAAAATATATGGGAGGGAGTTAATGATACTTTTTAATACCCTAAATGTACTTATAATCATTAAGGACACCTTAAAATCACTTCCACTTAGATTTTTCACACTTCTCACTAGCTTGGCTAGTATGCCAGTTTTGACTAGCTGAGATGATAGATCCCATTGAGGCACTTAGGAAATTTTTAAAAGATTAATATGGAAATATGGAGTTTATAAAATTAATAATATTCCCCCAAAACTTTTTTTTATCTCTTTAAACCTCTTATATCCTGAAAACACACAAAACAATCAAGAAAACCATATTTTACACCTTGTTTGTATAGTTCCATACAACTCAAGAGGGTGAGGAGGAGCATGAGAGATTACCATATAATTTAAAATTAATTTAATGATAAAAATATCCCATTATATCATATTCATATCTCCATTTCTCCAAACTGGTCTTGACCAAGGGTTTGTAAGGGTTTTAGGCATGTTTTCACTCTTAAGCATTGTTTATAAAATTTTGACATTGTAAACTTAAAATAATGCCACAAAGTGATTTTTAAATACCTCTTATAAATAATATAAACATTATTTTACCCAACATAAATCATCAAGAGAAATGTGAGCATTTGGAACTCTCCTATCGAGCTTGTTTTCACCTTTTGTATAAGTTAGATGTTGCTTTTAGGCCAAAATCGGCCTCTTTGTGGTTTATCTACATTAAAAAATAGTTATCACTTATATTTTACCCCCATATTAATTATACAATACTTTTTAATACTAATCTCATGTGAAAAATGGAAGTGACTCCCCATTTGGCTTCTAGGCCTAGCCATACCTAAAAGGCATGTCTACAAGTTTAAGATTCTAGATCATTCTATTGGTATTCCTTCTATGTTTAGTTTATTATGATTTTTTGTATATAATTAAACTATATACACCCTATTTAAATTTTTATATGTCTCTTGGCTTCATATTTATATCTTATTCTTCAAACCCTACCAACATTGCTCATAATGGTGTGCCCTCTATTTGAGACAAAATAGAGGGCACTTACCTATTTCCTTAGATGAAGGTGAATATATTAGGATATTATTAAATTATTATAAACCATATAAATTAAACCTTATACCATATTTAGGTTAATATTATCCTTAAATAATTCAAACTTTAAGGAAAATTATATGGAAGTTAGACAACCTAGGGTTTTAAGGTATGGACTGTGCAATGTTTATTTAGAGATGCTTTCTATTATATGTTTATAAATAAGGTTATATGAGACAAATTTTATCATGAGTTAATTTTTATAATTCCATTTTACCACTATAATATTCCATATACATTTTTATACATTTAAATTATAAAGACTGAGTTCTAACATTAACTATGTCTTGCTCCAAAATACTACACCTATAGGTGATTATGTGTGGTTTGAGCTCAAGGAAAATGTAAAAAACCTCATATGATCCCCCATAGATACATATGGATTTTTTTTTCCATATGATCTATATCAATAAATTATAATCATTGTAAGTGACATCTCCTACTCACTACCTATAATAGTCCTCTACATTGGTTTTAAGTGGTCATAGGGTCATAAGGGGTATGTATAAGTTTGTTTCATCATGTTAAGGGAATATGAATTTTATCCTTATCTTAAAAAATGTTTTTAACTTATTTTTTCATCATTAAAACCTCTCTTTAGCCCTTCACATAAACCCTAAGCTCATAAACTGAGTCCTTCCAACCTTTGGATTGAGAAATCTTATCTTTTATATTCCTATAGGTGCTTATATATGATCCAAACCTTGTTGACAATAACACACCCAATTTTAAGCTCTCCACACCATAATATATCTTCCCTTTTCCCTTTCATTCTTTCAAAAAAAAAATTTTATCAAGGCTACCAAGCTTAGTCTTTTTGATAACCCTATAACCAACTTGTAGGCTACATCTATTATGAAAAGGGGACCTATATGTATAGGTTGGAAATAAAACAAAGCTTATCATCTCCTTATGATGATCCTTTTGGTCACAGATGTCACTTAAACCACTTTTAACCATTACACCTCGATGGCATAGTCTATAATTCTCAATTATGGAGTAAAAGGTCACTTTTTGTTCAAAGTCTTGTAGACATCAATGCCTGAGTTTAGTGTTTTGTAGGTAACTTTAGACCTCTCAATCACCATCCTCCACTAATCCTTTCCACCTAAAACTTTTCAAGGATATTTTATATGATATATTATACCATTCAAGATCATTATAATGCATCAAAATCCCATTTATCTATGTTATATGTCATTCACAAAATGCTCATGGGCCTCTACTTTCATAGTTTAGGGATTTGGTCTCAAAACTTAGTCATCACCTATTAAGGGTTCTTTAAGGTCTGAATATAAATTTAGAAATTTATATGAGCTTAATATAATATCCTCAACATACTATGATATTAGGTAAATACTCATCATGTCTTTTAACACCTTAAGAATACCCCTTAACTCTCTATCAAGGCCAACTGTAGATGTACATTTTCCTATTTACAGGTAGTGAGTGCAAACATAGATAGTTAGAAATATATGTGCTCTTATGATAGATTTTATGCCTTATCCAAGTTTTCCAATTCACTTATAATATTCAAAAAAAATTGGATCAACTTTCAAAGTTCTTATTTCATCATGATGTTATAAAAAAGAGACCCTTGTAGGTGGACTTAGGTTGTATACAAGCAATGAACCTCAAATGACTCATGCATCAAGGGATTGGATTCATAATAAATTGATATTTTCACCAATTTATCAGCATTAAACATCTTGATAATTCAAAAACACCTCCATGGACATTATAAATAGGTTCTCCACACATACTATAGCATGGTTGTAAGTAAAATTAAACATGGAGTTGACTGTGAGAGATGGCAAGACTGCAAGCTACCTAAAACATGATATGGTGAAACAAAAACATGGAAGGAGGTGAATATATGTAATTTAAACCCTTGGGACACCATATTATAACTACATGAGACCTCTATAGGAAACCAACATTCTACAAACAAGAAGATCTTTGATTGAGACTACACATAGTGGCACATTTCTTTCAATATAGACTAAATTTCCCATTAAAATAACATTAAACATTAAAATAAGTATTGATACCATATTATAATTTATCGAACATCCTTTGCAGTTAACATCACCAACTAGTTTGTATGGATCTGATCAAAATGGAGCAGAACCTATAAGGTACATAAAATAACAAGTAAAAAACACAGTCAGCTTGTGAAGGATGATTAATAAATCATAATTGATCAATAATTTCACTATTTATATGTAAATTAAGGTATCTATGTGTAATATCAAGTCATAAAAGCATTTTCCCTAAAACATTTTTAGCTATCCATATTAAGCACAAACCTTAATGTCACTTATGTATGTCTAGAAAAAGAAAAGGAGCACAATGGTTTTGGATTAAAAATGACACTTTTATAGAATTTAAATCATTAATGTGAGAATGATGAAAATTAAGAGGTCCTCCATTATAATTTCCCACATGGAACACTTCCCCATGAGCTGTACAAGTGCCAAATGTTCCTATTTTTAGTTGGTTTTTTGAATTTTAGTTAGACAACTTAAAATATTCTAATGTAACTAACATCCTTATTATGTAGAATGACCTATTGGATATTTTAAATAAAAATAGGAAACCTAGGCACCTTAATAACCATGAAAGAGGCATTTATGACCCCTAAAATCCCACTAAATAACCCAAAATGATAAATTGACTAATATGACTAAGACCAAGGCTAGGATGACATTAAACAACATCACATTAAATATATAATAAACCACATGATAATATATTATACCCCCTAAAACATATAAAAATCATGTTTTTACCTATAAGGGTCCTAATTTGACCTAAAAGTCAAATTTGGTCAACAAATTGGTGACTCATAGGGCTAGTATCCTCGGTATACTAACTAAACTAGTAACCTTATCAGTCCATTAGGTTTAGGGAGTTAGCTAAAGTATGAGAAAAAAATAATTATTTGACCATTGACCACAATATTTGATCAAGATAAGACAAAATACTACCTCAACCACATAGAACAGAAGACACACACAAAGCAAAAGAAAACACACATGTTTCAGGAGCACTTATGGAACACACACACCAAAATAAACAAACTAACTCAAACACTAACTAAATTGAGATGAAAAATCCCTCCTAGATCAAAGGGGAAGTTTGAAATTCTTATTTTTTCATGGCATGAAGGATTTAATGAGACATGTAACCTTTTATCCTTTAGCATTGATGCCTCCAAATTTTTCATGATGTTTGCTAACTTCATTGGCATGATGTTCATTAAGAAATAGGTAGACTTAAATCATTTATGTATAGAAATTAACTCTTACTACATCTATACAGCGTTGACCTTCTCATGTGGATATTCAATTATAACCTCATTATTTATATCCATAGAGCTTTCAATAAGATTGGGTTTCTTCTTAGCTTCAAGTTCTTCTAGCTCATCAAGGACCTTTGCGTACTCTATCCAATCTTGATCATTATCCTCCATGGAGGATTATTTATTCACCTTGTTATGTACTTTTCCCTCAACTTGGAAAATCTATTCAAGATCTTGAAAGAGCTTCATTTATATATGCCAATCATCTTTCTCCTCTTCATACTCTAGAATCACTACCTCTTTATTATTCTCTTCTTGATGTATGATGTAATCAAGATGATGTTCTTAAATTTACAATTCATCTGATGGTGATTCAAGATTAGGCTAAGGTATTAGGTTATCTTCAAGAACAACATATTGAACATTGGTCTCAAGAGTGTTTTTTAGGGCTACAACCTCTTTGGGAAAGACTTGAAATTGTTCTCCATCCATAATATTACATTCATCTTCATACTTGAGATGATCATCCATAAATTTTTGATCAGATGTAGAGTATTCTTCAATGGTTTCAAGGTCTTACACCTACTTTACCTTCATGGTGATGCTAATACTAGGCATCTTGAAATCATGTGACCTATCCCAATGAGGTTACCAAGGAGGTATGTCTTTTTCAAACAAAAATTATGAACTCTTATCAACTAGATACTCTTTTTTAGGATCCCATACCATAGGTCCTTTAAGTAAATGGGTGATTAAGTGAGGAAAATATGAACTAGTTGGTGGAGGTGGCACATAGAACTCCAAATCAGATTGAGAATGAAGTGTAGGGGATTATTTTAGAAGCTCTTGAGGAAGAGAAGGTAGACCTTGGGCTAAAATGGCTTTGTTTTCTTCCTTCCATTTGAAAATCAATTCATTTAAATCTTATTGGGCTTGATAATTATCTTGAGAAAGGTTAGATGGGGTGTGTTTAGATATAGGATATTCTTTTTGGTCTAAACCTTCCATCACATCTTGACTTAGCTACTTCATCTTTGACTCTAACTATTCAATTCTCTTGGCTAGATTCTCTTGAAAAAGTCTTTCTTGAATTTAATAGGTATATTATTAAGTATTAGGAGTATAAGATGGTTGACATGGAATACAAGAGGTCTCTTCTTAAGTAATGGTGGGAGGGGCTTGAAAAGGATAAATGTCATTCTCAACTTCACACTCCTTATCAAGAATTTTATCCTCTTTCTTTCCCCATGACTCCACTATCTTACAACATCTTAGCATGTTAGGATTATAAGTCTTCTCTTGATGTGGTGATGTAATTTTATGAGTAGGTGAATTGTTTAAATAACTTTGAATCTCTTTAGGCTTGGATTCTCCACATTGTCTCCAACTTGGAATCTCATATCTAGAGGTCTTCTCTTGAGGTGAGGATGGGGGGAGAGGGAAATGAGGGCTTAGATTAAAATTATTTTATTGATGAAATAGACTAATACATATTAATATTATTGAACTAAATATTTCTCTCAAGATTAGCTTAAAAAATAAGGTTTCTATTTTCAACTCTCTCTTTTAACTAATGGGGAAAAGGATGAATTTGGTAGGCTTGATTAGGATCATGAGTAGGGATCATGTATGGCTGATATAAATATATGGGATGTGGATATGAGAGTTTATATAATTGGTTAGGTTGATCCTAATGAGCTCTTATATTAACTTCTAAGGATGTAATCAAACCACTCACATCTAGAATCTCATTTGTGAGCCTTTGCCAATTGGCTCTCTCAATAGGTGACCACTCTCTTTTGACCAACACTAAGGCATATCTCAACTTATGAATTAAATTTATAGGGACATATTGACCATGTTCCCTTAGTGTATCAATCTCCAACATATAATTCGCATATCCAAAGAGTGTCTTTTTTTTAAAGTTGTAATGGACTGATTAGAGTAATGGATAGGTTGACTAGGAGCAAGATACAGAGAAGGCTAATTTTAGGATTGATAAGGATCATTACAAGGTTAGTTATAGTGCTAATAAGGATCATGAGATTACTAGTAAGGATCACACCAAGAATTATAGGAATCATACAAAGGCTGATTAGGAATGCCATAAGTTGGAAATACCTTACCAACCTGTGTAAAATAAAACTCGACACTAAAATTATCCATGAAAACTCATTGAAAGAAAGAACATAAAGGAAAATGTAACAAAAAATATTCAAAGGATAAAATGGGATAATTAAATAGATAAATAACTTTGGAGTTACCATTGATGCTTGGATAGATGCTTCCAAAGGCTGACTATTGAAAGACAACACCAAAAATATTTCAACCTCTTGGACCAAGAGTCCCACCGGGCATTCAAAAAACTATTGTCACTTGGATTTTAACCATTTAAGGATATTTATAAGCTATACTCATCCAAATGGCACAAATGAAACAGCTCTAGGCTTGTGGGTATGATAAGGATGAGGTGAATCACTAGAGAGGGCTAGTTCCCTTGATGTACCACTTTTGATTACAACTACACTGAAACATTAGGGGGAAATGAGAGACATAATTATAATAAAGCTATTGTAATGGAGGTGATACACACAATAATATGATGAATTCCAACCATTATCATGTTACATATGAAAACAAAGGACTAACCAAACATACACTCCTTCAATTTGCATCTTCTCACATCAATGTTACATTATGAGGTTATGGATGAATGTGTAAAGCTATGAGGACTAGAGAATATGCCTTAAATTGTAATATTGAATATAATAAATCAATAAATACTTGAAATTTCATAGAAAACTTTACATTCCCTATGAGAAAAATATTTCCTACTATAAATATGATGAAAGAATGAGACAACATGCTAAGGAATCTATAGTCTTCACTAAGCAAGATATAACATTCAAGTAAAACACACTACAAATAGTCATGAATATGTAAAAATAAATAGTGTTATTGATAAAATGGTACATAAATTAGTATGGATTCACCATACTCAGGTGGAGCATAAGTTACAATGGCCAAACTAGCTAGTTCTTATAGAAATTCAAAGAGAGAGGAGAAGAGAGAAGTCCAAGGGTCTCAAGGAAACTTGTCAATTTGAGAGAATTAGATAATTTTTCATGATAATGGGATGTGAGATGAACCATAAAATTTTAGGAAGCACATGTGTCCATACAAGTCATGAAACCCTTATAAAATGGCATAAAACTTCTTATTCTAGCTTAGAAAATTTGCCTTCATGATTATCCCTATATAAATGTCGCAAAACTAATTATGGATACATATAATGATTATAATTAAGGTTAAAATTTTTATACATGCCTATCCATCCATTTTTTTAGGCTTGGTCATTTTAAATCATCCCAAAATGAGCTATCATCATCTATTGTCAAGAAAAACTCCTCTTTCATGCACCCTACACACTTGGCCTAAAGTTTGGATTTATTTTCCCATGAAAATATATGGGATGGAGTGAATGACACATATTAATACCATCAATTTCCTTAAAATCATTAGGGACACCTTAAAATCACTTCTACTTAGAGTTTTCACACCTCTCACTTGTTTGGCCTCTATATCATTTTTGACTAGCTGAGACTTGAGCTCCTATTGAGGAAATTAGGAGTATTTTAAAAGAGTTAAATTGAAATAATGAGTTAATAATAGTCCTAATAGTCCCCATAAAATGTTTTTAATCACATTAAATCTCATGTAACCTATAAAACACATAAAAAATTAAGAAAACCCTATTTTAGACCCTATCCGTATAGTTTTGTACAACTCAAGAAGGTGAGGAGGATATTGAGAGAGTCCCCTAAAATTTAAAATAACTTTCATGATCAAATTTTTCCATTATATAAGCCTTCCAACTCCATTTGTCTAAACTGGTCTTGACTGACAGTTTGTAAGGGTTTTAGGCCTATTTTCACTCTTAAGCATTGTTCATAAAAATTTGACATTAGAAACTCAAAATAATTCCATAAAATGATTTTTAAAGACATTATAAATCATATAAACCTATTTGTTCCCCATGTAAATTATAAAGAGAGATTTGAGCATTTGAACTTCTCCTAAAGAGCTTATTTTCACCTTTTACCAAAGCCTTATGTTGTTTTTGGGCCAAAAATGGCTTCCTTGTGTATTTTATGTCTTATAAAATATTTATCACATCTTTTTTTACCCCCATATACATTTTATAATAGGTTTTAATACTCACCTCATGTGAAAAATTGAAGTGACTCCTCATTTAGCTTCTAAGCCTAGATATGCCAGTGGGCCTTTCTACAAGTTTAAGATTACAGATCATTATGTTGGTATTCCTCTATATATGTTTAGTTTATTTTGATTTTATGGATATAATTAAAATATATACACAATATTTAATGGTTTATATGGATCCTTGCTTCAAATTTATACCATATTATTCAAACCCTGCCAACTTTGCTCATAAGGGAGTGCCCTCCATCCGAGACAAAATAAAGGGCACTCCTCTATTTGCATAGATGAAGGTAAATATATTAAGAGATTATTCAATTATTATATACCATATAAAAAAATTATCCCTTATTTATGTTAATATGATACTAAAATGCTTCAAACTTTAAGGTAGACTGTATGGAAGTTAGACTGCATAGGGTTTTAAGGTATGGATTTTGAAACGTATGTTTAGAGATCCTTTCTATTATATGTTTGTCATGAAGGTTATATGAGATAAATTTTATAATGAGGTATTTTATATAATTATATTTTACAACTTTAATCTTACATATACCTTTTTATACATTGAACTTCTAAATACTATGTTCTAACATTGATTATGTCCTACTCCAAAATGTTGCACCTGTAAGTGATTTTATCTGGTTTAACCTCAAAGACAGTATCCAAAACATATTATGCTCCCAATTAGATTCATATTTAATTTTTTTACTTCAATATACTTTATATTAATATGTGTTAATCATTGTATGCAACATCTCGTACTCACTCCCTGAAACAGTCCTCTATAATGGTTGTAGGTGCTCATAGGGTCATAAGGGGTCTATATAGGTTTTTTTCAGCATGTTAAGGGATTATGAAGTTTATCATGATATTAATATATGTGGTAACATACTTTTTTTATCATTAAAATATCTCTTTTTCCCTTCACATACAACCTAAGCTCATAAAAAGAGTCCTCCCTATCTTTTTACTAAGAAACCCTATCTTTCCTATTCCTATAGGTGCTTATAGATGATCTAAACCTTGTTGAAAAGAAATCAACCCCTTTGAATATCCCTACACCAGACTATATTTTAAATTTATCCTTTCATGCTTGAAAATAAGTTTGTTATTGATTCTATCAATCTTAGTCCTTTTGATAACCTTACAGCTAGCCTGTACGCTATATTTATCGTGAAAAGGGGACCTATAAGTATAGGTGGGAAACAAAACAAAGGTTATCATCTCCTTATGATGATCCTTTTGGTAATATATGTCACTTAAAACACTTGGAACCATTCCCATTTAATGACATATTCTATAATTTTCAATCGTGGAGTGCAAGGTCACCTTTTGATCAAATTCCTATAGACATCAATGCTTGAATTTAGTATTTTATAGGCAACTTTATGCCTCTCAATCACCATCGTCCACTAATCCTTTCCCCCTATAACTTATTAAGGATATTGTATATGTTATATGTTACAATATAATATCATTATAATTCATCAAAATCCCATGAAACCATGTCATATGACATTCATAAAATGTTCATGGGCCTCTATTTGCACAGTTTAGGGATTTGGTTTCAAAACTCAGTCATCACCTTTGAAGGGTTCTTTAAGGTCTAATTAGCAGTTTATCACTATAGATGAGATTGATATAATATCCAAAACATACTTGTATCTCAATTAAATACTCATAACTTGTTTCAACACCTCAATAATACCCCCTGAATCTCTATCAAGGCCACCTGTAGATGCACATTTTCCTATCTACATCTAGTGAATGCAAACTTAGATAGTCAACAAGATATGTGATCTTGTGATCAATTTTAGGCCTTCTTCATGTTTTCTAATGCACTTATAATATTCAAAAATGTTTGGATCAATTATCAGAGATCTTATTCCATCATGATGTTATCAAGAAGAGACCCATATAGGTGGACTTAGGCTGTATGTAAGTAATGAACCTAAAATGATTCATGCATCAAGGGATTGGATTCATAATCAATTGATATTTTCAATGGCGTATCAACATAAAACTTCATGATAATTCCAAAACACATCCATGGACATGATAAATAGGTTATCCACATGTACTCCAACATGGTTGTAATTGAGATTAAACATGGAGCTGACTATTAGAAATGATAAGACTACAAAGTTCTTAAAACATGATATGGTAAAACCAAAACATGGAATGAGGTTAATATATGGAATTGAGACCCTCTGGACACCTACATGAGACCTCTAAAGGAAATCAACATTTAAAAAACAAGAAGATCTTTGATTGAGATTGCACATAGGGGCACCTTCCTTTCAACATGGACTAAATTTCCCATAAAAAACACCATGAAACATGAAAATAAGTATATATAACATATAAAAAGGTATAAAAAATAATGTGGAGTCAACATCAGTAATTAGTTCACACATATTTAACCAAAATGGAGAAAAACCTTTAGGGTACATGAAATAACAAGTAGAAAAGCATAGTCAACTTGTAAAGGATGTTTCATAAAATCAAAGTTGATTAATAATTGTAATATTGATATGTAAATTAAGGTATATAATTTTAATATCACCTCCCAAAATCATTTTCCTTTAAAGATCTTTAGATGTTTGTACTAAGTACAAACTTGAAGGTCACTTTTGTATGTCTAAGAAAACAAAAAGGAGCAGAATAATCTTGGATTAAAAATGGAATTTTTAGAGAATTTAGAGTGTTGAGATGAGTTTGTGGAGGATGAATATTTACTCCATGATTTTCTCCCACATGGCACACTTTCCCATGAGTTGTACAAGTGCTAAATACTCCCTTTTTCAATTATCTCTTTGAATTTTAGTTAGACAACCTATAATATTATCATGTAACTAAACTCCTTGATAGGTAAAATAATATATTAGATGATTGAAGGGAAAATATGACACTCTATCACCTTGGTAACCATGCCGCTTACATTTATGACCCCTAAAAGCCCACTAAATGACCCAAATGATAAATTGAGTAATATGACTAAGACCAAGGAAAAGATGACATTAAATTGCATCAAATAACATATAATACACCCCATTAAAATATATTAACCCCATAAAACATATAAAACTCATGATTTTACCTATAGGGGTCCCAATTTGACCTAAAAGCCAAATTGGTCAACATGATCCTTGAACAAATTAAGACCTATGATATTGTAACAATTCTAGAGGATCTAAAATATGAGGAACAAATAGTGGATAGGGTGTATTAAGATAATCAAATATACCTCAAACCTCTTCCTCAAGATAGGTGGTCTACAACTGAATCATTCTCCTTTTTAAAAAAGACCACCCCAATTATTAATAAAACTTTGAACTAGTTAAGAAGCAAGGGGGTGAAAATAACAAAAGAAATCTTGCGAATCATAGACATATTCAAAAAGGAAAAAGATAAGTGTAGAATATGAATAATAATATAGGGTTATACCATTAGAACTCAATTAGATCAGTCAGTGGGGCTAGTTGTCTCACATAAATGGAAACAAAAATAGAAGGCAAGAAGGGCTTCTTCCAGGACCCATGTGCTAACAACCCAACCAATGGATCAAGAACTACTAACTTCCATAGGGGACACATTTATTTTAACCCCTAATCCTATCTCTATTATCCATCCATCATAATTAATCACCCTCTTATTTTTTCTTATTAGTATTGTGATTTTTCCTACTGGGTTTTACCTACATCGACGTATGGCCATTCTATATTATCTAAGGTTCCTTAGGTTAGTTATAAAGGGTCCATAGGATAATTATATTTAATTTTAATTAGTTGATTAAGAAAATTAGAGGATTCCTCATGTTTTCCTAATTTTATCTATATGTACCCTAATTTTCCTTTTTAGAAGGTTAATCGACTCATTCACATTTTAAAATAGACAGGTTAATGCATATTTTCCTTCTCTTAGAATTTTGGAGCTCTCACACCACCTCATATGATTCAGCATTGATTGCATGAAATATAGTTAGAGATATTAGCACAATATTTCAAGGTACCAGAGTTATGCTGATAGTCTCATGCATCAGACTCTTGGGTAGGATCCTCTTTCACTCACCTTTGCTCCTTTTCTTTTGGCTTGTGGCCATCATTTGAGGCATTTTTTAAAATCTAATTCAAAACTATGTCAAAAGGCCTTTGAATAAAAATATTTAAGCATATATTTTTTGGGTTTTTTGAGATCTAAAATGGGTTGTTCTTATTTTTTTGAGAAATTTCATATATTTTATAGAAAATTAACTTCTTCCTTTTGGTCATACGACTGTATAAATAAAGTAATTAGGCTTGTAAACCCCAGTTTACTCTCTATAGATCAAATCAAGTTTTGGATGATCCATTACTTGAGTCCATAGAATAAATTAGGTCTACACTTCCATTGATTCCATATAACAAATTAGGTTCTAAGTGAGAAATTAATTAAGTCCGTAGACCAAATTAGGTTTTTAGTGAGCCATTACTCGCCTTAAGACCAAATTGCATTTATGACACTACTGAACATGAAAGTAATCAAGATTCTCTAGGCTGAGGACTTGTTCAAGACTAAATTAGGTTTCTATAACTACTCAAATTTTAAGTAATTGGGCTTCTCAACCTTGAAAACTTATAAGTAATTAGGCTTCTTAACCCTGATGACTTGCTCACAAGACCCATTCATGTTTTCTAAGGGTAAGTACTTATTACTCATTTACTTTTTAAGTAATGGAGTTGTAATATTCCAAAGTAGTGTAGGTCTAAGAACTCAATTTACACTAAGCAAGACCAATCTAGGTTTTTTAAGGGTGACAACTTGTTACTCATTTACTTTATAAGTAAAGCAGTTGGAAGAACCTCATCAACTCTAGATAAACCCATTCAGGTCTATGAAGGTCAATAACTAATTACTTATTTACTTTATAAGTAATGAAATTACAAGTCTTATAGGTCTAAAAACCTAAAATTCATTTAGGAAGACCAATCCAATTTTTTTAAGGAGTTTTACTTCTCCAAGAGTTTGAAGTAAAGAAGCTATGAAACCCTGTGTGATGTTTAAAAGGGATAAAATTTTAGGTGAAAGGTAATGAAGAAAGAGATTAAAGTTTTTTCCCTTTTTGGATTTTTGGGTGAAAATACACATGGTAAAAATCATTCCATTTCTTGAAAGGGTCCAAGCATATGTGGGATTAATAACTTTTAATTGTTATAAATTTCAATTTGTATCTATTTTTTGGGTGTCATTTTTTTAAAAGTGCATATTTTCTCAAGCTCTACACATTGGTGACATTCTTTTAGGACTTTTGTAACATAAATTATTACATACTGTAATGACTTATAAATCTCTTCAAACCTTTATGCCTTTCCTCTTGTATGCATTATCAGTAGTTTTTTACATCCCTCTCATACTTTCTCACATTGATTTCTCATAGATGCATTCTCAATTGTGTCTAACGTCCAAGACTAAGTGTGTGTGCATTGTAACTTTAGGGGGGTATTCTTGATAGTTTAGGGGGTAATTGTATTATGTGCTTTCTATTTTTTTTTATATTTAAATTTTGTATTTTTTCTCATTCTAATCTACACTAATGGATCTAAACATTAAACCTCTCACACCATTTAACTATCTAGAATGGAAGTGTAAAATATAACTCACTTTGAGAGGTAATGGACTATATCATATTACTATGGGTGTGGAAACTAAGGCATCTATATATGTAAAAAGGGTTAAGTTTAAAAAAAAATGTGATGAGGCCTATGCATTTATATGCCTATGAATGTCTCTCAACCTCTTATTTCATGTTGAATCTATAAAAAGTCTAGATGAATTTTAGACACTCCTAGGTAATCTTTTTTGAGTGCAAGACATCATGAGGGGTCATGAACTAGAGAATGATCTCATCACATTTTGCCTAGGTGACTATGACACACTAAAACACTTATTTACAAAGTTTAAATCATTGATACTACATTTGAAACAATGTGGCATTGAGAAAATAGATGACCAGTTGATTTTGTCCATGCTTACAAAACTAGGTCATGACTATTCAATTTTCATCTCTACATTTCATGCTACCAAATGTGCACTTGAATATACTTATAAAATGCCATAATTTGATGATTTTATTGTTGATATGACTCAGGAGTAAGATAATTTTGTTTAAATGGGTGCACTAAAGTCTTCAAAATCACATGCCTTGATTGTCAATCAGGGCAATAAGAAGCCTTCTAACAATGGGAAAAAGGAGAAGAAATAGTCTAAACAAGGACATGAGTATAATAAGAATAAAAAATTAGATGTCAAGACTAAGGCATAATCAAATGAGTCCTCCTTAAGTGGGAAACCTAAGAAGGAAAAACTGAAATGCAACTTTTGTAAGAAACTTGGGCATGATGAATCTTAGTGCATGAAAAAGAAGATTGACACCTTGATTAAGATGCTTCAGAAGAACAACATCAGTGTTCTTAAATCCTCATCTCAGATTACATCAACATAAGAATTTTCAAAGGGTAAAGACAAAAAATATGGTAAATATAATGGCATGGGACTTGTTGTACTATCATCTCAGCCTTTGACTTGGGTTATTGACTTGGGTGCTTCCTATAACATGGCCTCCTTAGAAGATCTATTTTTAGAAATAGATCTATGCTCTATGCCCTCAATTCTCATGGTTGACGACACTTAAAAAGAAATTAGATGTAAAAGATTAGTATAAGTAAGTGATAGTACCTTTAATGATGTTTTATGTGTTCCTTCACTATCCACCAATCTTTTGTCAATATATCAAATCATTCACATAGGTGTAGGGAAGTGAGTTGAGTTCACACTTGATTCACTGGTCATCAAAGAGTTGTACAATGACACCATAGTGTCTTATGGGAAGTAAAATCATTAGTATAGGCTATATACCTTATGATTTTCTCTAGATCAACCCTTAGTTTCACTAATTACTCATGTAGATGGAGTAAGCAAATAATGGCATGAATAGTTTGGAAATTTAAATTACCATTACATGGAGAAACTCAGTCATCAGGACATGTTTTTAGGGTTGCCTAATGTCAAATTTTTAGATGGCCTATTAAATGACTTAGTAGGTCCATTTCAAAAACCTTCATTCAATGGGACAAGATACATTATCACATTCATTGATGACTTTTTGAGGTACACCTAGGTGTTTTTTTATCAAAAAGGAGTCTAAGGTATCTGATCACTTCAAGAACTTCAACAAACTTGTGGAGAAGTAGTTAGAATGTTCCATTAAAATATTAAGGATTGACAATGGAAATGAGTATGTCAACAATAGGTTTGAGTAGTTTTGCACATTAGAGGGGATTTAATATAACACACAGTTCCATATAATCCTCAGTAGAATGGTGTGGCAAAATGCAAGAACCATATCTTGAAGGAAATGGCCAACTATATGCTTAAATCAAAGTCCCTTTCTCTTCATTATTGGGCCAATGCAATCAACTATGAATTATATATTCATAACCAAGTTCCACACAAAGCCTTGAAGGTAATCACTTATTTTGAAGCTTGTGATGGTCACAAGCCCATATTAAATCACTTTCAAGTGTTTGGATCACCAATAATGGCATGTTTTCCCAAGAAAAAATGCAAGGAAATGGACCCTTAGAGTTAGTATTGCATCTTTGTTGGGTATGTAGAGGGTGTTAAGGTATATAGTATTCTCATTCCTAAAACTCATGAGTTATTCACTGAAAGGAGTGTCATGTTTTCTGAGGACTCACTTGAAAACAATCATGGCACTCCAAACTCTTTAAAAGTCTCACTAGACATTGATTCGACTTTTGATAATGATGTAGATCCACCTCAAGATCTTCTTAATGATGAAGATGACTATTATTATTATTCTTCAAGTTTAAGTGATGAGGATTATCCTCCTCCATCTCACACTCACACTACATATGATCAAGACTCACCTCTTGATTCTCTAATCTCATACAATTTTGGTCCTATTTGGGCTATACAGACACTTCAAAGTGTTGGAGGATGGGTTATAAATCCATTAGATATGAAGTAGACACAATCATAATTTTAGGAGACATCACATACCTACATTACCATTGCCTCATATCTAAAAACCTTTCATGAGGCATCTAGCATTCCAAAATGAGATTCTACTGTGTAAGAAGAGTACAGTTTCCTAATCAAGAACAAAGCATGGGACTTGGTCCCTCTTTTGAAAGGAAGAAAATTGGTTCATTATAAATGGGTTTATAGAACCAAGTATGGTGAAAATGGGTTAATAGATAAGTACAAATCTTGTCTGGTTGTAAAAGGGTTTTCTCAGGTGACTATCATAGATTACACTGAGACATTTGCTCTTATATCCAAAATGAAATCTATAAGACTCACTCTAGCCATCATAGTCACACATTGGTGGGATGTTCACTAAATGGATGTAAAGAGTAATTTTTTATATTATGAACTCAAGGATATATATATATATATATATATATATATATATATATATATATATATATATATATACATACATACATACATACATACATACATATATATATATATACACACACACACACACACACACACACACACACATATATATATACATATATATATCTACACACACACACACACACACATATATATATATATGGATAGACCAAAAGGCTTTGAGTGAGATACTTCCTTAGCTAGCAGACTCAAAAAATCTATCTACAGAGTCAAATAGGCCCCTTAAGTATGGTATGCCAAGATGGACTCCTTTCTCCTCATAGTCAGGTTCACTAGATGCCACTTAGATCTAAATGTCTACATATTATGATAGGATGATTCTCTATTGATACTATTTATCTATGAGGATGACTTATTAATTATAGGGAGCTCATAATCATCCATCTCAGTAGTGAAAACTACACTTTCAAATAGATTTTCAATGATAGGCATGGGAGTATTGCACTAATTTCTTAGGATTGAAATCATTTAGTCAAATTATGGGATAAATTTATCACAATCAAAATATTCTCTTGATTTTATTATGAGGTTTAACATTGTTGATTGCAAGCCAACACCTACTCCCTTCTTGGTTAGTTTGAAGCTTGAGGTTGATTTTATTATACCACTCATTGATGAAAAACCATATCGGTAACTCATGGGTAGTATTATCTATCTCACAAAAATTAGACCTGACATATCATATGTAGTTGCTTTTGTCTCCTAGTTCATGTAGGAGACACATGAGTTACACTGGAAAATAGCAAAGTGGATTCTTCACTACATTCAGGGTTTGCACAACTATGGGATACACTATGGACTAGGAACATAGGCTTATTTGATTGGATACATGTATTTAGATTTGCATAGAGACATTAAAAGTCAAAATTCCACTTTAGGGTATAGTTTCTCACTCGTTTCAGGTCCAATAAGTTGGTCAAGAAAGAAGTAACATGGAATTACTTTATCATCTATAGAGGTGGAATATAGAGGGGTTTTCAATGCCACCAGTGAAGCAATATAGCTTTAGGGGATTCTCACTAAGTTTGATGTCTATTTTCATAAGCCAATAATCATTTAATGTGATAAACAAAGCACCATCCAAATTTATAGGAATCTAGTTCTCCATCAAAAGACCAAGCATATATAAATTCATATTCATTTCATTAGGGATCTTATCAAAAAGCAAGAAATTTATCTTTGATACTATCTAACATCAGAGTAGATTATAGATATTCTGACCAAGCCCTTCATAATGAGTAAATTTGTTCATCTATGAGCTCTCATTGGGCTTAGAGTTGTTCCACCTTCTTGTTCTTCCTATGCAGTTTCATCACTATGTATTTTGGTACCTCATCAGGCTTTCAATGTTGAGACCCAATTCTCATATCACTTAAGCTATGCTTAAGGGGGGTGTTAGTGTAGTTATTTTTCCCACTAGACTTTGCCTACATAGTTATATGACCATTCTATGTTATTTAATCTTCTTTATGTTAGTTATAAAGGGTCCATAGGCTAATTATATTTAATTTGAATTAGTTAATTAAGAAAATTAGAGGATTCCTCATGTTTCCCTAATTTTATCTATATTTAGCCCACTTTTCCTTTTTGGAAGGCTAATCGACTCATTCACATTTTGAAATGGACAAGTTAATGCATATTTTTCCTCTCTTGGAATTTTAGAGCTTTCACACTGCTTCACAAGATTCAACATTGATTGCATGAAATATGTTCAGAGATCTTGGCATACTCTTTTATTTCCAACCTACTAGTGTAAGTAATTGATCCTTTATTTGACCAAAAAGTTCAAGTGATTCCCTTGGATGTTATTCAACCAATGAAATTATTTATCCCAACTCCATCTCTACCTCCCTCTTCCATAATTACTTTGATGCCATTTGAATACTAATACCACCTAGAAATATGTGGCTACTGACTCAATTATTATCACTGTAACCCCACTATCCATCAAAATTATTGGGTTGGATACAAATCCATCTTTGTATTCTATCACATTTCCAATTACTTCCACTCTAACCATTACCACTACATTGATAAAAAAAATTGTTTCCTAGGACACTACCCTTTCATAATCTCCCTTATTCCAACCAAACATGCCTACCTCTCTACATGTGTCACTTCTAACTTCCACACCCCTTGAAAGTGTATACCCAAACTATTTTGAAAATTTCAACTATTAATAATGTTATTTATCTTGTAGGAGCCTATTGAGTACCAATCTATATGAGTGCATACCCTAAGGGGTGCATCAAGAAATGGGTGGGTAGACTATTGGTGCTTCATAGGATTGTTGTCCCTTTTTCCACTTGTTATCTACACACTTGTCTCGTAAAAACTATTCCCCTAAGCTTTTCCTCCTATTTATCACCCTCCTCTAGTAATTTACCACATTCATTATCCATTTCCCTAACCTAAACCTATTTTTAGTATTTTACATGGCAATGTTGGCCACATCGATCCTATATTGTTATTTACAAAATCTTATTAAGACTTAAGTTAGCCATGACCAACATAGTTAATTATCTAGTTAGTTTTTTTATCAATTTTAGTACTAGGTTGATTGGGTTGACCTTTTAACCTAAATTTTTTGAATGGGTTTAAGGTTAGATTTACCTATTTAAACACATTTATTTCACCATTTCTAAGAAAAAATAAGAAGTAAGATATATTATGCATCTATTTATTGCCCATTCTCCTTCAGGAGCAAGCTTAGTTATTCATAATTTCTTTAGAGATATGGATCTTATCTTATGGAGAAGTATTTTGGATACATTGATAGGTTTTGTATCCTAGAGCTAATTTATCCTTGTCATCCTTACATAATAAAACAACCTATTACAAATCACCTTGGCCAAGGGAAAGTAGGTGCATATTAAAAGATAAAAATTCTTAACTTTGTTCCTCCTTTGTAAGAGTAGATAGATATGTATTTGCAATTCTCTTCCATGCATTAGGATTTTGTATACATTGACATGAGTATATGTCCTCTATACATGTTTAATTTTAGTGTTTATTACCCCCCACTTTATTATATAAGATTTGGTGAGCACTATATTAGATTTTTCATTACTTGCTATTAGTTTAGTGAATATAAAAACATAGGACCTAGTTAGGTTTATTACATAGTTTTGATGAACTGGAAGCTTTGAAACTATACCTAGTTATATTATTATAGTAAGATGTCACTTGTTTAGATCTAATGGATCCATATTGGTCATGACCTAAATTATATAATGTATCCCCAATCAAAATTCTAAGTAGGATCTATCTTCTCTGAGCTAGGATTGATTTGTAGACTTGTTTCATTTACCATTACATAATTCTAGTGAAATTAACATGATTTTAACCCTTACATGTTTTATTTCACACTTTCATTTATATCATTCCTTTATTTTTATATATTTGTGATGATATGTCAAATAAGATAGTATAGTTATAAATTTTATACACATGTTTAACACATAATCATATCAAAATGAGTTTGTTCTTTTTATGCAAGTATTCATCAGGTATAGGTTACTAGATTAGATAGGTGAGCATAGTATTGTTCTTAAATTATAGATAATAAACTAAGTTGAACAAGTCAACTTTAAACATCTAGATAACAAACTAAGTTGAATAGGTTAACTGAGTCTTTTAGTTAGCATATAGATAAAAAGCTAATTCAACTGATTCAACTTACTCTTTAAGTCAACAACTAGCTCATAAACTAGGTCAAAAAGGTCAACTTAGTCTTCTAACTATCATTATGAACAAAAAAATAAGTCATGTAGTTTTACTTATTCATCTTATCAGGATTTAACAAATAAGGTTTCATAGATCTAGGTCAAACCAATCAGCTTAGTTAGAAAAACATGAAAGCAACATTGAAGGCACTACAATAGAAAATTTTCAATCCTAAACATCTACCAACACACCAAGGTTCCTCTTTTTCTCTCTCTATTAATTGAGTAATTTATTACATTTCTATTTTGTGCAAGTATGTAGTCTTCAAAATACAATGCTGCATCAAACTAAATCAACCTAGTTGACTTAGTTCTATATCCTATCTTATATATAAAAGACTAAGTCAACCTAGTTGACTTGGTTCTTAAAGACTCTTTCTTCTACAAAATAGTAGTGACCTATTCAACTCTATTTTATACTATTTGTATATAGTGTCATCTAAAATGACTTTGTACCATTCTTCTTTTGGGAATTAATAACTATATGTTAGTAATTAATTCACACTTTCATTTTTATCTATTTGCATTCTTAGAGTATATAACATAGACTAATTATGTGGTTTTTCAAATTTCCATTTATTTACACTATTTTGGTCTATTTGTACACACTACCAAATCACATAATACTCAAAATGAATTTAACATTCATCTTTCTAAGGCCTACCTACTTAGATTTCATCACCAAGGGGGAATCCAACTTGGTTTTATGGACAAGTATATTCACATGGTTAATGGTATATATTGGAAAAACACCTGACACCATTATCACTATGAGATTGTGAAGTGATGGGGTAGGCCCAAATACCAAGCCAATACCATTACCAATACAATTTCATTTCAGCCTAAATGTCCTGAAAGCATCCATATATTACTTTATAGTTCCCTATTTTTATCTAAATTCACTATAACACTTAAAATAACAATCTATAATAATATAACAATACTCAAGATGGCCACTTAGTAATCATTTACTTTTCAATTAACTATTTACTCTTTGATCATTGCATGTTGTATTTCAAAAACTTGCATTGGCTAGTGTTGGTTCAATTTTTTATGTTGTGTTCCCCAATTGGATAATTCCCATTAATACAATTATTTGTGCGATTTATTCCCTTTCTTACTTCAAATTAAATTTGAAAAACTTTCCATGTTTTTAGCACACTATCATTATGTTTGACATAGTCTTTTACAACTTATATTTTTCCCTGCCTATAGTACTAAGTTGACCTGGTCGACCCTGTACTCTTTTCTACTAGCTAGGTTGTAGTACTAAGATGACCTAGTCAACTTTTTATCCTTATCAAACTATGTTTTTCCATATTTACATTAATAAGTTAACCTATTTGACTCTATATCCATTTCATCCAATTAGGATATAGTACTAAGTTGACCCAGTCAACCACGTATCCTTTAATACTAAGTTGAACTAGTCAACCATGTATCCTTATTAGGCTCAATTTCATACCCTATTTATAGTACCGATTCAAATTTCTTTACCTTTTACTCTTATCCATCTCTTGGATTTTAAAACAAAATCAACCTAGTTGACACTATATATTTCCTATCTTTTTGCTTTTACATCAAATTTATCTTCCTTACTCTTTATCCCTCATCATGATCTTCTCATTTGAAGACAAAACTAAGTTGAATTAAATACATACGATGAGTTTTACCATCCCCAACAGGTTATCTGATAAGCATCATGTGGATCCTACCCTATATTAAATTAATGTACATGTAACCATTCACACTATAAATTATGGGACCCCTCCTCATTCTTATTAAATTCATAATCCTATCCTTTCATGTTAAGATAAACCTAATTTAGAGTATACCCAAAAAATTATCTTATTCATCAATAAATTTCCTCAACATAGATTAAAATATCCTTATAGTATTTACCATATCATGATAAGTGGTTAGGTCAAGGAGCCCCATTCACCTTCTCCCAAATTCTCACATGGATTTGGGGAAACTAACTACTTTTCTTCTCAAACTTTTCCATCTATTTTAACCCTTTCTCATAGCATGACATATTACTCTTTGATTTATTCCACATACATGCCTATTATCTCTACTAACATGGTAGGTTCTACATCTAGTGGGCCTCTTCCAAGACCCACTTTTCTTAAATCTTCCACTAGTTCATCATTTACTATACATGGTAAGCATTCCTCTAGTGTTTATTCTTCTCATCCACCTACTATTACATCTTATTCCATATAATAAAAACTTGCTATTATTTCCTCGCTCACTAGTAATTCTTCTCAAGCTACTACTAACATCCATAGTGGTAACCAAGCCACTACTACCAATTCCAGTCTTTCAAACAATAACAATAAGACCACTCAAACCCATTAAATTATTTTATAAAATTTTAATCAAATAATTCCTTTCTAAGGTGATAATGTAAACCAAATGATGAAAATAGAAAATCATCTTATCCATCTTCAAACCCACCCTCAACAGGTTCCATGGGGAATGCATAACCAAAATGCTCCCCTCCCTCCTCTTCAAGATTCCCATGGTAATCTTATCCCTCAAGATCCCCATTTTATAAAAATAATTAAACACCCTCAAAATGATCCTCTTATTCCTCAAATCTCTAATATTGATATAAGAGGCATCACCCCTGCCATTACTTACAATAGGTAAACCAATTCTACTCTCCACTTAAACACATTTAAAAATCTATATAAAGATAGGATCAAGTTAAATAATTTTAACACTACCAAGATATGAGAAAATAGTCTCATGGGTGATTGATTATATTGATATAAATAACTCAAATCTCATTCCATCACTAGTTTAGAATACTTAGTCAATACTCTATTTTGATAATTTCAAACTAGTGATCTCCCAAAAAATGTCTTGGCTCATTTTATCAATTGTAAGCAACTTGAGACTGAAGTCACATAAGCTTTCATAAAATAATAGAATACCTTATCTAAAAAATGTGAACATAATATGTTAGATGAAAACCTCTTTCATTTATTTACTAATTCTCTTTTTCTTAAGTTTCAATATCAAGTCTATAATCTATCGCCATGAACTTTAGAAGAGGCCATTAACCAAGCCAAGCATCAAGATTTCCACATTTATTAATAATATCCATCCCAAACTTCTATGTGTACCCAAATATTAATAAAAAATAAGAATAATCATGCTAAAAATGATGGTGTCACTAACTCTTATGATACTATTCACACTATTCAAGCTATTGTTCCCAACTAGGATTCATGAACAAGCTTCTCCTCCCAACCACATCACTAATCCTCATTTATCTTCAACCAATAACATAAATTTTCATAAACCTTTATCCTTAGTAGAATTAAAAAAACATATATTGAGGCCTATTCCATGATTACTTGATGCCACTCAGCCCTTGAAATCTTGGTATGATCCTAATAAATTTTATTGGTTTTATTTTAGTTGGGGTCATTCTCATGAGACTTGTAGAAAACTTAATAATTTGGTTATGGATTTCCTTATCGATCCTAATTTTGACCATGATTATATCATTTGTAAACATCAATAAGATTATGACATTACTTTCAAATCCTGTGAAACACAAACTAAATATAAATATTTAAACCAAGCTAATGTTCATTTGCCCTTTTATAAAGATTCTTTTCCAACTCACCAAGATAAATGAGCAAGCCTACCCATTCTACCAATAATGTTGATATTATTATTAGCATAGATCCTAAATAAAATGTGATCAATATGACTAATATATATATATGGTGGTTACTTTAATGTATCCTCATCCCATCCACACTCAATTATCTCACACTTTTCACGTTATCCAAGAGTCTTATCTAATTCACTTAACACAGTTGGGGCAAGAAGACCTTATATCTTTTGATGAGCCA
Source organism: Torreya grandis (assembly GCA_037957365.1). Lineage (NCBI taxonomy): Eukaryota > Viridiplantae > Streptophyta > Pinopsida > Cupressales > Taxaceae > Torreya > Torreya grandis. The sequence continues at coordinate 470,811 of JARHVA010005975.1, forward strand.
ATTCCAACACCTACCTTAGATAACACATCTCATATAATTTATACCATTCCTCTAAGCTTTTTACCCATCACTAATGATACTCAAAATTATATTAACACTTCTTCCAATCTATCTTAGACCAAACTTGCATCAACTACCCCATCTTTTCAAGACAATCCACAAACTTGTCCTCCAATTAAAAATTTCACATCTTATCAACATAAATTCACATTCACCTCAGATATTTGTTTTTAGGACCTCTTTCAACACTATTCACCTCTTTACAATAGTCCTCTTATGGGTTGTGATGATTGGGATCCTATTATGGAGCTTATTAATATCCCATCTCAGAACCCATTTCTCAAAATTATGTGAAATTATTCACATCCTTGTAATTATATTATGTAACTTTTATTTAAAATGAAAATATTTAATCCTCCCATATTAGTATGTGAAGCCACCTTATCTAGATTATAAGATAAAATTTTAAAACAATGCAAATATATGTCCATACATGTTGATGAAATAATGGACACTTTTATTTCCCTTAGATTCCCCATTATTTCTATGATCCTTGATTAGATTATACTTCATGAATATGATCCTAATATTTATATCAATGTCCAAATTGGTGATATCCATGTAAATCATACCTTGATTAATGAGGGTTCAAGAACTTGTGTTACCTCTCTTGATTTTATCAAAACCCTTGGATATTCTGAATTTAATCTTAAATCCACATGTAACATATGTTAAGGATATGACCAAAGTGAAATTCTTCCCTTAGGATATGGGTGTCTCCATATCACCATCCCACCTATTGCAATTCACATTAATATGATGATATTCAACTTTCCTTTATATTATAGCATTTTCCTTGGTAGGCCATAGACTCATCCCTTGAGAACAGTTGCCTTTTTTGCTTATCAATCCATCAAATTTCCTCATAATAGAGAAATATATAGGATTCAAGGTGAAACTAACCCTTGGAATTTAAAATAATTACAAGACAATGGTGTATTCAATATTCCCACCAATAAACCCTTTCCAATCATTCCATTTCATGAATCTCAATAGTTGAACTTTCCTGTCAATTCCACCCAAGGTTATAATGGTCACCCTGAACTCATTGGGAATATACCCCCTAAAATCCTATATTTTAATGATGATGAGACTAATAATAACAATATAGATATTAAAACTTCATATCATTCACATCATTTCACTTCTATGCTTCCCCCTTCTTTACAAATGCATTCTTATCAATCACCTAGTCATGACATACCCTTTATCTTAATTAAGACTTGACATTCCATTCATCACACCACATTGGATGACAAGGTCATCCCTACCTATGCCATAAATCTTCATACACCTCATTATGATGATGGATATACCTTATATGATCCATTCTAAATATGTCTTATTTGGGCTTGAGATGTTTAAATTATTCATTATCATTCCTCTTTGCTTCAATCATTCAATATTTCATATAGCATTCCATTATATATAATTCCTAATATTAGAATTTTCCCTCTTGATCATAGGGTAGAGATGGTGATCACACCTAAAATTTATTAATATCCTCATATGATTATGTTTATATATCATGGTATAGGTAGTCCCTATCACTTTGCTAGATACCATGACCCATCTAGCCAAGTTATCCCTGACATGATTGCAACTATCCTTAAACCTTTTATGCATCCTACCTTTCCCTTAATTGAGCCCAATTTGAATATTATTCCCACTCTCTATTTATTTGATTCTCTTCCTATTTATGATCTTATTGTTTTTTTAGGTTAGCCTTAACTAGCTTCTCTACCAACCCCAGCTTCCCTAGGTGATTGTTTTCTCCCTTTACTTCAACTTACCCATTTTCCCACCAAATGGGTTGATAAACCATATTGTGATATTCATAACTTTAAATCATTATACTATAGGCTATTAATTACACCAACCTTCTTCACCTTCTATTTCCACTCCTCCTATGAGCACACCTCCCAAGTCTACTTTTAGGTGTATATGTTACTTTCATAGCATAGATAATAATTCATCCACACATTATCTTAAGATTAAAATATATATCAACACCTTAAATATTAGCACACACCATCCCATAGACAAGGATATACCTCCTAAAAATTATTACCTAAATATCTTCCCAAATATGAAGAGGTGTATTATCTCTAGCACCAATATGGTACACATCACATGGATTGTTGTCATATCCTTCAACAACATATCAAAGATCACCTCATGACCATTCCTACACCTACTACCCTTCCTCCCAGAGTTCACCCTCACAATAAGTCTTGCCATTATTCTCTCATGGATCCACCTCCTATGGTTATTTCTCCACCTACCATTTCTCCACCCATGATTCCCTCACCCATGGATCCTCCTTGCCCAGTGGCCCCTTCTCCACCAATGAATCCTTCACTTATGGCACATTATCCATCATTTACCCCTTAATATCTAATATATTCCACTCCCATTCTTTCTCTTAATAATCCCCTACATTATATCCATCATCATCCTAATTCCTTCTAGTGTTTTTACATTTTCTATCAAAGAGATTTGTTGCAAAGTATTTTCTCAATTTTCCATAAAGATTGATGAGACTTTGGTTGCAGTCTGAGTTTAGATTCATAGAGAATTATTAGATGTTATGGATAATGTGTGTAGACAAATATATTAGTATTTATGAACATAATTATGGTGTTTTTTCACTTCTTTATTCATTTGGATTGTACATGTACTTCAACTTTACATTTATCTATTTTATATCATTTGACATTGTGTCAAATTATTATCTATCTTACATGATGAATTTTATTTTTCACTACATATTCCTTATGATCTCATTATTTTTCATATGTTCTCTTATGGATAAATTTTCATGATTACATACTTTTTTTTCTTAATTTATTTTATGGTCCCCTTATTATTTTTCATGATTGTTTGTTATCTAGTCTCTGTAAACATGGATAATTATTATTTTGACTTGGTATTACTCCATTTACTCATTACTTATTTACCATGTGATAATTTATAAAATAATTCATCTCATTATAATCTCTTTTTATCCCTCTTTATTACCTTTTATAAACTAAGCATACACATGGTTAAAACTTGAAACAACGTGTTGGTTTATGGTTAATCCTAAGTATTCTAGTCAGTCATATCCTTGGATACTTAGATTCCTTTAGCCTAAGCCTAAAAATTATTTATATTTATCACTTTATCTCTCATTATTGGTCATTTAAAGTCCATATGGAGGAGGAATCTTAAAAACCATAAAAATTCAAAATCTAAATTTTTTAACAAAAGGCAGTGATCTAAAAAGGTAGCATTCAAAATTTTCAAAATTCAAATCAAATTAAAAGATGTGATCCTATGCACATATCCTTTCCCTAATAAAATCTCAAACTTCATAGTTTCCCTCATGATAGAGCCAAGGTCCATTGGGGTGTGGTAAGCTAGTAGATTAGAAAAGGAGAATAAAAAAATATTTTAGTGCTACCTACTTTATCACACAAGTACCCAATATTTGTAATATACTGATTGCTTTGTAAAGGGTCATAAGGAATAGGGAACACATTGTGCATTGGTAGGTCCATTTTAATTTTATTATTAAAAAAAACTAACATGAGTTGATCCTAATACCACTATCACTTTCCTACACAACTTTATGCCTATAGTGAACATGTATCCTTTATATATTGATCACCAGTAGTCACTTAGTGTCTTTTCATGTCCTTAGTATGCCTCATGTATCCTAATTAATTCTCATTATAAGCCTACATTATGCTTCTTACATTCCCTCTTTCACCCCCTACAATCCTAATATTTTCCCTTAAGAAATATTATTTTGTTCACTGATCACTCCCCTATGGATTTCATTTATTAGTTGTAGTATAAGACCTTAGAAAGGACCAGTACTTCCTAATATAACTACAAAAAATTCATTTTAACATTACAAGCATCCCCTTTTTCCATATTTTATCCATTGTTTCCACCTCATTGGTGTTCGCTTTGGGAGTTTCAATGTAAGACCATGGATAGGACTTGGCCTTCCTCACAAAAATTTCCAATACCTAACTCACAATGAAATTACATGTGTCAAATATGACATAAGATGTGATTGATTATGATTTACACATTATTAACATGCTTTCCATCTTTATTTAGTATGTTTTATTATTACTTCATTAATATTTCACGTTTTACCTTCTTATTTTATGATTGCATGTAAGAATCCAACCATTTTTCTTAAATTTTTCATACTTCCCAACTTGAATTAGTATGATTAAGTTAAGACCATGTTGTCAATTTTTTTTCTCTTTATACTTCCTAACATTATTTAGTATGATGGATTGACTTAATTGTTTTATTTTTCTACCATTGTTCTTTCACATGATTTCCATTTTACTGCATTATTTTCATACTTCCCAACATGATTTAGTGTGATTTTACTTGTTTTAATTTGGTTCCAATACTTTCATGGTTTAAAAACATTTTGTGTTCTTGTTTCCCACTTTTTGGTTTATTATACTTAGTCATCCTTTACTATTACACATTTCTCATTGTGATATAGTGTGTAGTATATTTGTTTTTATTTAATTATACTTTTCCATGTCTTTTTTGCTTGTTTATTTTTAATGATACATGTGTACTACATAATGATAGAAAAGAAAACACTCCACATATATTTCCTATAACATACACAAAAAAATTAAAATAAATGTGCTAGAAATAAATATATCCATACATCAACAACCACAACCAAAATATAACTCATGAGATCAACATCCAACTATCAAAACAAAATCTCTCGATATATCATGTGTTTTATACCAAATACAAAAACACATCACTCCATCTCTGTGGATGTGAACATCATGTATATCTCATGACCTAGTCACACTACGTATAGATTCCCCAAATAGCCCCTTATTCATGATGCACTATAATGAGGTTGCCTAAGATCTTAACCCTGCTATCTATACCTGTAGGTTGGCCACTTAGGCCTATACCTATCTTATCTAGATCATCATAGCCATGTGTGTAGATTTATCCTAAGCTAAGGCCTACCAAGCTTATTCCTATCCTACTCCCACCTCTATTGATGTCTACAGTCTATCCTTGCATGATTGTAGCTATCTCATGGCCTCCCCCACTAGTATAAATTGACCCACTTAAGATGGAAAAGATGGTACCAAAAGATCATCTAGTGTGGTGGGGTCGTATGGTACCAACACTCCATCTAAAATGTCATGGTGTGCTACCATGACTAGGGATCCCCATCTGATCTCCTTGGTTATAGGATTTACAAAATTTAAACTAGATAGATATCAAATCACATATATGTCTCAAAATATATCTATTTACCATCATATAAAACTAGTATTCTATATCAAAAACTAAAAATTAAAACTTCTATTACCTATCTTGAGGTCACCAACCATCATCTCCCCGTCTTCTCATTCCCTAAGCAAAGTCTCTCCATCAACATGTTCCCCCCAAAACACTTCATATTTGGGATTCCTCCGTATCAAAGAAAAACATAGAGTCACCACTTGTATATGTCTTGAGCCTCTCCTTAGAGGTGCCTCTATCAACTAGATCTAATTTGGTTTGATTACAAGGTCATATTATATAACCAACCTCTATGCTTAATCCCATAACTAAAATTTATATTAGTGGTGTGATCAAGGTGGCCACCAATCTTCCTATTATAATTCCCATTATGGTACTTATTACACTAATGCATCCACATCCATGCCCTTTCATCCTCTACATTTTAGTTTTCATGTTCAACTAATCCATGATCTCATACACTATGGTCTAATTTATGGTCTCTCAACTGGTAATCCTCTTACTCTTATCCCCCTTAGCTTTCTTGCATGCCATGCCTAAAATGTTGACACTACTATAGGATTTTTTGGGTGTGGGAGTCCAAACTATCATATTAAGTGTTATATTGGCTATGACTCTACCCATCAATTATAGTGGCCTATGATCCACATCTAAGCCATCCTTGGAAGCATAGTCACCCTACTTGGCCAAATAGTAGTAATATGTGCATAATGTTGCCACATCATCTCTCCTAATATGACTATCTATAACACTGGTATGTGGGACATGTCCCGTTCTACTTGGTTCTATATCCATCTTGTAACTCAAGGTAACTTATCATCAATCATATGGGGTAACCTAGGTAGATGATACATCAGGAACCTCTCATTTATCTAGGCACTCAACAACACAATTGGTTCCATGGTCTTTTGCTTATATATATTTTTTTTCATATCTTTGTCTCTACTAATTTTTTTTTCAAACCATAAAATTTTATAGAATATTGACATCATAGGGATTATTTTTAACTATTATATGCATATATTTCAAAAATTTGATTTTTCTCCTTTTTGCTAATCTCTATAGGTTCACCTAATGTTCCTCACATTGGACACCTTCACATCTATCACATCTCCTTCTTTATCTACATCACTAAGGTAAGTACATGTATGTGTCTTTTAAGTCTATCCCTTATATATATATTATTTTATCTTTACTTCACTTTATGTAGCATCAATATTATGTGTCATCATGTTCTTTTCCTGAAGCACCATCATGTGTTGCAACTATGTGACATGTGATGAGATTTGAGTGGAGAATACGTATACACATAATATTTTCAAATTATTATCTAGTGCTAATGCTCTCTATCTTGCAAGAACCAATTAAGTCTCAATATATCTAAGTGCATACCCTAAGGGGTTTACTAAGAAAGGGATGGATAGAACATTAGTGCTTTATAGGAATTTTTTTATTTTTTCCACTTGTTATCTACACATTTATCTCCTAAAAACCATTCCCCTAAGATTTTCCTCCTATTTTCACCCTCCTCTGGTCACTTACCACCGTCATTATCCCTTTCCCTAACCTAAACCCCATTTTAGTAGTTTACATGACTATGTCAAGCACATCAACCCTGTATTTTTATTTACAAAAGCTTACTAATACTAAGTTGGCCATGGCCAAAATATTTCATTATTTGGTTAGTATTTTTATTAGTTTCAATACTAGGTTAGCCAGTTCAACCTTTCAAACAAAAACTTTTGAAAGGGTTTAGGGTTAGATCCACTTATATAAACACATTCATTTTTCCCTTTCAAAAAGAGGAGAAGAATAAGTAAGATATATTATGCATCCACTTATCCACCATTCTACTTGAGGAACACGTTTAGGGTTTATTACTTTCTTCAAAGATATAGATCTTACCTTGTCAAGAAGTATTTTAGATGCATTGATAGGTTTTGTATCTTAGATATAATTTATCCTTGTCATCCTTACATACCAAAACAACCTCTTGTGAAGCACCTTGGCCAAGGGAGAAATTGAGGCTTGACAGGTTCATCTTCAAAGGTAAGTATTCCTAGATTTGTTCATAATTTATAAAACTAGATAGATATGCATTTGCACTTCTCTTCCTTACATTAGGATTATGTATACATCAACGAGAGTATATGTCTTCTATGCATATTTACTTTTAGTGTTTATTACACCCCCACTTTATGAAACAAGATTTAGTGAGTACTAGATTAGATTTTGATTTACTTATTATTTTAGTACATATTATAATTATAGTCATATAAAATGAAAAAATTTCTAAATTGAGTCCGACTTCTAACATTCATCCCATAGGTCCGTCCTGCTTGCTTTCATGACCTTCATAGGCATATTTTCACTAATTCCTAGACATCCATAGCCTTCAAAACTTGATCTCAATTGAGATAGACTCCTCTTTTCATGATATATCCATCCCCTAAGTCCCATAAGCTCAGGACTATAGTGCCCAATTTGGACTATAGCACCAGACCCTTGGGTGTCTCATTTTTGGTGCTCTTATCTAATCACATTTTGGGCCATAATGCTCATTTATTTTTGATTCATGGCATCCTTCTTATAAAAAAAATGGGAATAAATTAAACCCATGACCAATATATACCTATAAAATCCCATTCAAAGTTCATTTAGAAGGGGTTGGAAATTATCACTAAGAAAGCAAGAATATAAACAAGACTACTTAGGCAATCTTCCTTATTCTCTATATATAGCTAGGCAATACACTTAAAATATTATCCAAATCCTTACAACAGTCCCTAACCACCTCAAACACATCAATTTTATCATTTCTCATCTTCATACACATTATTTACAAAGAGACCATTAAGTGGGAGAACTACATATGGCTTGATCCCTCTTCAGAGTATTGGTATGTAGGCAACGTGCCAATACAAGGGGTGTGGATACACATTTTGTAAATATTATAAACACTAACCCCCCCATATTTCTCAAAATTGGTCAAATAATAATGGATTATATGGTTTTAATACAAAATCATCTCTAAAGGGAGTTCCACAGACATCCAATAGTCAAAATTTCATAGGTAGGGTCTCACAAACATAGTGAACAAAACCCAAAAAACTTACATCTCCTAGACAATAGTGGTAAAATAGGAATATAACAGTAGAGCCCAAGGATCCTATTTTTAGTGATCCTATCCAATCATTAAATTAAATCTATATCTTAACTTTTGATAGTGTTTCAGTCTTGCACAATGAATTTCAACTTCTGTCTTGGTTATATCAGTCAATTTTTAACTAAGTCATGTTTTCTTTCCCTTATTACTATTTTTTAAAAATTTAAAATTTCAATCAAATTATACAAAATTTTATATTAATTATTCCATATTTATTTATTTAGTTTACTACTTGGACCCTTTACCTAAATTAGGAATAATACACTAATATTTATAAAAAGTTTAAATCATTTAATGAACCTGACTTACTTCGTTTGCACATAAAATCCATAGAAACCCTAGGGTAAATTTCCTAATATTTTTTATATATTTTTTTACCTACATAATATAATAAAAAATTAGTATTTAATTTTAAATTTTTGTATTAATTTTAAAATAATTTTATTTCAAACCCTAGTTGCCCATACTAGGTTCTAGTATTTTCCCAATAATTTTCAAATAATTTTAGGATTTTTTACTATGATATTAAAATCACAAATTCACTTCAAATTTCAAATTTTGATACTAATTTTCAAAAATATTTTTTTTTCAAAACCCTAGTTATATCTACTAGGTCTCTTTGAATCACAATTTTTCCAATAAATTTATGATTTTTCACTTTCATATTAAAATCAAAAATTCACCTTAAAATTCATAATTAAATAGTAAGTTTCAAAAATATTTATATTTCAAAACCCTAGTTTCATCTACTAGGTTTCTTGAAATCACCAATTTTTAAATAAATTTATGATTTTTTACTTGCATATTTCACTCAAAAATTCACTTTAAATTTCAAAATATCATAGCAATTTTTATAATAATCATCTTTCAAACCCTAGTTGCATATAATATGTCCCATTACTTTTTGAGGTTTTTCATTACATGTTTATTAGCTTCCTATCCTTTTTATGCTTATCCCATTTCCTTGTTTAGATTATATCTATTTAATATTTTCTACTATTATCCAAGTTGTTTTCCTCATGCCACCTAAGCTCCATTCATCTCTTCCTTTGAGAAAAAGTGAAATACTTAGTGGAAACCCTCTTGAATTCACCTTGATTCCTTCAACCCAAGCATATACCATGGATAAACAACCAACTCAATTTCCAGCTATAAAACCTACACATCTAGATTACACTAATTTTAATGAGGACAATTTCGATGATGAGTAGTATGAGAATAATGATGATGAAAAAACACTTATGTTCATGGTCAACCACATCAAACTCTTTATTAACTTTCAAAAATTATTAATAATGAAGTTATCCTCAACAAAGATTTGATCATAAAAAGTTTTCAAAAAAGACTCAGGGACTAGCCCTAAGATCTTACTCTTATTTTACAATCTATCATGTAAATAAAAATGGATAAACAAGTTGAGTCTTCATTTCCTTCAGACCAACCAATTGAAAATGACACTATGGGGTATACCATCTCTCAAAAAACCCTTATAATAAACCAACCTAGATTTATGCCACCACCTACGACAAGTACATCTTTGTCTCCTGATGTTGTAGTCCTTGTGCAAGCGATAAGCTATTTTCAATCTAAGGTGATACATATCATCTAAGGTACCTCTAGACCTACATATGATTTTTATTATTTTTATCTATTACATACAACATTAACATGTCACATTTATTCTACACCCTTTACATAAAGTTTTGTTTAACCTAAGCTTACTCTATATGATGGCAAGGGTGATCTAGAGACACATTTGAGAGATTTTTGGGCAGCATGGTTGGACTATGTACCAAATAAATGGTTATTTACCAATCTGTTTTCATATATCCTAAATGATTATGATTTAAAATGGTTTTATAGTCTATCAAATCAGTTGATCAATGTATTCAATCCTTTAGCTAACATTTTCCTAGCTCATTTCAGCATTAACATTGGTGATAAAGTTTCATATGCCCAAGTTAAAGAATAGAAACAAAGGTCAAATTAGCATCTCATAGATTGTGTTCTTTTATATAAGACTATTTTGGATAAGATGAATAGCCCCATGGTTGATCAAGAGTTATAAGATCTCTTAAAATAGAGTCTTTTACTAGATTTACATGAATCAATTATGTTCAAAAGATTATCTTCCTTCATTGAATTATGTCACACACTAAAGGAAAGAGAAGTCAAACTAATTTCAATGGGAAAACTCAAGTACAAAAGTATCTTAGAAATAACATACAATATTAATAGGAAATTCTTATACAAATTGAAGGTTCAATGATAGAAAGATTCATAATCAACCAATATTTAATGTGGATTCTAAGCCCCCTCAACATGTGGTTTTATCATTACCTCCTTGGAAAATCTTTACCAATCTACCAATTTATCAAGTTAGATTTTTACAATAGATATTGGAATGTAACATCATATCTCTCCATCATATTCAATAAATTGACCCAACAAATCATCTTCCATGGGGATATGATCATCATGAATTTTATGAGTTTCATAGGGCACCAAGCCATACAATAATTAGATGCATCACTTTGAGACACAAGATACAAGATTTAATAAATGGAAATAAAATTAATCTTGGCATTATAGTTAAACCTCCTTGGGGAGAGTAAACACAACATAAATGTTTGAAAATATTCTTAGATCCCTTTCCATATCATTTTAAATAAAATATATGGGACACATCAAGGACTCGCCATGAATATCATGCACATCCATCACTAGATAAAAACATGGCACCATTAATTGAGACACATATTTTGAATAACATGATTGGTGTATTTAATTCCAAAGTTATATCTATACCTTCCATCTCCTTCATAGAGTAGGAGATCATTGAGGATGATTCAGATTATCATGCACTCTTTATTAGAGCTTGCATTCATAATCATCCTATTCATAGTGTTCTCATAGACAATGGATCTAGTGTGAACATGTGCACTATGACATTACTACAACATTTAAGATATTCAAATTAGGATATTAACCTAATAGACATAGTTATCAGTGGATTTAATGGGCACATATAGAGTTCATTAGGTGAGATTTTACTTCCTCTATAGGTTAGTCCAACACAATTGGCCACACTTTTTACTATAGTTCCCAGTGTAAGAGTTTTTGATATGTTACTTGGTTGACCATGGATTTAGAAAATTTAATTAGTACCTTATATAGTTCATAGATATATGAGATTCATTAATCCTAATTAGGTTATTACATTTTGTGGAGTTCCATATGAGTTACCACTCCCCACATCAGAGCCATCTACTATTTCATAGTCACCAGTTTTAGTTTTGCCACCATTTTTTTTTGACACCAATTAGAGTTCCTCCTTTAGTTATGATTTAGATGTAATTGAAATATCTATCACCAACATAGATAGTTCATACACCTCCATAGATTTATAATTATAGACAAATTCCATTTATAGTGTTCAGACCCAAGATAGTATCATTAAGATCTCATGCATCTACTCATAGAGCACATGTTCAAAGAGCTTCTCCTACAACTATATGGGTCCCTAATAACAATATAGTTGCAGCCACTTCTTAGAATTATAGGGAATCCCCACACTCAATTTCCACTTAATATATTTTAGAGCATTTATAATGTATATAGCTCATAGAGCCTTAGTCTCAGCATTTCCCTCATGCTTCATGATCACACATGATTCCTCTCCTTAATATAGGATAACATGATAGGGAATCTCCTATGAGACTCATTAGTTAGTATCATCTCTTCTCAACATTACCTGTATATAGTTTCCTTATGATTGATTTTACATAGTCTTCTTGTGATTAATTCTACATAGCTCAAATCTCAAAAATACCAAAAACATTCAAATATTTCAAAATATGATTCAAATATTTCAAAATACCAAAAAAATAAAAGTAATTAAAAAAAAACACCAAAAATATTTTGATTATATGCATGATCCATTCTTTACATTTCTACTATCATGATAGACTTACATTTTCTATTTTATGTTATTATTTATTAATCTATCTACATTACCATACTTCACTTGATCTTATTTGAGTGTGTACAGTGACATCTAGATCCTTGATTAATTTAATATACCCATTGAGGGGGCCTCCTATTTCTACATTCGAGACATACATTGATGTACATACCCACTAGGGGAATATTCTACATGACTACACCATCTAGGTTATGTCATTCCTACACCACACACTCTAGTTATAATGTTGATGTACATTACTTACTATTTTACACAAATTATTCTATCAAAACTCACTAGTACATAGCACTTATTTATTTATAGCATATACCTAGTATTTTACTCTTAGATCTTGCATACTTTCACTTCTTTATTTGAGTAGTTAGATGTGATTGTATTTCTAGTTTGTACATGCTTTCCTTTCTTGCTTTGCATAGCTAGATTGATTGAATTATTTAGTTCTTGTTTTGTCTCCAGTATGTGCCTTAGGGAATTTGTCAATGTCCTTTACTTATATTCATGTGTGTGCCTTAGGACATTTTCCAATGTCCTTTGCCTATAATCTTTTATGTGATTGTGGCTTTCACACCAAGCTTACTTATTTTTAAATGTATGTTTGTATGTAATTTGAACAAGCCTTGTATTATTTATTTACAATTTGAGTGTTACACATCCCTTATTTTATTGGCCACTTGTCTACTCTTGTATGATTCTTGATTCTTGCCTTGTGTGATTATTGTTTATTTGATTCTCATTGTTTGTAATTCCATGATCCACATCATGTATTATCTTGTTATCTTGGATGTCATGATGGACATCATTCTCAATCCCTCCTTACCAAATAATAACTAACCAGACTTCTAGTTTTAGTTTCAATTAAATATATTACACATATTATTGCATTATTATATATATAGTCATACCCCTACTGATCTAAAAATATCCTTTACAAACTATGCTATATCTTGAGATATCTTGCCCATTATCATTACTAAATCATGTATTTTATAGCATAACACACTTGCAAGGCTCTTGATTTTGTGGGAAGTCATTAATGCTTCTTCATTCTTACCCTAAGAAGAGGGAAAAACAAATATAGGTTTTAACACAGAGATCAAAGTTCCTATAATTTAAAAAACTAGTTTCAGAACACTCAAAAAAAATAATTAGAGGTCAAACTAGGTAGAATAGACTAGAAAAATAATGACAATTCTAAAATAGGTTTCAATTTCAGCAAAGGACAATAGTGTCAGACATGGACAATAGCACCAAAAATTAGGGTTTCTTATTTTTAATTCTCCTATATAAATAGTATAAAAACTATATTTTATCAAAGCAGGCATAAAAGTAGGTTTAGCTACAATTTTGCACATTTATATCAGTTCAAAAATAGTAGTTTTTAGTACACTTTTGCTGAGAGAATATAGATATAAGGGGCATCATGTGTGGCATGATAGCTCTCACTTATAGTTTTAGATATTATAATTAGTATAACATCCAAATTAAAATCCATGTTACAGACACCAATGATTGGGGGAAATGTGTGAAACATATTTGTTTTCATTTCTTTCCAAGTTTAGCATTTTACCTATGTATTCTAAGTAGTTGCATTCTTTACTCCATCTATAGGTGGTTGGCATCACTTCAGATTTACATTAATACAATCCTGACTTCTATATTTTATAATGGCTTTCATATAAGCCTATTGCCCAATTTTGGAGAGGCTTTCATACAAGCCTAATATTGATCTTTTAGAGTGGCCAAGATTGGCCTAGTTTCTAATATACATTTGACTACTGATGCCAAAATTTTAAAACTATAAAACATTCATGGGATTTTTAATTCATCTCATACATCACACATTTCATACTACTATTAGATTCATGAGCTTCACTCTTGCAGGTAATTTTATGTATGCTTTCTATTTTTCCTTTATCCTAGTATTTCACTTTGCTACATCACTAGAATAAAGGGGGGCACATGTAGTCATATAAAATGAAAAAAATGTTAGCTTGAGTGTGACTTGTGACATCCATCCCATAGGTCCCTCCTTACTTTCATGAGCCTCATAGGCATCTTTTCACTAATTCCCAGACATCTATAGCCTTCCAGACCAGATCCCAACTAAGCCTGAATCCTCTCTCCATGATAGATCTATCCCCTTAGGTCTTTTTAGGTCAAGACTATAGCACCTAACTTGGAATATAGTGTTGGACCTTAGGGTTTACTATTTTTGGTGCTCTTATCCAATCACATTTTGAGCTTAAATGGTCATTTCTTTTTTATTCCTATCATCATTCATATCATCCTAACATGAATGCATTTGACCCATGACAAATAGATCCTTATAAAATCCCATTAAAATTTCATTTATAAGGGGTTGTAAATTATCACTAAGCAAGTAAGAACATAATTAAGACTACTCAAACAATCTTCCCTATTCTCCACATATATCCAACTAACACACGTACAAGCTTATCCAAATTATTACACCAGTCCCTAACCACCCAAACCACATATAGTTTAGAATTTTCAATCTTTATACAAATTATTTTCATAGAGAACATCAAGTGGGATAGCTACATAAGGATTGATCCCTCTTTAGAATATTGGTATGTAGACAACATGCCCACACAAGGGGTGTGGATACACATTCATTGAATTTTACACACACTAAACCCCCCCTCCCCCCCTCCCCCCCTCTCCCCCCCTGTTTTCTCAAAATTGGTAAAATCACAATGGATTCTAGGGTTTGATGATAAAATAAGCTTAATAGGGAGTTCTATGGAAATCCAATAATCAAAATTTCATAGGCAACATCTCACAGACATAGTGAACAAAACCTGGAAAGCTCAAGTATACTAGACAACAATGGAAAAAGTAGATTATAGCACTAGAGCCCAAGGTGTTCTATTTCTAGTGATCTTGTACAATCATATAATGAAGGCTAGATCTTAATTTACAATAGTGTCTTAGTCCTACATAGTGAATTTTATCCTATGTCTTAGTCATATCGATCAGTTTCTAGTTGTCTTATTTTTTTTCTTATTACTAGTTTTAGATAAGTTTAAATTGAAATAAAATTATACAAATTAGTATCTTGATTATTTCATATTTATTTACTAATTTTACTACTCATACCCTTTAACTAAATTAGGAATAATAGACTAATATTCCCAAAAAGGTTAAATAAAAAATAAATGATCTTATTACATATTTTTTCTTGAGTGGAGGCTTTGTAACCATTCTTAGTGATATTATAATGGTAAGAGTTCCCTTGGATAGGTCTAGTAGATCCATATTGGTGATGACCCCAATTATTTGATGTATCCCTAATTAGAAGTGTAGGTAGGATCTATCTTCTCTAAGAAAGGATTGATTTGTAGACCTATTGCATTTACCATTACATACAATAATCATATCCACTTCACCCATATAAGTATCCTTAATTATTCCACTCTCATATTAACCCAAACTCTCACAAAGGATGTGAAGTCAAAAATTCCAACTAACACAATTGTGGATACTCAACCTACCATTGGGGAAGAGACAACAAGTAATCAACTAAGGACTTAGTGACAATTTGAATGGAAAATATGACACTTGTTATGGTAACTACTAGTGTAACAAATTTAATTATAGTCTCATAAGTAACAATGGTCATTAGAACAACATAGGATTCAATGGTAGCCACTCCAAGTTGGTTGGCATAATAGGTGTCCAAGAAGAGGAAACAAATGATATCTCCTAGCACATTAGATTTTGGTTTATTAGAAGCATTCAAATGACCAAAGAGAGGAACCAAAACCATCTCTAGAATATCATATTAAGTAATAGTGGGAAAATACGTGGATATAGCAATCCCCCCACCTAACAAATAAAAAGAAGATTTATCGGTGGGGGATTATTAGATATCCAAAGTATATCTTGGTCATCCAAAAAGAAAGGGAATAAAATATGATGTCCAAAAAAGTAAAAGTTACCTCTTTGAGAAAATGGATAGTGACAAGGTCACTAAGGATAAGCTAAAAAATAAGTTTGAATAGTTGATAACTATCCTAATAAATTTCTTAGACCTAATAAATCCACATGAATCTACCTAGCCAACTTAGTCTCTCTTAGCTCCCTAACAAAGAAACATTTGAGGAAATGATAGATATTGGTAAAATGGGGAGAGATACAAAATAATGGGCTAAAGATCTATTCACAAAAGGGATCAAAGTGACAATGATGGCCATGGACCATTACAAGACTTTGAAGGATGATATTGAATCTGTTAAGGTAGAGATAAGTAAATATAAATAAAAGGTTGAAATTTTAAACCTATACTTTCCCAAATTATAGGCCATTGACATGAAAGAGATTGATAACATCATGTCTTTAAAGATAATCAAAAACCCTTTTGAGCATGATGATATGGAGAGGGAAACCAAATTTAGAATCAAAATACTCAGTGAAAATGTTGATAAGGCCAAGAGAACATGTGATAAGGCCACATATGTAATGTATGGTACTATAGATTCCATTTGTAAATTATCATGTGACATAGTAGATTACCAAGATAAACCTCTTCCTATTCAAGTTATCCAAGATAAATTCAAAGATGTCATTAATAATGAGTCAATGCATGATGCAACTTTATTTTGAATTCTAACCATTGATTTATCAAGAATCACACTACACTTGATGAAATTAGAAAGGATATCCAACTCTATAGAGCTTCTTCTAGAGGGTTATCTAAGGTAACTATATAATGTGACATTATTAATCTTTACAAAGCTAGTCCTGATGAAGAGCGTCTACAATAAATATTTGACAACTTCAATGCTTATATCAAGAAGGTATAAGCAAAAAGGACAAGGAATCTTCAATAATCATAGTTGTGGATGGATTATTTAATTATTTAAAAATTCATTTGTAAGTTATAAATTTTTTAAGATACATTGTAAAGTTACAAATTGTAAATTGCAACTATCATTTTGACATCTCTCAATATTAAGTTGAAAAAGAGCCACTTGTAATTTTGAATTTTCTTTTGTCAAATTTTAATTGAAAAGTGCATATTGTATTTCACACTTTTCCTTTTGACAAGTTGAATGGGTTTAGTTGTAAAATATCACATTGTAATTTGAAGTTTGTAGTTTGACATGTTAAATGACTTAAAAGGTTTAAAAGTCTCAAATATAATTTAAAAGTTAGGTTCTACAATTTATATTTTAAAAATATCCAAACATTGGGAAAAGCATTAAATTTTTGTTATAATAATAAGTCATGAATTTCATTTTGACATTGATTTTATATGGAGAGACTTCCTTAATTGACTCAAGGAGAGATGATTCAATTGGGGGACTTCAATAGAATTTTCTCTTTTTTAAACACTTGTAGAAGCACCTAGTTGTTATAGAGTCCTCTTCTTCTTTCCACTCCACCAAAGACACCTTTTGAAATATGGGGATGATGACATTTGTATAGAGACTCCCTAATTTATTACTCTAAAATTGAGTTTAAGGGTTTTTTGACTCCTCTCTCTAAGGAGTGATTATTTTATATAAATATGGGTTTCCTACATAGCATGTGGATTTTTTTTTTGATACATAATTTATTTATACTTTTGTGAAATTTATCTACCTGTTTTAACCTGGAAAATACTAATAGACTAAAATTTTACTTTCCTTATCTTGTGATATCTTTATGTATGTATGGATTTTAGTACATTATTGAATGATATAAGTCTCTTTTTCAATCATACAAGATCATCGGTGGTGTTTATTTTACCCTATTGAAATTTTGTTGAAGAAAAATTGAGATATTTGTTCCTTGTTTGATAAAATACCAAATATTCCTTTGATTTCATGCTCATGTAAGATTGTGATAAAATATACTTAAATATATATAATTTTCAACTATGTTTAACAAAATAAAGGATTAATTTCCACTAGAATCCGTTGGTACATCACAATTTTTTCTAGTTTTAAAACTCCTTCTAAACTCTTTTCCTCATAAGTTAAAGCCCTAGATAGGAATAAGATCACTAAGAAAGCTTTAGTTTGAAGATAAAAGTTCATATATATGTTGCACTAATATTAGTGAAAGAAATCTAGAATTTTATGGAAGTTAACCTCAATTTACCAAGGTCCCACAGCTTGGAGGTGATCCCATTGTGTCATTAGATTCCCATGTAGTACAACCAAAACTACTATAACACAAAGTAGGTGTAAAATCTAATTGATAATAGTTTTTGGCAAGCTCAATGGGACATGAAGATCATAAATAAGAAAATGTTGTTATTCTTAGTAATCATTGTGAAATATTTATACACATTTCATTAAAACCTAGTGACTCTGTTGGCTTAAAAATTTAGGAAATCCAAGTTTATGTATGCCAAAGATACATAAAAGATAATTTGCTAAAGGTACAATGATTGAATTGAAAGAATTATATTTTCCATATAAAGAAAGAAATCAAGATCAAGTTTACCTAATACTAGACTAAATACTACAAATATATCTATGTCTCCCATAAATACCCATTATTATTTCATATTTCCCACTATGGCCTAGAGAAATCAAAATTTGGTACCATTCAATGGAAGTAAAAAACTTATGTTGGCCCAGTATGATGATCTACCCACCTTAGCTCTGAAAATAGGTTGGTATTTTATTGGTGAAACTTCTACCACACCCATTGAACACATTTAACATGTTTCTAATATATATTTGGTTCATAATATAGCATAATAAGGTATTTCTATCAAACATCTTACCTCCTATTTTAAGGGTAAATCCTTATAATGGTATAGTAGTTTACTTCCTAATTTCATCCATGTTTGGGATGATCTAGGGTCTACCCTATATTTATAGTTTTAGGATAAGAGTGACCACCTCTCACTCATTGAATAATTAATCATTATTAAATGAGATCCTCCTCATTTCATGAGTTATTTTAATTTATATTTACAAAATACATGGAATATAATCTTAGTGTTGGTAAAGCCATCCCCCAACATTTTTTTCTTATATTATTTAAGAGATTCAAATAGTGATATAGATATCACGATCTAGTCAATGGATGGAATCACACTCCCTAATTCTTACGACATATCAATAAGAGATGAAATTTGCCTCATTCAAGTTGATAAAATTATTTCATGGGCTCCAATGTTGTTCCTAGAATTACCTCCCATTCAACCTATTATAGCCCCAATTCCAACAATAATAAATTATCTCACTCTATCTCATATCCCTTCTAATGATTTGTATGAGCTTAATCATTACTTAAAATCTTTTTAAATGAGTTGTTATCCATGAAAAGGAAATAATCCTAAAATTATAGGCCTTATCAACCAACTAACTAGGTATTTCAACCCAATAGGCACCCATACTAAGTTAAATCACAACTCCAAAGTCAAATCATGAAAGCAAAGCCTTAAAATATCTATGCTTTACCTACCCCAAAAACTTTTGAGGCAATCATTCTTATTAAGAATAACCTAGATCAAGAATATGAGTAGTGTTATCATTGTACTCAACTACATAGTCAAAATGCTTGCCTTGATGGTGTCATTAGTCAAGCCTTGATGGTATAAATCATATCAAACCCCCAAAGGAATCAAGAGGAAATTGTTTCTTATGATCATCAAAATCCAAGAAGGGAGGTTAATAACATGTTATTTTAAGTAATAAAAATAAAATAAAAATACTCTAACACTTACACTCCAATCATAAAACTTACGGGAGCTTATTAACCGAAGATAAATGAAAGCAAAAATAAAATTTATAAGGAAATAAATACTTTACCTTCTTTGGGATGTCCAAATGCATTATTGAGTGGATTGATCAGCTTATGCATCAAAGTGTCCTTATAAAATGATTCTTGTTGGCTCCTTCTCTCCTTGGCACCATTGGATATAATGTGGCTTGATGATATCTTGGCTCAATATTTTGGAATTATAACACTACTTGTAACAAAATAGCTTGTCTCTCCCTAAATTTGCATTATAACTTTGGATTATGAGAGTTTAAAATTAAATTGGCATTGCATTGTATTTATAGCCTAAGGAATTACCTCCAACCCAAAGAGAGTTAAGGTGGAGTTTAAACATGAAATGGGTTCAAACCTAACCTACGTGAGTCAAATATAACCCCATTAGACTTCATAGTTATCAATTAAAAATGATATGCAATGAATATGCATGGGTTTCCAAAATAGATATTTTAGGATATTTTCAAAGAACTTGAAAAATCATAAAGGCATTGATGAGAGGCTATGATATTTGAATATTTGAATTTAATTTTTAAGTTATTGATTAATTACACATGGATAATTAAAATATGTATTTAATTTGATTTATCTTGTTAATTAATTTTGATTATCCATTTATTTCTTTTAATATTTAATATTTGTTCATTTGTTCCACTTAATAGGCTCATAGGCCAAATTGACTATTTTGATTTTACAAGATTATTAGGGATGAATCCATGAGAAGTTATTATTACATATAATAGGATACCTCAATTAGAGATGCATCAGGATGATTCTAAGCTTTGATGAATGATGCATAAGTAAATTTGGGATGATCAATGATTTATAGGCTTAATTTGTAAGGGTTGGTATAAATTAATATGAATTTTAGTTTGAAGGAAGTTATGGCTACTTTTATGTGTCTATAGTTTCCCCCTATTTAGGAAGGCATTTCAAGTTATAGGCATATTAACATCTTCTCAAAGAGTGCAAAGGTCTTGTATGCCTACTACTCCAATGACAATAGATGAACTGTAGGTGACCCCTAAAAGGAGAGATTGATATAAAGGGTTGGCAATTATTCCTTTGAAAGGAGGAAATAACTAGAGAAAAAAATTAAATGGGGTGGAAAATATTGATTTTACCATAGGCAATTATAATCAGTGGTATAGGAGCTACCCCAGTTTGGCAGATAAATAAGATGATTTTCCCATAAGTGGTTATAATCATCATCATAGGTGGGAAAAAGGGTAATAATTTACCCACAGGTAGTTATAATCATTGAGAAAGGCTTAGGGTAACAAGAGAATGATTTTACCAAAGGTGTTTGTAATCATTGAATGGAAAATAATGATTTGCCCACAAGTGGTTATAATCATTCATAAGATAAAAACATACCCTATTTGAGTAGATAGAGATAATGATTTGCCCAAAGGCAATTATAAGCATTATCATAATGAAAATTTTCCTTAGTTGGGAAGAATAAAGATAATGATTTTCCATAGGCAATTATAATCATCAACATTCAAATGGATGGAAATATAATTATTATCCCAAAAGTGTTTAGAATCATTAGAATTGTAATTGGGATGGTTTATAATGATTTTCCTAGAGGTGGTTATAAGCAATATACCTTGATCATGATAAATAGGATAACGAGGATTATGAACAAAATCCATAGTCATGTAGTAAGAGTAAGATGGTACAAAGGAGAAATATGAGTTTGGTTAACCTGCTAGTAGGGATAAGCTCATCCTAACTAGCAAGGGTTAAAATTCATTTTTGATTTAATTACTCTATATATGGAATGATTTGGGTATATCATGAATTTTTCAAGTGCCAAAGAGTATCCCAGCCTTATTGCTATGTAAAATTCATGAGTTGATTTTTTTGTAGCACATGATGGTAGGCATCATGATAGAACACCATGATAACTTGGTCTAAATATGCATAAAGACTAACATGCGATCTAATAAACAGTAAAAAAATCATGCATCAATCATAAAAACCATGATGACAATATTGATGAATGAATATGGATGGATTCAACAATAATGTGCAAGGAATCACCAAATAAACATACCTAGGCTAAATCAAGGCACAACAAGAAAGAAAACAAACTAGAAAACAAGGAAACAAAAAAAACACTAAGAAAAAGAAAACAAAACAAAACAAAAATAAGAAAATGAAACAAACACAAACAATGGTTAATCATAATGTTAGTGAAAACAACATGATAAACATCTCCTATAGATTATAAGAGACAACAAAACAAACAAAGAAAATGGGGGAATAGAATAAAATTAAGGGGTTGACTGAGCTCTCTCTAGATTCACTAGGCAATTGGATGTTGCCTACATAGTTACCTAGACATAAGATACAACATAAAAATTAGGCCAAAGGTAGTTCTCCCAAGAAATGGGATAAAATTAAATGATGAGAAATAAAAACATGATTGATGTTATAGAAGAATAGGGGAATGGTATTGAAAAATGATGAGAGCATGGGATGGTAGGCTAGTAAAGATGGGGAAACTAAATGATAAGTGGTTTATTTTGAGATAGCTAGCGATCTCAGAAGCCTTAAGGTGAATAAAAATTCATTTTTGAATATTTATGGATTTTATATGTATGTTTCAAATGTTTTTAGAAATTTTAATGTATCTCAACTTGATGGAGGATGATGAGATACTAAATGGTCTAAGCTCATAAAATGGAGAGAGCACTCAAACTAAAATTTCTTACAAAATTGAGATAGCATGGCAAAAGGGTGACTAAGTTGGCCTTAATATAAATTGAGCACTGCCTACCTATTCCTAGGATGGGACCTCAAATCACTATAGATTAACCTTACATTAGAGGAATCTGACTAAGTAGTAGCCAATTTAAATAAAACAAGCAAAGCTAACAAATGGAACAACACAACATAACCATGGCTAAGTGGTACTTCAAGACATGATAAATAATGTTTTTATAATTTTACCATAAATGGTTATAATTAGGATATAATGGCATAGGTCAATGATACTAATTTGCCCAAATGTGGTTATAATTAATAACATAATGGTGAGGCACTAATTTTACTAAAGGCAATTATAATCAGGCCCATTTGGTATAAAATGGAATAATAAATTAAGGATGCAATTGCCAAACCACTTTCATACTACTCCAAAATATGTCCTTTGTCTAGAATGCAGACTCAATTGTTGAAACTTGATCAACATTTTCATGCTGAAAGTAGTCATGGAATCAGTGAAATAGAACCAATGTGAAAGGGGCGGGTAGGGAGGGTATAAACAATTGAATCAATAAGAAAGGCATGGTATAATGACATAATGGTACATGGCACATGGTAAAATGGTATGGTACAAAGAAGAAAGTTGATATTATGGTACAATAGAAATGAACCTCATAGACAATACATGCAGTCCCTAAAGCAAAATAGTGCTTGAGGTGTATAATGTTCATCAGCTCATCAAGTTCATCCACATCTGGTGTAGTGAACCTATATGACCATATGCCATAGTTTTCAACAATGATGTATAGGCCTATTGAGGTGGGTTTGAACATGCCCTTGTGTTTGTTATTGGCCATGGTATTCTATTGGTTTTATTTAATTACATGATTACCAAGTTCAAATTTTGTATGTATGACCCATTGATTATAGCGGCAAAAGAGTTGGTTCTAGTATGATTTAAGTTTATTAACTATGCCCATGCATTTGTCATCAAGTAGCTCTAGATATTATAGGTAAGATACTTGATAATCTTCATCATCTAGGATAGGCTTCAGAGAGATGCATAAAGAAGGTAACTCAGCCTCAAGGGAAATAATGTAATCAGTGCCATAACTAAGTGAATATGGAGTGGCACCTATGGGAGTATGGTAAGTGGTACAGTACGCACAAAGGGCACATAATATTTGTAGGTGCCACTTATGGCCAACATAATTAATAATCAATTTAATTAAGTTAAAAAGGGTTTTGTTAGATGCTTCTATTTGGTCATTACCTTGTGGGTAATATGCCATGAAAAAATGTTGAGTAATTTTGTTACCATTATCAGATATAATTGTAGGTGGGATACCATAATGAAAAATGAGATGGTTGAATATGAATTTGTAAATTTGCTTTCCAATCACATAAGTGAGGGGTATAGCTTCAACCTATTTAGTGAAGTATTCAATGGTAGTAAAGATGTGTTTGTGGGAATTAGATGAGGTGTAGTTTATATTCCCAATGAGATCAAGTAAAAAATTAGGAAATGGACATGGTGTAAGGATTGGATTTAGAGTCTTGTCTAGGGAATGAATCAGATTAGCATGTCTCTAAAATTTTTCACACTTTTTAACATACATAGTTGCATTGGCATCCATCATTATCCAATAATACCTAGTGTAAAGATCTAAAATTGGCCACCAATGACTTCATACCATAATTTGGATTAATTAATACCAAACATTTCACATCTAGCCTAAAAATTAATAATACAACTGGAATTAGGCTTAATAACATGAAATTTGGCCTAAAAATAAATTAAATAAGATCAAATGGACACATCAAATAATTCAAAAATATTTAAAATCTCAAAAATACTAAGAAGAATAATTAACATGAAAAATAAAATAAAATTCCTAAATTTAATTAACCATGTGAAATTACATGTATTATCAAAAATTAAATTCAAAAATCAAAGACTATCCTAAGAATTAATCATTACCTTTTGTGAGTTGTCCAAAATCCACAATATCCCACCTATGCCTATTCATTGCCAATCATAAGGTTTGGACACCTTTTAACTATACTAGGGTTAATTAACTCAAAAATTTAAGGTTTGAATCCATTACAAGGTCCAACTAGACCCTAACTCTCCTTGGGTTGGGGTTAGTTTCTAGACTTATAAATACAAGCCTAAACCTCTACATTTAGGGAGATTGAGCATAATAATATTATAATACTTGATTTAGAGAAATTTTACATGAAATTAGTGTTATACTACCAAAATCCCAAGCCATAACATGAATTTACATCAAGCTATCATGAACAAAAAATTCATAGTGTCAAGGGAGAAGGAGCCACACAACTCTATTTGCCAAAGATCTCTTGAGTACAAGCCAAGCAAGCCAACTAAACAAATCTCTTGAAGAATTAAATGAAGGTAAAAAATGTATTTTCTATTCCATTTTAGTTGGGATTTGTCAATTTTTTTTTGCACCATGATCCCCAATTTGTTTTAGGCAAGATAGTATTATACATGTTAGTGTGTTTGTTTTCATTTTAATTTAATTTCATTATGAATCTAAAATATGATCTAACTACCCTTTTTAGATTCCTTGATCACAAATGGAATACCCAATAGGACCATGAGCACCCCACATATCAAGGAGATGAACATACAATTCATAAACCATAAAAAGAATGCTTGAATATCACTAAAATTGCAAATTTGTCTTTGATTTTTTCATATTTGGGATTATTTTTATAACTCAGATCTATATAGTGACCAGTACTAGTCAAGCCTAATTGGCATCAATTTATCCTAAACTCACCATAGTTATACCCAACTGAGTTTTATCCTATGTGACCATCATCGATCAAATTGTAGGGGAAAAATGTTCACAAATCTTGCTTTTTGATTCTATTTAACATTCCTTTTCATGATTTCTTAATTTCAATAGTATTTAAACTCCTTGACTTAACTTTGCCTTGTAGGTTCTCTCAATTTTTTATCTAACCAAGTCCTAACTTAACCTATTTATATTTTGTGGTTTTACCTTCATATCCACAACTGATCGATAATGATCTTAATTTATTGGCATCAATTCTTCATGATCGGTATCAGTTCTCTCTGAACTAACCACCATGATTGCCTTAAACTAACATTGGTCATCTCTGATTGATCCTAAACACTATGTGTTCTAATTAAAAACCTAAGATCTCTTTTTTAAAATAGCATTTGATCATAACCAAAATTGGTTCAAAGTAAAAAGTTTTATCTAACAATTGTAGGTCAGGTCATGAATGTGATTAAAACACAAATTTGCAAGATTTGAAGGGTTTCACACTTTAATTTGGTGTTTTAAAAGGAATCTATCTAAATCAAGTCACATTTTATTTTGGTATTAAAATTAACATGTTAAGTCTTGCCCATTTAGATGTTGATGTTTTAAAGGAACTAGAAATGGCTAAGTTTTTCAAACACTTCATTACTGGTGCTTAAAATGAATGCTTAAGTCTTGAACACTTAATTTTTGTTGTTTAAAAATGAACTTAGGCTAAATATTGAACATTTTTGTTTTGGGGATTGAAGTAAACTAGATGGTTTTGATTAAGTTGTTTGATGCAATTTCTTTCAAGTTTTCACACTTAAGCTAAGGGGCCAAGTAAAGAACATAGTCACATTTCAATTTGGTATCTAAAATCAAACTTCACTCATAATTGCTTGTAAACTATTTATTGATTTTTTGCTTTCATAAAAAGAATAATATGTGTATACTATCCCCCTGTCCCATATAAGGAACTCATGGGATTAAAAGTGCCTTTTCATTGTATTTGGTGCCTATTCCAAGTCATAGAAAGAAATCTGCCTAGGCTTTTCCCAAAACTTGCATGGTATTGGGTGGTCTAAAAGTAAACCTAAAGTCTTTATACTTAGTATTTATTTTCATGCATTTTGACTTATGAAGGGGATGTCATTACCTCTGACGAGTTATCTAGGGAGGCATTGACCTAAGGATTCATCTCCTAGTAGTGTTTCAACCATGTTCCATGGTAGGGTATACAAAGATGAGAACACGTACTTTTATAGATATGGAGTTGAGCAGCTAACCTCTCCTTTAGTAAAAAAGGTTCAAGTTGGGTCTAGTAAACTAGTGTTTACTAGTGATAAGCCCAATGATAGTATAGTCATGTAATGGAATAGACCCTTGCATGACAAGTTGATCAACATGAACTCAATTGATGTGATTCTTCTCTTGTGTTAACCACACATGGGATCAATATAGATGGTCATAACTTGTAAGTTTTAGTCAACACGACTTTCCACTCCTTGATATGATCTAGGATGATTATACTTAGTTGTATTTTTTTCCTTAATTATTTTATTACTTGGTGTGTTGGATATAAAAGTTTTTTGTTTAGACCATGTCATGACGGAGATTTTTTTCTACATTAATCTATTATTTTAGGAGGTGTTATGTCATACATTTGACAACTTGCTTTAACTTACAAATTTTTTGTGTCAAAAACATTAAATGTGTCACTTGATTTAAATGGGTAATGTTATGTTACCTAAATCAATTCAATTTTTGATCCTTAGAAGTCTTTGAAACAAAAAAATGTTACATCTTTTGAGATCACTAACGTCATTACAGTGCCTAAATTATTTTATAAACTTGTCATGTCTTGTGTCGAAATTGTCATTGTTTAAACCAGTCACATGTGCCTTGTTTGATCTTTGTTTTAGTGTAATAATGTTTTTCATTAAATCGTAAGTTTTCTTAATATTGAGTCTTTGATCAACCTTTACAATTTTGGATCCAAACATTGATTGATTTTTGTTTAGGTATTTTGGGTTATGTGACTTAGGTTAATACATTACTCAAGTTTGGAAACTATATTATTTGTGCCTTTGTTTGATAAAATTAGTCCATATTAAAATTCCCCCTTTTTAGTGCCATATACCAATTTTATCATGTTTATGTCTAGAATCAAGTTCCTTTTTATGTCAAAGTGTTTCAAGTTTGTTAAATAAAAATCATCATCCTTTGTTTCAATTCTAGATTTTGATGCCAAGTTTGGCCAAAATTCCTAGAATCATCCTTGCTTTTATCCTATATTTTAGAACTTGCATTTAGTGAAAAGTCCTAGCATCAAACTTATTTTTATCCTAGATTTTTATTCCACATTTGGCCAAAAGTCCTAATGAATCTTTTACTTTTCCTAGTTTAGACCTATTTGGAACATCTTTGGACCTAGATTTTGGCATCTTGTTTTTAGTTCATTTTTTCTTGAACTTATTTATATGAGGAATTTAACATTATAAATTTGACCTTATATAGTTTTAACCAAATCTTTGCATAGACCATTTTGGAGATACAACTCCATCCCTAGACCAAGTTAGACCAAGATTGAACCTTTTATCCTTTAGACATCAGTTTTAGACTTTTTATAACTCTAGGCCTTTTTTGGAGCATTATTGTTGATGTGGATATGTCTAGATACAATTATGGTCAATTCACGTACAATCTAAGTTATGATCGAATAGATGCACAAAATAATTTCTTTTTTTTTTTTAAGAAGACCCTTATGAAGACCATATAGTTTGTGAGAAGGATCCATACCCTCCTTATCATAATTAATATGGGGAACAAAGTAAAGATCCAAAAATTCCAAGCCAAAACCCCTATGGGGACAAGGATTATGTTATTTTGGAGGAGGATCCATACCTTCCTTGCAATAATGAATCCAAATGGAATAAAATACAAAATGCTCAAGCACAAGGTGTATTAACCTATTCTTCAGGCTAGTTGTGTTATACTCACCCTTATGTGACCACCCCATCTCCCATGTATACCACTAACTCTCTTTTAGAGTGTGTGATCTATCAAACTCTACAACATCCAAAGAATACCATTACCATTCTAGGACTTCATCCTTTAGTTTGTTTGAGCAATCAATCTCCATAATACCCCAAGATTATTATTCCAAGACCTATTCATTTGGATTTTGCATGTAATCAAACTACATAATGCCCTAAGATTATATTTCTATGACCAATTACTTTAGATTGTGTGAGAAATCAAGATCTATGATGACCTATCATTTCCATTTTAAGAATTCATCCTTTAGCTTGTGCAAGAAATAAAGCTCCACAAAGCCCTATTGCTATTCAACAACCAGTCATTATTCCACTATTTCCATCCATTCCCCACTTTAGAAAACCCTAGCTAATTATCTAGCCCAAATCAAGCCAATCAGTACCTCAAAAAAGTGAACTTGTACCTCTCCAATTGATCCAATCATTTGAGGACTACATTATAGTCATAATTGATATTTTACAACTGATTGTAAAATAAGGCAAAAAAAATGAACTAATCCAAGATATTTTTATTTAACTAAACATTTATGATAAGTCAACCTCTGATATATCACCTCTTATTTCTATACGTATTATTGAAGGGTCTCACTCTAATGAGCTAGTATCTATTGAGTTACTTCTTAATGATTATAACCTCCTTTGGGAAAATCATTACCTTAACCCTATGCCTATTTATAAATAACCACCCCTTAACAAGCCAATATATATGGAGTTGTCTTTTGACCTTGTTCCCACTATTGATAAGTCTCAATTTGAAAAAGTAGTCTTATGGAGCTCATTATGTCATCATAGGCCATTACTTGTCCACAACCAAACATTCGATAGACATTACTATATTAAAATCCACACCAGATGAGGAATCAACATTGAAGTTAGGTTCTATTCTTGAACTGACATTATATTTGGCATCATAAAAATAATCAACATCAGTCTCAACATCAGATGTAGTGTCCCTTGAGTCAAAATCAAATTAAGAAACATAATATGTTCATGGTTGCTACAACATTGGTTATGCATTCCTCAAAAAACAATTTAAATACATTTATGATCCTTCTAAGGTTTTTGAGGATGATTACTTTATCATTGACATAAGTTCTCCTAGTATATTCTATGAGGATTATGTATCTTTTCCCCACTCCATTACCATTCTACAATACATTAAAACCAACCAACATATCCATTTTATTGACATTCCATCTCTTACAAGCGTCAATTGGGACTGAAAAAATCTAGCCTTATTAAAATGCATCCATGGTAACATATTAGTTGAAAAATATTAGGGGGGACCAAGACAAAATTCATGTAGAAGAAGAAAAATCTTCTAATGAAACCTTTTTGGAGGTGCTAGGGGACATTCAAAGTTTAAACTCATCATCTTTTAGTGAAACATTTTTTGAGGTGCTAGAAGACAATCAAAGACAAAAGTCAATTCTCATTAGTGAAACCTTCTTGAAGCCATTATGGGATAATCAAGACAAATTTAGTTGGAGAAAACTCATTGAGGTTCCAATAGCTAAGCATAATAGTTCTTCACTTCTTGATGAATATGTTATCAAAGATCAAATCAAAATAACTTCCAATCTATAGCCTAATCAAAATGTAGCTAATCTAAGATCCACACAATAGAAATATTTGGTGGTCCTCTCAAGAGAATATTTAGAAGTCTTTGGCTATACCACATCTAAATTTATGTCAAATCTAGAATCAACAACATTATATGTGCTTAAAAATCACGATCTTCATTTTTTCACTAACCATTATACATTCCATTATCATCCACCATTCCATTTCCAAATCAAACCTATCACCCAACATTTATCCATATTTATCATCCATGACTAAACTTTCCTTTGTAGAGGCTATAAATATGCCTTATCTTGACATTTAAATGAAACAAAATCCATGACCAATGAAGATCAAACAACATCATTTACGTCTAAATCTACAACCATTTCTTGATAGAGAAGTTATTTAGATGAGGTGTGGATTAGAAATTTACATCATTGATTATTCTGGCTACATCATATGCTCATTAGGACATACATCTCCACATCAGTAGGAATAAAAAAATAAAAAACCATACCTAGGCCAAAAACATGAACCATGGCATTGCCATTTGCCACATACATTTTCATCCAGGCCAAAACATATACCTTGTCATTTTCATTTACCATTCCTTTTGCCATTATTTCCTACCCTACCATTTACCTCCATTTATCACTTGGGCATAACCTTCTTAACATTATGCCATTCTATCACCCTATCATTCTACCATCCAATTAATTTTCCTAACACTTATCCATTCTACCATTCCATTATATCAAACTAACATGTTTTTATCCTCCCTACCTAGCCTATTTGACCTTCATTCACCCATTAGTTCAGCATGAAGAATCAAATTAGTTTCGATAGATTTTTCATGAATTCTATATAGAGGACGTATTTTGGAGTAGTATGATATAAATTTGGTAGTTGCATCCTTCATTTCATATTTAGTTATATATCATGTTTATTTGTGTCAGCCTAATTATAACTAATTATAACCACGTATGGAAAAATTAGTATCATTTATTTGAGACATTGTATCTTAGTTATAACCACCTATGGGAAAACTAGGAGTAACATTATTTTATTATGCATTTACATAACAACTTGTCGTTCTAATGTTGTACTCTATCATTATGCCAATCATGCTTAGTTTATTTTAATTAGCTATTACACTAGTTAGATTCCTCCACTTTAAGGTGGAACTAAAATTACTTGTGACTATTTTGGGACTATGTGGGTAGTACTCAATACTTGTTGAAGACAAATCAGTCCCCCTTAGCCACACTCTCACCATTTTATGAACATCCATTCAAGTTATTCACACTCTCATAATTTTTAAAGATTGGAACATTTAGTATTTCATCATTCTCTATTGAGTTGAGATACTCCAAAAATTCCAAAAACATTTGCTAATCAATTTAGAAATATATATATATATATATATATATATATATATATATTTCTAAATTGATTAGCAAATGTTTTTGGAATTTTTGGAGTATCTCAACTCAATAGAGAATGATGAAATACTAAATGTTCCAATCTTTAAAAATACTATATATATTGACCACTTCTTTGCCTTAAGGATTCTGGGAACCCTTACTAAGTCACAAGAAATCACTTATCACTTAGTTTCCCCATACTTTCAAAATTTTATCCTATTCTCTCACCATTTTTAGAGTTTATTCCCATATTCTTATATCACATTCATCATGTTTTCTTTTTCATCATGTTTCTTCTATCCCATTTCCTAGGAGAACTACATTTGGGGTAATGTTTTTGTTGGATATATCATCCATGGAACTATGTAGGTAACATCCATTTATCTAGTGTATATGGAGATAGCTTGGACACCTCCTTCCTTTTCTTTTATTCCCCCATCTTATTTGTTTATTAAGCTATTTCCTATTTTATATGGGTAATGTGCATCATCTTATTTTTATCATATTGTTTGTACTAACATTTTGACTGGCCATTATTTATTAATTTGTTTTATTATTTCTCTTTATTTTGTTTGTTTGTTTTTAATGTGCCTATTTTTTTTCTTTTATAACTTTTTCCTTGTTTCACTCTACTTGTGCTCATTTTATTATTCCTTGTGCATTATTCTTCAATCAATCCATATTCATATATCAACATTGTCATCATGGTTTTTATCACTAGAGAATTATTTTCTTAAGTATCAGATTAGGAGTTAGTCCTTATGCATATTTTATCCAATTATTTATGGTGTTCTATCATGATGCCTACCATCATCTGATATAGAAAAAATCATCTTTTAGGATTCTACATGGTAAATGCAGGGATGATATTTCCTTGGCACTAGTTTCAATGATAACCTCAACCTAAGCCAAATCATATCCCAAATAGAGTAATTAAACAATGAAAAAATTGTCCTCCTTACCAATTCAGATGAGCATCTCCATAATAATAGGTTACCTAATTCATCTTTATCCTTTTTATCAATTTGGCATCATCATATTTGTAATCATCATATTTCACAACTTCTTTACCACTATCAGGGTCTAATGATTATAACTACATTTGGAAAAATCATTACACACCATCTCACTTAGATTTCCATTTATTATATCCACCTTCGGTTAAATCATTACATTTCCACCAATTTTATGGTTAATGATTATAGTCACCTTAGGTTAAATCATTCACTTTCTTCCACTCAACAGGGGCTTGTTTACCATAATCAAGGTATAATGCTTATAACCACATTTGGGAAAACCATTTTACACCATCTAATTTACATCTTCATATCATCTTTTCCCCTATTGGTGTTTAATTATTAAAACTACCTTTGGGAAAATCATTGCAAACCATCCTACTCGCATTCTTAGTTATTTTTCCTAACTTTGGGTTAATAATTGTGTTTTCGTCTATTTGTTCAAGTCATTTCCTTCTTTTTAGGGACTATTTTTTAGCTTATTTTCCAACCAATCCATCAAGGGGGAACCCTCAAGTTCATCCATTTCCATTTAATTCATAATAATGTAAAACTTTTTTATTCTTTTAGAAGGCATTATTATGCTTACAACTTGTAATGGCTTCCCAGATAGGAGCAAAATGTAGACATCTAAAATCGGTGACTAATGTATTTATACTATAATTTAAATTAATTCTTGCCAAAATTTGCACATCTATCCTAATAATTTTTAAAACATCTTGAATTTGGATTCATAACATGCAATTTGGCCTAAAAATTAATTAAATACGATCAAATGCACACATCAATTAATTTAAAAATCTTCAAAATGTCAAAAAGCATAAAAAGAATTAATTAAAATGGAAAATGAAATAAAATTCCTAAATTCAATTATATTAGATCAATTAAATTAATTATCAAAAAATAAATTCAAAAATCAAAGAATATCCTAAGAATTAATCATTACCTTTTGTGAGTTATCCAAAATCCAAAATATCCCACCCATGCCAATTAATTTCTAATAATGAGGTTTGGAAACCTTTTAATATAATGGGGTTATTTAACTCAAAAAGTTAAGTTTTCAACCCATTATAAGCTCCAAATTCACCCTAACTCACCTTGGGTTAGGTTTAGTTGCTAAACATATAAATACAAACATATACCTCTTCATTTAGGGAGCTTGAACATTGTAATGTTATAATGCTAGATTTAGAGCAAGTTTTCATGAATTAGTGTTATAATGACAAAATATAAACATAATATATGAATATACATCAATATATCATGATTCAAAAAACCATGGTGCCAAGGGGAGAAGGATCCACAAAACTCCATTTTCCAAAGATATCTTGAGCACTAATTGAGCAAGCCAAATGAAGAAATATCTTGGAGCATTCAAGGAAGGTAAGAAAGGTATGTCTTCTTGAATTTTAGTTGTGTTTTTTCCATTATTTTTCTTCACCATACTCCCCCCTTTGATCTAGGCAAGATAGTGTTATGTATGTTAGTGTGTTTGTTTTCATTTTGATTGAATTTCATTATGAAGCTAACATATGATCCAACCACCCTTCTTAGATTCCTTGATAACACCTAGTGCATAGAAGATTTATGGATAGGATGAACTCACTTGTGTGGGCCCCACATAGACCTTTGTGAACTTCTCATAACACTAATGTTTATTCTACCAAAGTTAAAAAATGAAGTAGAGTTCCATCAAAGCTACAATAATATAAGGTTGGTTTGAGTAAGGTATAACGTGAAACATGCTAGAAAAAGGTCTTGGATTGTTTATGGGAGAGGTCAAGTGGAATAATTTGGTCATGAAGATAAGAATAAAGGTCTAATTACCATATATATCTAGGGCCAAAAATATCATAGATCATTTCAATGGTTGAAGCATGAACCGCACAAACATATTTTCAATGAAGAATTGGTATTATTTTACCATCTCTATATGATGAATAAAATATAACATGGTGGACATCACATATACTATTATATTACTAGAACTTGGTATATGCTCAAATTATATATCGATAATCTATTGTTTGAGATTGTTGATCATTGCCTTGTATGGTACCATCTAATCATCCTTGGTTTAAAAATGTTATGTAACCTAATTGATGATTAACTGAGAATCACCATAAACCTTAAGATGTTGAATATTTCATTATACTACCTATAAAATCCCTACAATGAGTGCTTCATATTCATCCACGTTATTAGTAACAAGAAAACTAATCTCAGATGATTTAGGGATAAGATCCCCTTATGGTGTTATAAACAAAAGGCTTGCCCTGATCCATATGTTGTGAATGATTCATCAAAATACAACTTCTAGTGTTGTTCCTCAAGAGGTATTTAAATGGTTTTCATAATGGAATCATCTAGGAATTGGAATGATAGTGGTTATGTATCTATAAGGGGAGTTGTAGTAAGCTGATCTACAAGAACTAGTCCCTTTATGGATTTTTGATTGATGTATTCTATCTCAAAATTTCTAAGAATCATGATCCATTTGGCCATGCAACCTTGAAAATATATTTTAGATAATAAATAATTGAGTGGATCTAATTTTTAAATGACCATGGCCTTATTGTTTAACATGTAATGTCACATTTTTAAGCTATAAAGACCATTACTAAATAGGCTTTTTCAATGGGCATATAATTATGATCATATGTAATTAGTGTATGGCCTAAATAGTACATGGTATGTTATTTTCCATTATCATCATGCTGAGCTAGAAGTGCCCCTAGGGATTTATCTATAGCTGATAAGTATAGTAATAATAACTTTCCTTGTGTAGGAGGTAACAAAATAGGTAGATTAGTAAGATAGTCTTTCAATTTTTGAAAATATTTCTAGAATTCTTCATCCCAATGAAAAGTGACACCTTTCTTCAGAAAGTGTGTAAAAGGATGGAATTTATTGGCCAATTAAGAAATGAAGCATCTGATGGATTAGATCTTTCCCTACAAAATGTAGAACTACTTTAAATTGGTACGTGGTGACATCTTGGTAATGTTTTAGACTTTGGTTAGATAGACTTGAATGGCTCATTGAGACATGATGAAACTAATAAATTTGTATAAATTAACTCCAAAAACACACTTATTAGGATTGAGGTAGACTTTGTATTGATGTAGTATCTCAAATATCCATCATAGTGCTTTTAGATGATCAACCCTAGTTTTAGTTTTTCCTAATATGTCATCAATGTCATCTTCAATAATGTCATGCATCATATCATGAAATATGATGTTCATGGATATTTGGTATGTGGCCCCTACATATTGATACCAAATGGAATAACTTGATAATAAACATTCCCCATAGAGTATTGAATGTTAATTTATGTTGGTCTACTGATGCAATCTAGATCTGGTTGTCTCTTAAAAATTGTCCATCAATGAAATAATTTCATAACCCACTATGAAATTAAAAATCATGTCAGTTCTTGATAGAGGAAATTAATCCTTAGGGGAGGCCTTGTTTATGTCTCTAAAATCATTGAAAATTTTGATTCCTTCTTCATTCTTTCTAACTAGCATAACATTCAAGACCCACTCTAGATAGTCGATTGGTCAAATACATCTGACTTCCAAGAATTTTTCCAACTCTTTATTTACTAATAAAATAATGAGAGGATTCATATTACATAATTTTTGTTTCACTATCTTGGCATTATGATGTAAAACAAGATGGTATACAACCAAGGTGGGGTCCAAACCTAGCATGCTCATGTAAGCCCAAATAAATATATCAACAAATTCCCTAAAAAAGGATATAAAGATGTCATATTCTTCCTTAATGAGGGATGTGCCTAATTTGATCCATTTAGGGGCATCTATAGTCAAAATTTTAACTTTTATAGTTTCCTCCACAAGAAGAGTTGAACCATCTTCTAGAATAGTTGCCAAAGATATGAATTGGCCTAAAATGGCGAAGTCATTTATTTAAACTAGCTCTTCAAGTACTCTTGGAAAAGATAAATAAGAATATCCTAAGGGTAGGGATGACCGTGTGACAAACACTATTGGAAACTTTCAGATTATTTGATAAAAATAATATTGTTATTCTAAACTGAACTTGGACCTATACACAAGTTCATCAATTGTGGTCTCTTGAGCTATGTTTGAGGAAGGTTGAACACCCCCATCTAATGGTGCCTAAAATAGGTTTTCACCACTAGACTGGCCTTTCCCTTTACTTTTACCCTAGTTAAAAATAACCCCAAGGAGTTTTTCACTTTGGTACCTCAATTTTTTATTAATTTAGTTGTGGCTAAGGGTGTTCACACATTCTCTAAATTAGTCTACAAGATCTAGTTTGATTGAGAACCCTTGTTTATTGTCTCCTAACAAAACATTATCTCTTAGGCTTAGAAAATTGCAATATGCCTCATTATTTTCAAACTCATTTATAGTCACTATGGATTGTTTTTGGTCCTAAGATATAAGTTGAGGATGATAAAGAGGAATTGGATTATTACGAATGACAAGTTTAGGGGTAAAAATGGCATTGGTGTGAAACATATTGTTATTATCTAGGTCCTTGTAAGGGATATGATCATAATCTACCTTCTTTTTTTCATCATTATTTCTATTATTAGTTGTTAAAACATGAATATGATATGTGGGGTAACCCCTAGGTGGTTTAAATATGAGACCATAGGTTTATTTATACCAAGTGTCAAAAATTAACTCAAGTGTTCCTTGCTAATTGGGTTCGAGGCCTCATCCTTGATAGGAATGATTCTCCATGATCTTATTAGGAATGACATACTTAGAATTTTGGTAACATTTAGATAGTTTTTCATTATACAATAGTGATTCATCATTTTCAAGTGTGTCTTAATCTTGTCTAGTGGCTAGTGTGAAAATGATAAGAGATGGACTATGTAGTTTGGCTTTTCTCTTTCATTTCCATTCTATTTAAGGTGGTTTGGCTCTAGGTATTCCATAAGACTTGGGGTTCTATGCAAGCTTGGAAATTTGGAATGTATCATGGGTCAAATATTCTCTTGGGCCATTATCCAAGATGGTATAATGATTAGACATTTTAAGAGGTGACATATAAAAAAGTGAATCAATAGTATCCAGATCAATATAACTAGCCTCTAGTAAATCAACTAGTATTTCTTTCCCCTAGTCTACTGGGAACTAGATTCAAGCCAAAATGGTAGTTATAACTTTTGT
The DNA here is from genome assembly GCA_037957365.1 of Torreya grandis. Taxonomy (NCBI): domain Eukaryota; kingdom Viridiplantae; phylum Streptophyta; class Pinopsida; order Cupressales; family Taxaceae; genus Torreya; species Torreya grandis. The sequence goes on from JARHVA010005975.1 coordinate 508,824, forward strand.
ACTCAACTTCCATATGCTTACAATGTTTGTATGTCTACAAATCTCCATGGATAGCGACCTCTATGCCTTAATGGAAGAACTTGATACACTGGTGTAATATTGAAGGTATTGTACAAATTTCTTGTATCTAGGGCATTCCCAAAATCAAATTGTATGAAAAATCAAGGTCTAACACATGGTATAATGCATCATGGGCTAGAGGTCTAACGATAACTAAGAAGATAATAGTGCCTTGTGATTACCATTATTCATTGTCATAGGCCTTGATGGTGATTTTTACTAGTTAGAGATCAATTTTAATATCCCTGAAAAGCTTGATGAGCTTTAGAGACATAATATTTAGACCCAATCCATTATCTATGAGGACAAATTTCACTTTGTGCCACATTATGACAACTTTTATGTATATTGGATTGTTATACATAGGGCCAAGAGATAACATATCACTTTGGTTAAAGGTTAATTATTGGCTTAGGTATAGATGTCCAACAAAACATTATAATTTGTCTATGATTATGTCATTGGGAACTTGGGATTAGAAAAATAAATCTATCAATATGTTATTATGAATTGTTGACACACATAACAAATCTAAAATGGATATTTATGCTAGCATTTTTTAAAGTTATTCCACAATATCAAATGGCTTATGGAAAATGTCATGTTATTATCTATAATAGTTAGTGGGATGAGTGTAGTGGTAGATGGGTGTGGGTCTGGTATAGTAATCTTTGACTACTAAGTTGTGATTGCATAATCAAGATTAGATATAAGACCATTATTGCTAGCAAATGATGGTGGAAGGAGAGTAGATAGGATAAGTCTTAGTTGTCAGTGCACTTGTATATGGTCATGGGTAGATGAGTTATTGGTATGAGGTCCAAAATTAGTAATGACTACTTTCTAGTATGCTTGTATGTTTGTATGTGATCTCAAGTTAATGAAGAATCACTGGCATAGATTGGTTGGTTAGAATTGATTATCAATAGTCTTATTTGGCTAACACTTGGTCTTAGATTGATGGAGATATTAGAAAGATGACCTCCTTCAATATGGCTTACAACCATGTTGTAGTCATGTGCAACTACGTGGTAGGTCTATTGGTTATTGGTATCATTCTAGCCTTGGATCCATCCATTTGGATGATGTTGGTTCTACTGATGGTTTTATTTTTTTTGCCTCAGCTATTGATATTATTGTTATTCTATCATGTGTTATTGTTCTCATTGGTTGTGTTCTAGAAAAGGGTTTTGATAAATACTAAGGTTTTGATTAGATGCAGGAGCTCCATTATCTAATGTTATCTCTCTATTTTATAAAATATTCTAAATAATATGTTTTATTTACACATAATGACACATATTATGTCCATTAAATTGATGGTAATATTAAAATTCAATTTTTTTATACCAATTTAGATAAAGAATGCCCTTATGATAGTGATTCAAAATAGGCCAACTAATCAGATTAACAATACTAACTTGTGAAACATATATTCAATTGGGTCTCTAATGTTACTAAAGATGTGATGAGTAGAAATAGTTATCCTTGGATGAGGGGCTTACAAAGGTAAAGGTTTTAACATTTATTGTGTTGGTCTAATTTATTGTAAAGTTTATTCTTGTTGAATTAGTTTTTGGTTTGGAGTAATTTGTATATGTGGCATAGGCTGAGAAAATAATGTTTTCACCATTGAATATGTTGTAACCTGGTTACTCCATTACTAAAAGCATTCTTGTTTTGATTAAATGGCTTGGTCTTTACATAATTGTTGGCCTACATTGGTTGAAACACTTGTGCTTGGACTTGGTTTTGGTTTTGATTTTGGCCATTGTTGTGGTTTTGATTTGATGAGGTAAGCTTAATAATCCCTTTATTAATAAGGTATCTTTCAATTAATAAACCTTTTTCAATGATTTCCTTGAAAGTGTGTGCATACTATAGCTTGAAATGGTAAGATATATCAACTAATTTCTTATCTAGTAAATTATGTGTGAATTAATTGGTAAGTACTCTAGATCATTATAAAAAAATCATGAGATTTTCACTAGTATTCTATTTAGTTTACATCAAATCTACCAAGAAAATATCATGTTTGAGATTGTAGGAGAAGTGTTTCACAAACTTTTCTAAAAGGTCATCAAAATTAGAGGCTGAATTCTTAGGCAATTTTAGGAACAATTCCAAGGATTATCTTATGGGGCTCCAAGGAAATAACAATAATAGGTATATGTCATTGTAGGTCACTAGTTGAAAATAAATAAGGAATTCCATTAAATTGGCCTTAAGGTCTCCTTTATACTTCTATTTATCAAATTTCAATGGTTCATACCCTAGAGGAAATGGTATTTATAGATACTCCATGTTGAATGGGTAGGAACACATGTCATGCAACTTAAACTTCTTGGTTTATTTCTTAGCTTGAAAAATAGTAATTTCATCCCTCGTTTGTTTTAATTATTATGATAGGAAAATAGAGGAACATTGGCTTGAAGCAGAGGCTGAGCAATCAAAAGTGGATTACTTTAACTTGGGTATAATGGAGGCATAGTTGGCTATGAAATATTGGTTTATTTATGTAATTGACTAAGAATATGCATATGTGGATTATGATGAGATTATTGAAATTATATGTGTTATGGTGTGATATTTTGGTTTAGGTTTGGTATGTAGGCCTAGTTTTGGGGAAATTATGGTTGAGATGGAAGGATATGGCTCTAAGTGAAGTGTTATGACTATTGAGGTTGAATATGGACTTGTTGCTAACTAGTCATACCTATTTGATTAAGGGGAACTTGTGAACCAAGGCCCTATCATTTGGTTTATGGAATACTAGGAATAAAAGGCAATTGTTGCCTAACTAACACTTGTGGAATAGTATAACCTCTTGATTTCATGAACCCTAGTTGTGAAGTAGATGCTTGTAGAGTGTTTTCCACTTATTTCTAACAAATAGTCTTACATTGTTAATTAGACATCATTTGTTATTATAATGGTATGTTGGTCTATGGCTAAAGAGGTATATTTATCACTACCTGATAAGGTGGAATATTGGTTTCCCCTATTAAGGTGGCAAAACATTTTATCTTGGTTGTGTTGGTACATTGGAATGTGCCTATTTTTTTGGAATGTAAGTCATCACCAATTGTGGTGGAGAAAAATTCATCACATTTTGCTGAGGCAAGACACTGGTTATCGCTTGAGTACTTAATCCTTGAGGTTATATTATTGATGAAGTAGTGGGTTTAGGATTAGAGGTAATTGGTTGTGGTTGGTAGGTAAAAGTTCCTACCCCTTACTATTGCAAACCATTAATGATTTTTACTAAAGGCACATTTTATTGTTGAATAGTTATTTGTGTTGTTACACTACTTTTATCTATATTAGATGATATTGCATATTATGCGTTATGTTTGGCTCACTATTTTGTATAGAAGCAATGTACACTTATTTTATGGATGGGGCATTCAAAATTTCCCCAACTCAATTTATTTGTATGAATGGGTCTATACCCTAATATTCTTAGCTTGTCAATTTGATTGACTCTTATTAAAGGAATTATCTTGATAAGTGGATCATTTATCATGGTGATGTTACTAAAATTATGAGCTAAGTTTAAATAGGTATGATATACTATCTACATCTATATGAAGTGGTCCTCCATGAGGCCCTTTCCTATGATAATCATATGAGGCTCTTAATATGACATTGGAAATAGAACTTGAGTATTTATATAATAAGCCTATTCAATGTTCTAATTATAAGGTATGTTGTAAGGTAATTAAAATAGACTTCTCAAATTTTTATTGGGGAAGTATACTTGAAATTTTACCCTTACCTCCATAGATCTAATTAAAAAAATTTCCTTATTTCATATCAAATGATGATCAAACAAATAAGGTTCATATGTTGATGGCATACTAATGTAGTATGATTATTATTGGACTTGGTCTATAACTAATGGTACACTAGCTAGGTATTGCACTATTTCAACATGATCCTACTCTAAGTATGGATGAATGTTAACCAAATGGTGAGCTAAATGATATTGATTTGTTTTCTGATTGAGTGTTGTAAGTTGGATAGGGATCTATCTCACACACTACATCATCACTATAGAGTTTGTGAATTAAGTCATCTTGTGTGACCACATTACCATATCCTAGATTGTACATGATGCCACTAAAAGTATAGTGAGACATATTCAAATAAAGGATGAATGTTTAGAGACAAAGGCTAAGATTTAAAAAAACTCTTAAAAACAATGTCCAAAGGACAAATGGCTCAAACTCTATCTCACTTGGTCAAAGGGATGGAGATTTATCTCCAATAGGTCTATGCTAAATAGTCTAATGTTAAATGTATTATACAAAAGGTAAATTTGATGAAATAAAAATAGAATGCCAAAATCTAGGCTCAAAGTGTTCCAAACAATATTAATCTAGGAAGGTCAAAGTTGATAGGTATTTTGGCCAAAGATGGTGTCAAAATATAGGCTCAAAATAGATAAATGCTAAGAGTTTTGGCAAAACAAGCACATAATCTAGACTTTAAATAAGAAGGTGTGATTTAATCTAACAAATCTAAAACACTTTGGCATAAACTAGGCATTTGAATTTAGACATGAAATTGCTCAATTAGTATAAGTCATGAAATAAAAGGAACAAATAAGGTAGGTTTTTTCTCCAAACTCTAGGCACAAATAATAGTTTTAAAATTTGGGTAAATAATTAACCTAAGTTACATAATCCAAAAGATAAATATTGATGTATAAGCCCTAATTACACAAGGTATAAATATAAATCAATCATTGTTTGGATTTGTACTTATCAAGGTTAAGTAAAAACTCATCTTAGGAAAACTAGACTTATTTGAATAAACAACAAGATAGACAAAATTTAATGACATAATGGCACAAGGTAAAGATCCAAATGGTACACGTAGCTTGTTTTTGAAAAATTGATTCAGGATACAAGGAAAACAAGTGTATAAAATGTTCCAAGTAGTATAATAATGATATCATGCTCTAAAAATGTAACCAATGGTTTGTTTCAAGAATCCAAGGCATAAAATATTGAAAAGGATTTGGGCAAAGTAATGTCACCCTTTCCAATAAAATGACACACAAAAATTTGTCAAAAGGCCAAGGAAAAATTATGGTGTCAAATGGATGGTGTAATGCCTCTTTAAATAATGGAGTGATGTATACTACAAGACTCATTTTTGACATTGAATAACAAACAAAATAGATATTTTAGACTCAAAAACAATGTAATAAAGGATAAAATGACATGAACACCTAAGTTTTATGTCTTAGATCCTAAAACTGACAAGGTTAGATAATATTGTCAAATTTTATCTATATACATGCTCTTGAGAGTATTTTAAGTGTTAATAAAAAAATAAAAGTGCATGAGTAATTAGGGTTTTTACACCCCCCTTCTCTCAAGATATTTTATGGTGACATAAAACATTAGGCTACTCACCATACATCAACAGTATGTAAATGATAAGTGGGTTTGTTTTAATCTATCATTTTTTGCACATTTCTAGATGGTCTCAAGTATGGATAACACAAGATGTACTCACATAATTTGGATCCATGTCAGAAGTTTCATATGAAAACATATTTTCCTTTACACAACCACTACCTCCATCACTTTCTCAGTTTAGTGTGATTTCTGAGTTTCCCCTATGATTTGAGGTAGTATCTTACTAACGTAGTTTGCATAACCACTCAAGTAAATGTCCTAATAATTTGATATCAATTTTTATACCCCTCAATGGATTAGGGTTGAAAATATGTTGGGAGATGACTTCTTGGGTAAATTATTTTATATATAACCTTTGACAAGGTTATGAACTCCCACTCACAAACCATAATATGTGGAAATAAATGACAAGTGAGAAGACTTTATGGTAAATTTTAGATCATCAAAATAGTATATATTTGAGGAGATCTATAAAAATTTTATTTTCACACCTTTGAACAAGGAAAAAATGCAAATAAAGAGTGATTTTGGTTACCCAATTTCATTAAACGGGATGGGGGAGAGCATACATGCATCAATCATTTTGTAAAAATAAGTAACTTTTAAAGAACAAACATAAAACAAAATACTCTGAAGAGTATGTAATCTAAGTTTTAGTGTTTATTTTATTTCACCAAATCAAAATGCTTATGACATTTTTTCCCTTGAAATTAGATGAAAAACTTGAAAAAACTTTTTCAAACAGCTAAGCACAAAAATAACTAAATTCCTTATAGGCACCAAATTAAATGTTAAAGATTTAACCACTTATATATTTTTTGCATTTTATAGCTTATGTCCTCAAATTTTTATATGGTGTTTACCTAATTTAAATATCTTTCATGGATTAATAAAATACTTGTCAAATATTTCTCTCAAGCTTTCTCTATTTTCTTGTTATAGAGATCAACATCGATCCATGCAGGGTTTGATGTCAATCTATAAAAATTGATGTTGATAAGAAGGATTGACATTGGTCAACATAGATCAACATAAGTTTATTATAAAACACATAAAATATATGGGTTATTTTCATATAAATATGGTTAGCAAGATGATTATAAAATCAACATTTATTGTAAGATCCTGTAGGCAAATAATCAATCAAACATTTTTCAAGCTGTTAGGAATAAAATGAAAACTAGAAATCTCAAGAACAAATTTTAAATTGCATTTTTTCCATGAAGTATTCTATGAATGAGATTCGATGTCAATCTTGAGTGTATTTAAGTTGGTTTTTTTAAGATCAACATCAACTATATTGTAATTGATGTTGATATCTATGTAAACTATGTTACATAAAAAAATAGAATACATGAAAAACAAATGTAAAACTTGAACTTTGAATATTCTTAAGCTTTCTTTATAAAAACATAAATATGCATATTAGTCTTCTTGTATGTATGGGATTATCCATAAGGTCCTACTATGCATTCCATTTATGATCTTAGGAATCCAATAAGTAAGGTTAGTAACATGTTAGTTCAAGTAATAAAACTCAAATAAAAACACACTAAAAATTACATTCCAAGTCAAGAACATAGGGGTGTCTTAGTAACAAAAGACAAATTAAATCACAACTAAAATGTAAAAGACAACAACTCACTTACCTTCATTTGTATGTCCAACTGAATTGTTGAGTGGCTTTCTCAGATTATGCATCAAAGAGTCTTTGGAAAATGAAGATTGATAGCTCCTTCTCTCCTTGACACCATTGTCATTGATATGACTTGATGATAGATTGGCTCAAGATTTTAGAATTCTAACACTACTTGTAACAAAATAGCTTATGTCTCTATCCAAATTTACATTATAAATTTATCTTATGAGAGATTAAAATTTAATTGGTGTGGCATTATATTTATAGCCTAAGTATTTAACTCTAACCCAAGGAGAGTTAAGGTGGAGTTTAAACATGGAATGGGTTCAAGCCTAACACAAGCCTAACCTAGGTGAGTCAAATATAACCCTAGTAGAGTTAATATTTACCAAGTAATAATGATTTTGAAATTAATAAGCATGGGTCTCCAAAATAGATATTTAAAGATATTTTCAAAGATCTTGATAACTCATAAAGGAAATGATGAGAGGCTAGGATATTTGAATTTTTGAATTTTCATCTTTAGTTATTCATTAATTATAGATGGATAATTCAACTAGGTATTTATTTTGGTTTAGATTGCTAATTAATTCTGATTAGACTTTTAGCTCTTTTATGATTTAATATTTGTTTATGTGCCCCACTTAATAGGTCTTAGGATAAATTGACTATTGTGATGTGGTAAGAAGATTAGGGATGAATATGTGAGATTGTATTATTGAATATGATAAGATACCCCAATTAGGGATGAATTAATGTTATTCTAAGCTTTGATGAATGATGCATAAATAAATTTGGGACATTCAGTGATTCTTAGGATTAATTTACAATGGTTGGTAGGAATCGATCTGAAGTTTGACCTAAGGCCAACTATGGCTAGTTTTATGTTTCTACACTTCTCATCAGGAAGAAGGACAAGTGCCTATTTAAAATGATACCACTCTTTTGAACTAAAAATAAAAAATATTTTTGTAGTATAAATGAGGAGGAAGCACTAAACAATGGTTTTAGTTCAGTGGTAGCAAATACATACTTTAAGTATAAGGAAATAAAAGGTGATTAGACTCCAAAATTTAATCAAGCTTTATATTCTAAAGTTGTATAAGAGGTTTCAAAGATAAAAACAACACAAAATCCATCTAATGTGCTAATGGGTCAGCCAAATCCAAAAATGTTGATTCTAAATCTCATCAAAGAAGATGTAGCTCCCACAAAGGGACCAATAAATATTGGTATCATTCCTTTTAGTATTTTAGAACAAATGAAAAGGGCTAAATTGAATGTTACCATGTGGGAATCACTGTCCATCCTAGCACATAGGGTGTTGCTTTATGAATCTCTAAAAAACTTCCAACTGATATAAAAGGTCTCAATTAAGGGACCTAATCTATGGTTAACTTTTGTCAACCTCAAATGAACACAAAATCAAGTAAAAATGGTAAGACTCCCCTTTTTTAAAATTACAATCATAGCTGGCAAAATATTATCCATAACTGTATGATAGAATCTGGGGTTAGTAGCTTTGTTATGCCCAGGAAACTATCATATGCAATGGGTGTTAAATACACACATATCACAAAAGGCATGGTTTAGTCAAATGGAACTATTATCCAAATATTTGTGGTTATAAGATGTCTAAACCTTACCATCCATAAATTCCCAAGATTATCCATATCCAAAGATATCTCAGTTATTAACCTACCCCCATATTTTTCTATCTTCCTTTCTTTAGACTTCACTACAAAAATGGGAGGTTATCTATCTATTTATTGGTCACATATGTTTCTCAAGACAAGATATAGGACTAAAGTGACCATAAGAGCTGATCTAATTGCTAAAGACCATATTGAACCATACACTCCTATCCTCGTGTATTTAAATTTTGATTTCCAAGACCAATAAGAGGATCTTGATCATGAAGCTACAACACCTATGGAAGAAATCCCATACAATCACCTTGATGAATGGGGACTAGTTTTCTAGTTTGATCTTTATGGTTATGTCAAGGAAATAGGGTTTGGTACATATTACATCCATGAAGATGATGGAATCATCCCAAATCATCTAAAACCAATTGAATATCATGAGGGAATTTGGAAACTATACTTTAATAGATCAAGGATCAAGAATGGTGTAGGTGCTAGTATTATTTTGGTCTCTCCATAAAAGGAGAGTTATTTATATTCATTTATACTTTAGTTCAATTTCACTAACAATGTGGTAGAATATGAAGCTTTGATTCAAGGACTCTATTTGGTAAAGGAAAGGGGGATTCAATCAATATAAGTGTTCAGTGATAGTGAAATATTTGCTCACTAGGTAAGATAAAAATCACAACCAAGAATAACATGTTGAGATCTTACAAACAAAGGGTTTAGGACCTGTTCACTTTAAACATTCAATCCATACTAAGAGCACAAAGCAAAGATGTTGATCTCATTGACTTAGTAGGTTCTCAATATAATATACCTAAATAAATTAAGATGATAATAGTCATCATGTAAAGATAATAGTAAGACTACCAATCCTTGATAATGTAAGCCATTGGAAAGTTTCTAAAGGTGATGAGCAAATTGTTCATTTTCTATGAGATGAGGCTGAATTCTTTTAAAAAATAGTCAAGATTCCAAAAATAGTATGGGGATAAAATAATTTAGATAAATACTACCAAGTTTCCCATGGGTCTTATTACTTTATAAAGTATTTTCAACTATGATGATCAGTTGAAGGGTGAGAAGAAAAATCTCATAATCAAAGAAGGCTATGAGCTAGTAGTATTCTCAGAAGGCAACGCTTTAAAAATTAGAAAGTTATGTAACACCTCTAAAAATCAAGATTTTATTGAGTTGTGTCAGGAATTTGATGATACCTTTATTTAGAGGTACAAATATCTAAGGGGTTTTGACCCTAGCCTAGCCTAAAATATAATAGATTTTAACCTAAATAACAAGCTTGTTAGATAAAAATAGAGGCCAATAAACCAAAAAATGGATCCTTTGATGAGGAATGAGTTGTCACAATTGCTAGAAGCTAACATAATTTTACCCATTAAGCACTCATCTTGGTTTGTTAACTTGGTCCCTGTTAAGAAAAAAAGTAGTGAAATTAGGCTTTATGTAGATTTATGGGACCTAAACAAATTATCCTTAAAAAATCATATTCCCCTTCCACCCATTGAGAAAATTCTCCAAACAATATTTATATCTAAGAGGTTCTCTCTTTTGGATGGTTTTTTTAGATATAACCAAAATCCTTATTTAGAAATTTGACCAATTCAAGACCACTTTCACTACCAAATGGGGCACATACACCTACAAGAAGATGCCTTTCAATCTAACCAATGTTGGTTCTACCTTAAAAAGGGCCATGGATATGGATTATAAGGGTTTGATAAGTGAAATTATTTTAATGTATCTATATGATGTCATGGATTACTAAAAATAGGCTGGTGATCACCTATAACAATTCAAGAAATTTTTTTAAAGGTGTAAAGAGTTTTGAGTTTCCTTCAATCCAAAGTAATGCATATTTATAGTTCATGAAGGGAAATTGTTGGGTTACATAGTCTAAAAAGAAGGTATTGCCATATAACTAGAGAGGGCATGTTTTATCGCTTCACTAGCACTTCCAAGCCATAAAAGGGATTACAGAGTTTCTAGGGGAAGATCAACTTCAGAAGGAGGCTCATTCCAAATTTTATTGCCATGGTCAATCCCCTTACTACTATGCTTTAAATGGGGGTTAATTTGAGCTAGATAAAGGAAGGAAATGATATATTTTAATCCATTAAGTATAATATCTCTCAAGATCTAACCCTTGTATATCTTAACTACAATAATGACTTCATTATCTATGATTTTGGAGGGGAAGGCAGTGTATCAACTATTTTCATAGTACAAAATGAGGAATGGTTAGAGCAACTTATAGCCTTTTTCAATCAGTCTTTAAAGGATTATGAGGAAATATACAATTTTGATGAGAAGAAAGTATATGTAGTAATACAATATCTCAAAAGGATTAGGAACATGCTCTTGAATAAAAAGATTCATATGATGGTTAAACACTATAATGTAAAGGATTTCTCATTGAGATAGGAAATAAATGAAAAAAGAGTGGGATAGATTATGAAAGTCATGGAATCTGATCCAATCATTAAAATAACTAAGTTTGTAAGAGGAAACAGATTATGTGAATATGTTTATTATGATATTAAGATTGATGATGCATTATACCTTTAACAAGTATCTCAACCAACCAATTTTCATTTCCTTAATAACTGGATTAATGACATGGCCACAATCCTACAAATTGGAAAATACTCACATGAACTCCAATTATTCAAGAAGAGGTACTTTAGGCTCCAATATCTTATTTATGATCCTTTTTATAGGATATTTTTTAGTAAATGTATTAATGGAGTTATGTTGATGTGTATTGATCATGATCAAATCCCAAAATTGTTTAAAGAGTTTCATGATGGCTCATCAAGTGGCCATTTCTCTATAAGGACCACTGTTATCAAAATAATGAGGGTGGGATACTATTGTACTAACCTATTAAAATATGCATGTAGATGGGTATGAAATTGTGATAAATATGCCTAATTTTTAGGCAAATAAATATTAATAACTCTTCCTCTCTAACCAATCCAAGATAATTAGCCATTTACTTAGTGGGGTTTGGATTTTATTGACATGATCAATCCACCATTAAGTATCGACCACAAATGGGTACTTATATTGATAGATTATTTCACCATATGGAATAAGGTAGTTGCATTAAAATATGCCATAGAAGAATATATATTAGAATCATGGATGACATTTTTAGATGATCTGGTGTCCCTTACACCATTATCTCAAATAATACCAAAGCTTTTGTGGGTACTCAGGTGAGTGAATATGAAGTATAACATAATGTATTATTGAAGAAATCATCCAATTATTACCCATAAATAAATTTCTTGGTGGAATATACCAATAAAAATCTCATAAGTATCATTAAAAATATAATGGATGAGAAATAGAGAACCTAGCACATTAAATTAAAATCAACACTTTGGGTTGACATGATCACTCCCAAAAGAACCATTGACAATTATCCATTTATGTTTGTCTATGGAAGGGAAATTATACTTCCAATATCAATAGATTCACTATATTTGGATCTCTCTCAACATTTGGAATTAATTTAAGATGATGTAATGACCGTGTGGTTGGTAAAACTCATGGAGTTGGAAGAACCATTGACAATTATCCATTTATGTTTGTCTATGGAAGGGAAATTATACTTCCAATATCAATAGAGTCACTATATTTGGATCTCTCTTAACATTTGGAATTAATTTAAGATGATGTAATGACCATGTGGTTGGTAGAACTCATGGAGGTCAGGAACCAATCAATGCAAATTTTAAAAGCAAATCAGGTTCATGTAAAGAGAACTTTTGACAAGAAATTATCTTACATGATATTCAATGAATAAGACTTGGTTTTGAAGTGGGATGTTGAAATGGACAAGATAGGAAAGCATACAAATTTTGATGAAATATGGAGAGGTCCATACATCATAAACAAATGAATTCTAGTTGTCTAGGCTTGATGGATCAGAGCTACCTATCATCATCAATGTGATATAAATAAAATCATGGTTCTAAGGTTGTAATTATTTCCAAAAACTTTGTACATATTAGGATTATTTTCTTTCTTATTAAAAAGTGATTTTACACATTTTACAACTCATTAGGAGTTTTTCTTCCTTAGTTTGTTTTAGTTTTCCCTATTTTGTTTCTTGTCTAGGAATTTTATGGTTCTATTTCTTTTATAAATATGATATGATAAAATTAAAATGACTCCATTCCCAATGAAATAGAAGGCTACTAGGAAAAAATTGATTAAAAGGTAATCACCTCACAAAGGTCACCAAAAATCTCAATATTTTTGTGCCGAAAACCTCAAAACACCTTGTGCCTTAGAGAAGACCTATAAAAAAATTTGATAAAAGTTTTAGAGTACCCTTTTCTAAGACCCAAGTAGAAAAAAATATTTTTTTGAATTTTGAAACTTTGTAAATTTATAGAGTGCACCCAAACCTCTACTTTCCCATTTGCCTAATACCTATTAGGAATTAGAACACATGTTATAATTTGTAACTTTTCAAAGTTACAAAGTTAACCATAAACTCTGCTTCCTATCTTTCACCAAGACCAAGTAGGAATCAAAACTCAAATTGTATTTTACATCTTTTTGAGGTTGTAAAGTGCAATCAAGATTTTTATACCCTCCTAAAAAAATTCCACATCTAAAACCCCTTAGTAGAAAGTGGAGAATGGAAAGAATATTTAAAAATTACAAATAGGTAGAGGTTTCCTAGATCCCTGATCATCAAATTGGAAAATTAAGAGTGGAGAACATATTAAAAATTTACAAGTTAAAAACTTGTAAAATGATTATGATGACCTAATTTCCCACCATTTTCTCATCTACCACTACTTATCGGCTTGCTTGGCATTAATTATGTGTTGGTGAATATAAAATTTAGGTTTTACATCATTAATTAACATTGTAACTAAAACTAGAGCTCTATTTTTTAGTGAAACAACAAACCAAACCTCTAAGAAGAGCAATGTTGATAACAAGATTTCATTCACTACCATTACCAATCAATGCACAAAAGCACTATATCTATCCATTGGAAATCCCTTTGCATGCATTCATGATAATTTTATAAGTAACTTGCATTTTTTTAGTATTTACCATTGATCTTTTATCACAAGCTAAGTTGTTTTCTTACCATAAATAGGTTTTTCATTTCTAGGATTGTTAATGATTATCATAATTTTATCTCATTGAACACAAATCTAGGTTGTTGGTTTCATGTTAGTTTTTATCCAGATTATTTTAGTTTCATTACTCAAGGTTTTCTTATAATTTGTTTGAAATATAAGAAGAAATCCCTCCTGCTATTACAAACTAAATCTCTACATCAATTATACCTAAAAAAATAAAGAATACACTCTACCTCAAATATCAATCATAAATTTTGACTAAGTGTTACACCTAATATCCCAATTCAAATCTAGTTGGAGATCTCCTCTTTTTTTTATCACCTTGAGTTCCCATCAGACACCCAACTTGTAATTGTAAACAACAAGCCCACCAAACCTTTGATTGGACTTTACAAGTGAAATTGTAAATTAAAATTCCATTACACCATTTGGTTAAACATTATAGCTAATATTTCACACTATATTCCCAATAGAGCTAAACCCTTTTGAAGCATAACCCCACCAAGTTCAAAGTAGGAAAAGATCTTATAATTTCAAGCTCAAATTCTGACCAACTATGTAGTTGGTTTCCTACACGTATTTTCTTAGTGTATATATGTGCAAAAGAGATGATGTTCTATTTAAATGGACCTAGTGCTACTTCAAACTTAGATTCAAACATCAATGATATAAATGATACAAACCAAGGTCACACAGACCTAGCATACTTCTAAACTGGAGTCAATGTAGAATTCAAGAATGACTAGATTTAGATCATCTATGATAGTGGTTTACCTTAGGATACAACCTTACCATTCTCATAAAAAATCCTTGAGATTGTACTCATCATGTCTGAACATTATGATGCTAATAAGGGATAAGTATTGAATGATAAAGAGGAGAAGATTTTGAGTCTAGATCTAGATTTCATTGATATTATGTTATTAATCCCAGAGTTTAAAATCTAAATAGATATTTATTAGAGAGTTATAAATGATGTCATGGTGATTTAATGGAGGTGTCTTGATGATTGGATGAATTTGCTTGATAGTCTAAGTGACAATGACAAATTATGTAATGTGCTTGTCTTAGTATGCTTGAAAGAGGCTTGGTTGATCTTCAATATTGGCATGGTTAGATATTTTTAGGGATAAGTATGGAGTATCAAACATGTGAAAGGGATACTATAAGAGGTATTATGTACATTAAATTATTTTGTGCTTGTATGGATTTAATTTGTTTTATCATTGTTTCCATCTAGACATTTTGGGTCTAGTAGGTAGTTTGTTGATGTCACCATTACCACGTGTAGATGAGTCAAGGAGAGTTGGTTATATGGTTATGATCATATTTATTGATAATTACTATGAAATAAATTTTAGGTCATGTGATGAAGCATAAAATAAGATATTCAAGTGAAAATTTTGGCTCCCAAGTAGTTTGATAGTGTTTTCCCATAGTCAAATTTACAATATGGTAAGAAGAGTTGAGTAAACATATTGATATAGTCATATTTTTCACATGTGGTAGTTTTAATATAATTTGGTCATATGTATTTGTTCATTTTTGTGACTAGTTAATATTAAATAAATTTTAGGTTATGAAATTAAGCATGATAAATGATATTCATGTTCAAATTTGGCCTCTGAGGTAGTTGTTGACAAGTTGGCTCTATGTTAGAAAAAATTGAGTGAGGAGAATAATGGAATCATATCTTTCACACATGAAGGTTTTAGGAGTATTTTTACACATGTTTGTATTCTCCTATGTGAGGAGATAATATGGTCCAATATTTAGATCATGCATATAGTCATAAATCTTTTTATTGACATCCAAAGTTGGCCTTCTAGGTAGATAGTAATGGTCCCCATACTTAGTCTATTTTTCATGATGATAAAGATAAGGAATAGATGGGGATATAATCATTCATAGGAAATAATATATATTGATATAATAGTGTGTATTGAGTGAGATTATTTCAATTTGTACAATTTTTAACATAGATAAAGATCAAGCTACATATAGAAGAGTGATAGATTGTGTTTACTCTAAGATGCCAAGATACAACAAGATGATGCCAAGTGTTCAATGTTTAACATTGAGCAGAGAAATATATCAAGTTTGTTCCAAGGATAAATGGTGAGTTATTTTTCATAATAATCAAAATAAATTATGTGTATTAAATTCAGGAGGTCAAAGTAGCAGTTTTCTACAATTATTAATGCAAGTACAATCTCGAACAGATCAATGGAGCATGTGTGGTCAAGATTGAAAGATTACACAAGATGAGGTCAATTGTTCAAAGTTTAATGTTTGACAAGTGGTGAAATTAGAGTTAAAATTATAATGATAATAATTTTGTGTGATCAATATAAGATGTGAGGTCATGAGATGCATTCAAAGTGGTCAAAGTTTAATTGTGACCATTTGGATTTAAATATTCAAATTTGCAATAAAAATTAGTGCTCAATGTTTGTGCTATATATTTTGATCTATGTATAATTTACTCATGGGGTAAAAATAAAATTTTTAGATGACTCAAATTTTAATTTTTAAATATAGATCTTAAATTTTGAAAGTGTGTAAAAACAAAGTTATGAAGGTTTAAAGTTGACTATGTATTCTACTATGTTCAGCGAGTGACCTGAGAAGGATATTTGATCTCATTTTGATGGTATTTCAATATCTAATTATGAATTATATATTTGGGAGTGTTTTATAATCCATGAGGATTATTTTTTTATTTTTTTAGGTATGATAAATCTATCTTGGGTATGTAAATGATTAATAATTTGACTGTGTGTTCATCATGGTGTTCTTATGTATAAGGTCATTGTTTGAATTCATTGAGCATATGCAAATGTGAGAAAAGATTATTGTAGTCATTTTAGGATGAATATATGGTAATTTATAGTGGACATATACATTTTAAATTTTTATTATGTTTCTATTTTTCTATTTTTTGTGTTAATAGAGTGAATAGGTCTCCATGGGACCTATAAGGTTTAGTTTGGCCTAATTAAAAGGGGTTGTTACTTAAGGGTGACCCATGGGTGCTATGGCAAACCTATATGGATGATATTGAGATATTTATTGATGATATAGATGAATTAATGGTAAATTCATGCCTATTAGATGACCAATATGGTAATAACTCATAAAGGATCTATATGTAGTAAAATCAAAGATGATGTTTTCTAAATTTTGATGTTGAATTTATATCAAAAGGATAATGTTATGAATCAAAGGAGAGGGAGAATATATATATATATATATATATATATATATATATAATAAATGCATCATGTATATAAATTGATCCTAGATCAGAGAAGATAAATCATACCTACACTTCTAATTAGGAATACATTTGTTAAGCAAGAGTATGACAAATATGGGGATCCACTAGACCCAAATAGGGGATTACTTGTTACAATACACCATGTGAAATAGGTTTAAAAATCCTATAGTCTAACATAATCAATCAAAAACCCTAAAAGATTAATAATGTTTTATATTGTACTTACGCTAATAAATAAGAAATTAAATCCAATCTAGTGCACATCATATCTTGTGGCACAATAAAAGGGTTAGTAAAGTAATCAAAACATGTATAATAGAATATAAATTAATTAAAGTATGACGAAGACCCTAATACATGGAATGTGAAGAGTAATATTATTTGAGACAACATGTATGCTACTTATATCTACTAAAGAGAGGATAACAAAGTTGGAATATACTTACCTAAATATGAACCCATTGAGGCTCAATCTCTCCCTTCACCAATGGGTATTTTCAAGAGTTTGTTGTGGTTTTTATGGATCACTAAGAAAAATGAAAGCATATAATACTTATTCCTAAGACTAGATTCTCACATAGACACCCAAAGCTAAGACTCCTCAATCAGAATGGTGGAAGACTGGATTGTGAAGAAGCATGAGTGAATAATAACTCTTGATTGTAAATTATAATAATGATGAAAATTATCTTAGATATAGAGGTAGATATTAACCTAAATCCTCCCCTAAATGTCAGCTATACAAGGTTAGCCATGGTTGACCCTATATGTTTTAGTGGTTAATTCACTAGGTCTAAGCTAGGTCAGCCAAAAAGTTAACAAAGACAAAAAGGGAAATTTACCCTAAATTGTAAAGGTTTGGCCATGGTTGAACAAGTAGAATTGATAGTCTAAAATTAAATTAAGGAAAGAAAAGGAGGATGGAAAGAGAAAAAGAGTAAAGGAGTGTGCAAGGTAGGAGTAATAGATTAGGTAATGGTTTTCAAACCTAGTTGGATTGTTAATAATGTGGCAATAAAAGAAAATAATCTTGTGAAGCACTAAAGGTCTACCACCCCTTTCCTGGTGCACCCATTAAGGTGTGAAATTAGAGATATTTAGTCTTGATGTGTTATTATAAGATGTAAAGCATTAGTATTTTATAAAAGTTAAAAATATTATGTATATATGTATGTCCCACTCAAAGTTCATCATGTGTCACTAAGGTGTAACAGGGGATGGTTTTTCAATAAAGAACATAGTAACACACAACATTTATGATAAAAAAATTATAGTATTTTAAAGCAAAAATAATTGAAAGTAAATGACTGAAAAGTAAATATAACTAAAAATTAAATAAAATGCATACCTTGACTTACCTTTATCCTAGTATAGTTATCTTGTATGTTGTTAGATTTTATTATGGAGGGTATAAAGAGTGCTTTAGATAAAGCCAAGATAAGTAGTACTATGAAGATGTGATGTACATGGGAAATTTGGCAAGTTGGGGTGCCAGGTGTTATATTAGACCAACTAACTAGTTAAAACAACAAGAGTAAATCAAGTAACCAAAAATCCAAGGCTATTAAAGATAAAAAAAATCAGACAAGTTAACCTTAAGTAAGAAAGGGAAACTCACCAGGTCAAACCAAGGATACATGTTAAATAGGATTGTAATCAAATTAATAAAATGGTAAAAGAAGAAACAAAATGGTAAAAAAATATTAATGAGTGAGTAGTAACAATACAAAAATAAATCAATAATGGAAAATGGTTCATAAAATGGAAAACAACATTATTGAGTGAGAAGTAACAAGCCAATCTCACTCAACAATGGAAAAAGTTATGAAATCAGATGTCTGTAACAAAAAGACAATAAAACAATGACAAATGGTAAATGGAAAGTAAAGTAAGTTTAGAAATGTAAAATCATGGTGTAAATAAAGAATAATCCATAGTTGATCAAACATGTTGTTTTGATCTAAGGATAGATAAAACTCAAACAAATTAGTCCTACCATATTTTTAAGAGGTGAAGAAAGAAAAGGGAAAACATATTCGGAATCATAATTTGTCTATCAAGGGGAGAAATGAAATGGATGAAGGGGAGAATGAAAGAAAAACCAAGGTAGATGAACTCTTTATCAAATTCAAGACACTCAAATAAGTTTTGTCAAAACAAGAGGAATTTTGATCTTAAGGAATATGAAGAAATTATTTTAACAACACAAGTCTTAGGCCAAGAAATGAAGTATATATATCATCCCATGAAATCTATATGAATGAAAATTAAAATGGAATTACCTTCCCATAATGTGTTCCCCATTCTTTTAGACCCCTTATAGAGTTTTTGATCTAATGCAAATATTGGTTGTTGCATGAGAAAGTAGGTAGCACCATCCAGGTTTCTAAATCCCCTATTCCAATCTACTAGCCTACCACACCCCAAAGGACCCTATCTCTATGTGAGGCCAGCTACTAATTTTTATCTTCAATTAGAGATAGGATATGTGCTTAGAATCACATCATTTGGTGTGATTTTGACTTTTGAGATTTGTATGTTGCCTTTTATATATCATTTCCTTTTGTTTTCAAATGATTTAGATTTGAACTGTCTTGATGGATTTTTCTATTCCTCCTCCATATACTGGAAGACCAAACATAGGAGCTAAAGATGAATTTCATTTGAATACTTGGGATAAGGTTACTAAGAGAGAGAAACTTCAAATTGCATGGGGTCTAAGAGTCTCATAAATATAAGCAAAATAAAAGTGTTATCTTAACTTTGACCTTATTTTATCTAATGTGGAGATGAAATGAATGGGAAATAATGAGGAGTGACACATGAAACAATTTGAATTACTTCAAATCACAAAAAAATGTGACAAACTAAAAAGAGGGATATAATGATATTAAAGTGTGATTCCTTATTATAAGCATGAGGGAAATGGAGGAAAACATGCTAATATAGATTGTTATATAGATTTCATCATACAAAAGAAGCAAAATCTAAAGTTGAGAACAAGAATGAAGAATATGAAAATGTGGTAATTTTATGAGGAGATCTGGGTCCTATTCGTGATCTTACATGGCAACTCACAAAATGATCCAAGCACCAATTTAGGCGAAAATTCGGGTGATAGTTCCACCCCAATTGATGACGAAACTTCCGGGAGCCATAACTTTTGCACCGTAGCTCCAATTGACTCGCCGTTTGAACCGTTGGAAAGATAAGAATGAGGAGAATGTCGTGAAATGGCATGAGATTTTTTTAATGAAGTTTGACACCAAAAAACCCAACCAAAGTGCCTCAAATTTCAATTTTAGTAGTGCAGTCTAAAAATAGTAAGTTTCTAAAAATAGTAATTCCTCGAATTTTGTATTAAATATTGGAAGTCAAACCACTTCATCTCCCTTGAGATTGGTGACCTTACACATCCTTCCCATGCTTTCAAATTGTGTATAAAATAAGAGGTAACGCGAAATGTGAAGACAGACATCTCTTCCCAGAGATAAGCATATATTTGTATTGCGATCTTGAGTAATACTACATCTCTTCTCAGAGAATTCATTGTTACTGTGTTATTTCTATGTTATTGAGATATTTTTCAACCAGAAATTTTGAGTTTTGGATCACAAAAGAGAAACCCAAGGGGTGAAAATATCAAGTGATTGATAAATATAAAGTGATGGTAGTTGTGTACGGGATGTTGGGTCCTATCCGTGGTCTTACAAAGCAATTCAGAAAATAAAAACCCAAAGAATGCCAAAACAAAATTGGAAAAAAAAAGTATGTGAGAATAATAAGTAAAAGATGGTGGTTTTGTGACAAATTTTGGGTCCTATCTGAGTTCTTACAAATCAATTAATAAAATTAAAACCCAAGGGGTGCAAAAAATAAAAGAAAATACAAGAAGATAAAAAAGACTATGGTACATCAAGAAAGCAAAAGACCAAAACGGAGGACTAAAGGTTTGTGAAAGGAAGGAACTTGCTATAGAGGGAGAGATCCATGTAAGTAACCTAAAAAAGTGTTAGATAGATGTAGATAGAAATAAATAGATGAGAAGTAAATGTTTAGGCAAAATAAATTTTGAGGAATTAAGCTTTGGTGATCTCTTTTAAAGCATGAACTTCATTATTTGGAAGGTGATAGGTACTTGGACCAAGAATGTATTTAACTAAATATGGGCCCCAACATTTTTTGACATATTTTGCTTATTTATCATGAGTGTAGTCTAATTTAAGGAAAAGATCACCAAGACTAAAAGTGTAGACTTTAACACGTTTGTTATGATGTCTGGCAATACAAGCCTTGTATTGCTAGTTATGTTGTAAGACAAAAATATGACATTCATCAAGTAGATCAAGGTTATGAATATGAGATTCACACAATTATTAATTGGGAATAATACCTTAAAGATTTATATGAAGAGAGGGAAACTCAACTTCTAAAGGGCCGACTAATAACCATAAACTAGAGACAATGGTGTTACCCCAATGGTAGTACATATGATAGTTTGATAGGTCCAAACTGTAGGGCAAAGATGAAGATGTTAATCCAACCAAGTTTCATGAATTATCATTTAGAGAATTTTGTTGAGAATTTTATTATTGGCTTTAGCTTGACCATTACATTCTAGATGATGAGGTGTGGAAAATTTGTGATTGTTCTTAAATTTATTGTAAATTTATTTAACATGTTTGTTTCTAAAATTAGCACTATTATCTAAAATGATGGTATTGAGAACACCAAAATGGAAAATAATTTTATTGACAATAAACATGGAAAAGGTAAGATTGGTGACATTAATGAGGGGCATGGATTATACCCACTTGGTAAATTTTTTGGTAATGGTTATGATAAAGACATGTCCATCATGAGAGTGAGGAAGTTTACTAACGAGATAAAATCCCCATGTGGAAAAAGGATAAGGAAATTTTATAGTTTGAAGTTAAGCTAGAGTTGAATGGATTAGATCATTGTGAATCTGACAAGGATTACACTTTTTAGCATATTTAATTGCATTATTTTTAGGAGTAGGCCAAAAGTAACCCATACATAGGAACTTTTTGGTTGAAGCATGTCTACTACAATGGCCACCATAAATGCCCCCATGTGCTTATTTAAGAAGATGAGGGACCTCATCTTGCATAACACAATAGAGTAGGGTACCTTTAGCATTATTATAGTAAAGGATGTTGTGTTTAAATGCATACTTGAAATCATATTTATGAATGCGTGTATTTTCATGAAAGTCTAAAATAGGAGGAATAGTTTTGTGTTCTAAAAATTGAATGATGTATTGGTACCATGGGCTTTGTCTAATGGTAACAACATCAATATGATGGATAAGTAAATCTGGTGGTTGAATAAAATATGGGGATTTTCTTATTTGAATAAGAAAATAAGGATAAAAAATAACTTGATGAGGATGAAAGAGAGAGAGTGAAGAGGCAAGAGAATCAACAATGAAATTTTGATCTCTAGGAATGGGCTCAATAGTGAAAGAGATAAAATCCTTAGCAAGAGTGGTTACAATTTGATGATATGTGATAAGGTTTTCACTTTTACATTGATAAAGACCACTAAATTGATGGAAAATAAGCTGAGAATCACCTAAAGCGTGAAGGTTTTGAATGTATAAATCAAGAGTAGCTCTCGTGCATAGGATAAGAGCTTCGTATTCAAGCATATTATCAATGACATAAAAGGTGAAGAGAAAATATAAAGGAATGATATTCCTAAGAGGACTCATGAGAATACAACCTACCCCAACTCTTTAAAGGAATTTAGCACCATGAAAGTGAGGGGTCTAAGTATCCTCATGCAAGTCAACATTAATTTTTGGGAGGTCCTCGATAACTAATTTTGGTTTATTAATATTAGAGGGAGTGAAAGATTCATAAAGTTAATTAGCTTCAAGATCAATGGTAAAGCTATGAAATTAATCTTTGAGAGAAATAGCTTCATTAAGACCTTCAATGTAAAGGATATTATCATAAAGAAGATCATCTTGAAGTGAAGAAGTGGTTGGAATGGGAGTTGTGGTAAGTTGATTAGCAATGACTTGCACTTTAATAGATTTTTGAGTGATGATGTAGATATCAAATTCCATAAGTAAGATAATCCATCGATTCTAGTAAGAAAGGATTTAGAGAATAAATGACAAAGGGGGTCAGAATGGACAATGACAGAAGTAGTTTGGTAATGCATATAAGGACAAAGATTTTCAATTGTAAAATAGATGGATAGGTAATCACACGTAGTTTTGGTATAACATGTCTCACAGTTGATGAGGCCTTAGATAATATAATAGATACCATACTCACTTCATGCATCATCTTGTTAGGAAAGCATTGCTCCAACTAAAATAGGTGTGGAAGAAGTATATAGAATCAAAGGTTTATCATTGGAAGGAGGACAAAGTTTGGGTGGGTGAAGTAAAAACTCTTTCATGTTATCAAAGTATTTTTGACATGGATTTGTCTGTTATAAAAAAGGACCATTCTTAAGAAGGGAATTGATGGAGTAAATTATGTATGCCATTTTTAGGATGAATAATCTAATTTCCCAAAGTTTTCCCAAAAAAGTATGAATGTTAGGAATAGAATGAGGAATGCAAATGTTGATGATAGCACTATTTTTTACGTGGTCAACATCAACACCATAGAGAGAGACAAAGAATCCTAACAATTTCAAGATGTGACTCCAAAGACACATTTGTAAGGATTAAGTCTAATGCTATATTTAAGAAGATAGTCAAACAAGATAGTGAGATCATAAAGATGATTCTTACCATGTTTGGATTTATCAATAAGATCATCTATGTAGGTTTCAACAATTTTATGAATGAGATCATGAAAGATGTGATTCATCACTCATTGGTAAGTGGCTCTAGAATTTTTGATGCTAAATGGAATTTTTAAAAATTAATAGGTTCCCCATTTTATGGTGAAAGTAGTCTTATGTTTGTCCTTGAGGGAGATATTAATTTGATTGTATCCTGAGAAACCATATGTAAGAGATAACATTGTGTAACCAGCCATGGAATCAACAATGGAGTCTACTAAAGGTAAAGAGAAGTTGTCCTTTGGATAAGAAAGATTAATATTTTGGAAATAAATACAAATGTGAATGACCATAGTGACTTTGTTTTGAATGGGGATAATGTTGGAAACCAATTCAAAATAATCCACTAGTTTAATAAATTTAGCATCAAGTAATTTGATGATTTCATTATGACATAAAGTTAAAATTATGGGTGGAAATTTCCTTTGATTTTAATGCATATGCTTATCATTATGATATTTAATGATTTTGTGCACCATAATTCTACGGTCCATCTTAGGCATGTCCTCATAGGACCAAGTGAAAGATTCATGACATTTGGTAAAGAATATGCTGAAATTATCATGTTTAAAAGGTGAGAGTTCTTGATAAAATGTGATAGGTTGAGGATAATATGGATTACCATATTCAATGTTAGTGGTTTCTTATAGAAACATGGCATTGTCATCTTGAAATTGGCATGGTTCATTAGGTAAGGCATAAATTATATTTATTTTAGGATCAATGTTAGTAATGAAGTTGTTGAAGTAAGGAGTTTCAATTTTGAACTTTCCAAGAATATGATGCTACCAAATAATTAAAGGTTCTTAGGCACAAAGTAACTCAAGGATAGATTCATCACTAGGCAAGGTAGAAAGAGGACCATAATACTAAACATCTACTTCAAGATCTAAAATTTGATTACCATGGTGATAAAATATAGAGTGTATCTGATGAACATCAGTTGCCTTGGCATAAAGTGTAATTTTGGGAGTAGAAGAAGGAGATAGAGTAGAAGAGATTAGTGCATCAGTGGGTTTGGTGACAGGATAATGATCAGATATAGTGATTGGATCCAAAGGTGGTAAAGGAGGTATAGTAACTTCCATATATTTGAAAGGCATAATTTGATCTATCACCTAATGAGTATCGATAAGAGGAAGATTGATGAGAGGTACATGAACCTCAGGATCTAAGGTATGATGAATAGAAATAGAATGAACATCTCAATTAAAAACATGAATTTTGGCTAAGTTTTTATAATAATGCTAGACATCTAGGTCCCTAGATTGAGCTTGGTCCATGATATAGTTATCATCATATGTTGGAGAAATCGTACATTCTTAAGAATCGAGGGGAGTTTCAAAAGATGAAATCCTAATGTTACTAAATTTAAGAGGAGACATGATGAGATGATATTGAAATAATTTATCCCCTCCAAATTCATTGAAAGCAAATTTATATTCTAGTAAAGAAGAATCTTGAACATTTCATGGATGGGGAAAATTGGTAATCTCATCCATGAGAGGAATAATACAGTCTCTTGGTAAGAGAAGAGGAAGACATTGTGAAATGTAGGGAGGTAAATTGGTAGTATTACAACTATGTTACTACTCATTCGGCTCATCATCATCAAAATTTTTAGGAGTAACATGTAAATTAGGATTCATGTTGATGAAATTGGGTAAAGGAGAACTATTGATTTTAGGAATTATAGGAACATGATATTATGATTTAGGACTCTATAGTTGGATACTCCATGGGTTAGGATCAACTTCATGCTTATATCATTTTCCATTATGCAATAATTTATTATATTGACTACCTGAAAAAGTGTTGGCCCTTATTCGATGAGTCCATGGATGACCAATGAGTATGTTATAAGATAATGGAAGATCAAGGACCATAAGATTATTTTGAATAGTCTTAGGTCTAATGAATAATGGAAGCCAAATTCAACCAAGTGGTTAATCATTAGTTTTATCAAAACCATGATATGTAAGACACGTTTGTTTAAGATGATCCTTATAATAACCAAGTTGTTGTATAGGCCATAAAGATGTGACATTAATACCAAAACCTTTATCAATTATAACTTTTTAAATAATATTGGTATTAATGGCTACTTTGATAAAGAGTTCCAAATCATTAGCATGAAAAATAATTTCATCATTGATCATGTCTTCTTCAAGGAATTCAATAGAGGGTTTGGAATAAGGACACATGGTTTCAATGGTATTAATGTTGGTAGGTTGAGATTAAATAAAAGGTGGTTCTTCATCTATTATGGTATTTAATTTGTTACATAAGGAATTTATTATGATAGGGTGAAGTTTGACCCAACTCCATAAGTGGAATCTTACAGGGCATAGATTATAATTCTTCAAGAAACTTATAATGAGATTTAAAATTAAAAACATGAGTTTTAGAAGGTAAATGAGACTTTGGAGGAATATATGTGGTTGGAGGATTTGAAAGAGGAAGTTGTTCCTTAGGTGCTTCTGAATAGGGATTTGTAGTGGTAGTGTCTTTAAGCAATTGTTCCTGCAAAAATGGTTTTTTAGGCTTGGTAACAGGATCTTTATGAGCTAGGTTACAATGATAATTGACCTTAGTAGTGTTGACATATTGAGATTTGTTAAATTATTGGTCATAATCAGTGGCAATGTCTTAAACATCCTTAGAAGTTGATTGATTATTTGAAGAGGATTTTTGGTTATTTGAAGTATAATCTTAGAAAGTTTATCATTTTTGAAAAGGAACAATATATTTTTGATGATGAAAATTGATCATGGATTCATGATTGAATGAATCACCAAGCACATAGGAGACAAAAAATTTACTAATCCTTCTACAAGATTCATGAGAATGCCCAGTGTTGGCATGGAACTAAAAAAAGAGATTATGGTCATACCACTTAGGAGGATAATTTGGATAGATGAATGATTTTGAGGGTGGTAAAAATTGTTTCATTTGTTAAACCATAAGAGGTGTATGAGAAGGTGAAGGAAGATTGGTTTAAAAAAATCCTTATTTAGTTTGTGGAGCATTACTAGTGATAAAATTATATGTTTGGAAAGATCACTTAAGAATTTTGGCATTAGGTTAAAATTTATTCATAAGAAAGTCTTGACATTTAGCTTGATTAAGAGCTTCATTTAGTTTTTGGTGAGCAAGGGTTCAAACCTTATATTAGATAGTGGGAGTTAAATCAATGATAAAGAGATTGAATAGGTTATCATCAATAATGTTATGATTGGATTTATGATTTTAATATTTCCATATTTTAATAAAGTCATGAGATGATTTAGTGGGAGATTGATTAGCATTGATGAAGTTGCTAAGACAATTTTTGGGAAGATCATTGTGTTGAATCTCTTTAACCAAAGGAGTATCTAAATATTCAATTTGTCAAATAGAAT
This sequence comes from Torreya grandis, assembly GCA_037957365.1. Lineage (NCBI taxonomy): Eukaryota > Viridiplantae > Streptophyta > Pinopsida > Cupressales > Taxaceae > Torreya > Torreya grandis. The sequence continues at coordinate 536,254 of JARHVA010005975.1, forward strand.
GTTTGGGAAGTTGATTATGCCATTCTAATACATTTATAGTAAAGTTTTTCAATAAAATTTTAGTTGCATCAAAGGTATTAGTTTGGATCCACTCTTTTTAAAGGTTACCAAAGGCTCTGAGAAATGAAGTAGGGTCTTTAGTCCCATCATATTTGATAATTGGATATATGTTACCAATATTAATGGATACAATAAAGGGGACTAATGAAACATTTTGAATAGTTTGAAGCATCATGTTATTCATTATGGGTTGAGGAATAACATTACCTAAGGCATCCTAAAGAGGTGGATGAATGAAATTGGGATTAGCTTGAGGATGCATAGTTTGAGGTTGATTCACTACATTGAATATATGTTATTTAAGTTGCATCATTTGATAGGTGTTAGAATTTTGTAGAATTATTATTTGTTAGATAAATTAGGTGAAAAGTTGGGTTTTATCAGGAGGTCAATTGGTGTTGGTAAGAGAACTCCCTAGATTAGTGTTAGGGGGAAGATGATTAGAAAATGGATTACTAGTAGGATTATTTAGTAAAACCATATCAATTAATACCACATTAGTTTTAAAATTATGAAGATGAGAAGTTTATTTATAAGTGAGAAAGGGATCAAATCCATCAAATTCATTTTGAGGTGTTATTTGCACCATGTTGTAGGTCATGGATGAAGGAGTAGAAGAGGTACCCCAAGAGTGATGGTGATCTTGGGAGGAAAAGAGAGGGATAAATAAACATCCCATATAATATCTAAATGGATTCAAGGTATCCAAGAATATTATCATAGGAGACTTCATTTTTAATAAAGAAAGATGAACATAATTTAAAATTAGAAAGATAGAGAACTAGATTGATGAATAGGGAAAGAAAAAAATAGTGTAAGGTCAACTGGGTCAACCTAACACAAAGAATAGGGCCTCTAAACTATACATGTTTGAATGGGTAAATATATTATAGTGCATAGAGACTATTAATATATGTAAAAGAGTCTGCAAACTATACAGGGTCAACAAGATTGATCAAGTATAGTGGATAGGGAATGAAAAAGGTATAAGGTCGACTGGGTCAATGTAGTATAACAAATAGGGAAAAAGAAAAGGTTATAAAAAGTTGTGTAGTAAAATAATATAATTCTTGTAGCTAATATATGAAAGTAAGAGCTAAAGGGAGACAAACACTTAATGTGATCAACATTACCCAATCCAATTGAATCACACCATATAAAACATTGCACTAATAGTAGCTAGTGTAAGATTTTGCACATGCAATTGAGAAAAAAGAAGGAAATTAACTTTAAATTTAAAGAGATAAATAATTGGTCAACCTAAGATGTTTTCTTAGATTATTAAAAAATAATTTTAAATGTGATGGCAAGTTGGATGTAAAGCAAGGAACTAGATAGCAATTTAAGTATGGTTCCAGATAGTTTGGGTTGAAAAGGACTTAGTGGAAATGATAGAAGATTGGTATTGGGGCCTACCCCCTCACTTCACATACTACAATGATAAGGGTCTTAGGTGATTAGCTATAATACACCATTAACCACACTTTATACTTGATGAGAGTATCTAGTTAGCTTCCCCTTTGGTGGTGAAATCCAAGTAGGTTGGCCTTGGGTAGATAAATGTTAAATTACATATTTAGATTATGTGATTTGGATATGTTTTCATAAAATATAAATAGTGAAATTAAAAGGTTAATTAAAAACCCTCTAATTAGATTTTGTGAACTATTCTAAGAATGTAAACAACAAAAAAGGAAAGGTGTGAGATAATTACTAACATATATATATATATATATATATATATATATATATATATTAATTCCAACTTGAAATACGGTATAGTGTTGACATTATATGCACAAAATATAGAAAAAGGTCGATAGAGTCAAACATATACTATTTAAATAAGGTCTAAAAATGAGTAGGGTTGACCAAAGTCAACCTAGTTATTTCATATAGCACATATAACATATAACTGGGTCAATAGGGTTAATCCAATTGACTATGTAGGGGTAGTTTTGAAGAATACAAAATAAAAGGAAAGACAATAAAAGAGAAAGATAGAGAGATAAAAAGGAACTTTGTTGGATTAGAGATGTAGAGAATGGATATTGATGATCAAGAACCTTGAGGAATGATGATTAAACCTACTAACTTGGTTGATTGGGTTGATTAATCTATGCAAGAACCAATTGAATAAGCTTGAAAATGTACAAGGTTGACCTTTTTTGACCTAATATGTTTTTTAGATGCCTAAAAATGTAAAAGGTCAGCTAGGTTAACCTATAAGTCTATCTGAAATGGAAGTATAAAAGTCTAGAAAACCTCTACTAGGTCATCTAAGTTGATTCAGTTGCCTATTATTATAAACCTATGCATAGATATTAAAATTGGGTCAATAGAGTTGATCTAGAATGACATATATATGATAAAAATAATGTTAACAAAAATGAAAGAAAGAGAAATAAATCTTGCAAGGGTTAGTTTCACATCAGGTTCACCAGCATGTATGTAATTATAAATGTATCATGTCTATAAATTGATCCTATCTTAGAGAAGATAGAGCATACCTACACTTTCGATTGGAAATACATTTTTTAAGTGGGTGCATGACTAATATGGGGATCTAATAAACCTGATTAGGGGATCACTTATCAAAATACACCATGTGAGGTAGGGTTCTTAAGCCTAGATCCTAACATAATCAAACAACAACCCCTAAAAGATTCCTAAGGTTTGATATTTAACCGATGCTAATAAATTAGAAAGTAAATATAATCTAGTGCACACCAAATATTTCAACACAATAAAAGGGTTAGTAAATAAATCAAAACATGTATAAGATAATATCAGTTAATCTAAGTATGATTAAGACCCTAATACATGGAATATGAAGAGTAATATTATTTGAGCCAACCCTTATATTAATTCTATCTACTAAAGAGAGGAAACCAAAGTTAGAATATACTTACTTGAATGTGAACCCATCAAGACTCAATCTATCCATTTTCTAATGGGGATTTATAAGAGGTTGTTTTGGTTTTTAAGGAACACTAAGAAAGGTCAAAACACCGAAGACTTATCCATAAGAATAGATTTTGTATGTAGAAACCCTAAGATAATACTCCTCAAATAGAATGGGGGAAGAGCAGATTGTGAAGAAGTGTGAGTGAATAATAACTCTTGATTGCATTTTATAATAATGATGGAAATGATCTTGTCTATATAGGTGGATATTTCTCTAAATCCACCTAAAAATTCTAGTTGTACATGGTGAGCCATAATCTACCCTATATATTTTTGGGGATAATTCACTAGGTATAAGCTAGGTTGGCCAAAAGGATAACAAACTCAAAAAGTGAAATATACCCTAAATGATATAGGGTCAACCATTGTCAACCTAGTATATTTGAAATTCCAAAAGGGAATTAAGGCAAGAAAAGGAGGATAAAAAGAGGAAAAGACTTTATGAGTGTGCAATAGAGAAGTAATAGCTTAGGGAATGGTTTTAAGAGTAGGTTCAATTTGTAATAATATCACAATAAGGGACAACAATCCTTTGAAGAACCAAAGGTCTATCCATGCCTTTCTTTGTTCAGCCCTTAGGGCATGTACTAAAAGAGATTGAGTCTTGGTGGGTTCTTCTAAGATGTAAAGTGTCAGTATTTGATAAAAGTAAAAAAAATTATGTATACATATGACCCAATCAAAAATCATCACATGTCACTAAAATATAATAGGTGATGCTGATTTAAGAATGAACACATTAACATGCAACACTAATGCTTAAAACAAAATGTATTGTTGTAAAGAAAAAATAACTAAAAATAAATGACTAAAAAGTAAATATAATTGTAAAGTACATAAAATACATACCTTGACTTACCTTTATCATGGGATGGTTATATTCTATGTTTTTATTTTTGATTGTGGATGGTGTAAATACTACTTTTAACAAACCCAATAATACCAAACTAAAGTGCAAAAACAAATAAATGCAAGAAAATCCAAGATAACTAGTGCTATGAGGATGGGACATACTTAGAAAATTTGGCAAGATAGGATGATAAGTTCTATGTTAGACCAAATGACCAAGTCAAAAAATAAGAGTAAATTATGTAATAGAAAAACTAAAGCTACTAAAGACAAAAAACTCAAACAAGCTATCCTTAAGTAAGAAAGGTAAACTCACCAATTCAAACCAAGGATACATGTCAAGTAGGATGATAATCAAATAAATAAAATGGTAAAAGAATGATCAAAATGGTAAAATAATATTTATGAGTGAGTAGTAACAATCCATATCTCACTCAAAAATTTAAAAAGGTTCATAAAATGGAAAACAACATTCTCGAGTGAGAAGTAACAATCCAACCTCACTCAATAATGGAAAAATTTATGAACTCAGGTGTTTGTAACAACATGATAGTAAAAAATGACAAATGGTAAAGGGAAAGTAAAGCAAGTGTAGAAATGTAAAATCATGGTGTAAGTAAAGAATATTCCATACTTGCTCAAACATGTTGGTTCACTCTAAGGATAAATAAAAATGAAAAAAAGTAGTGTTAGCATGTTTTTAGGAGGTGAAGAAAAAAGAAGTAAATGAAAAGAGAAAATTGATTTGGAATCACAATTTTTCTATCAAGGGGGGGAAATGAAATTGGTGGAGGGGATAATGAAGTAAAAACCAAGGTAGAGGAACTCTTTATTAAATTCAAGACACTCAAATTAGGCTTTCCAAAACAAGAGGATTTTTGAACTTAAGGAATCGTGAAAACTTCTCTTAGCCACACAAGTTTTAGGTCAAAATATGAAGTGTATAGATCATCCCATGAAAGATATATGCATGAATAGTAAAATTGACCTACCTTCCTGCAACATGTTCCCATTTTTTTAAAACCCCTTACAGAGCTATCAATCTACTGTAAATATTGGGTGCTTGCATGAGAAAGTAGGTATCACCATAGAGTTTTTTGAAATACCCTATTCTAATCTACTAGAATATAACACCTCAAATGACCTCAGATCTATGTAAGGCCAACTGTAGAGTTTGAGCTTATATTAGAGATAGGATATGTTCTTAGAATCATGTCTTTTGGTGTGATTTTTACTTTTGAGATTTGTATGTTGCCTTTTAGATATCATTTAATTTTATTTTTAAATGATTTGGATTTTTACTATCTTGATGTATTTTTTGGATCTTCACTATCTTGATGTATTTTTATATTCCTCCTCCACATGGATTTTGAAGACTAACCATGGGTACTAAAGATGACTTTCATTTAAATACATGGGACAAGGTCACTAAGAGAGAAATTTCAAAGATCATGGGGTCTAAGATTTTCATAAATATAGTTGAATTAAAAGTGTTATCTTGACTTAGACCTTGTTTTATCCAATGTGGAGATGAAAGGAAGGGGAAATCAAGAGGAGTGATACATGGAACAATCTAAGTTACTTTAAATCATAAAAGTGTTATAAAGGGCAAAGACGGATACAATGATAATAAAGTATGACTCCTTATCATAAGAATGAGGGAAATGGAGGAAAACAAGATAACATAGATTGTTGTGCATATTTCATATAAAAAAAGAAAAATATAAATTTGAGAACAAGGATGAAGAAAATGAAAAAGTGGTAGTTTTATGAGGAGAGTTGGGTTCTATCCATGGTCTTATACTGCAACTCATAAAAGATAAATCCAAGGGGTGCTAGAAAGAAAGTGAAATATAAAGAAAAAGAGATGGTCATTTTATGAGGTATGTTGGGTCCTATTTGTTGTCTTACAAATGAGATCATAAAATAAAAACCCAAGGGTTGCCAAAACAAAATTGTCAAGCAAAAAGTATGTGAGAAAAATAATTAAAAGATGGTGGTTTTATGTGGAATGTTGGTTCCTATCAATTTTATTAAAAATAAAATCACAAAATAAAAACCATAAGGGTGAAAAAAAGAAGAGAAAGAAGACTATGGTACATCGAGAAACCAAAAGACCAATATGGAGGACTAAAGGTTTGTGAAAGGAAGGAACTTGTTGCAGAGGGAGAGACCCATGCAAGTAACCTAAAAAAGTGTTAAATAGATGTATATATAAAGTAATAGATAAGAAGGAAATGTTTAGGAAAAATACTTATTGAGGAATTGAGTGTTGGTAGGCTCTTTGAGAACATGGCCTTCATTAGTTTGAAGGTGATAAGTGATTGGACCAAGAATGTCTTTAACCAAATATGGGCCCCACCATTGTTGGGTGTATTTACCTTATTTATCATGACTTTCATCTAATTTAAGTACAAGATCATGAAAATTAAAAGTGTGTACTTTAACACATTTGTTATGTTGTCTACCAATGCAAGAGTTGTATTGGTTGCTATGTTGTAAGGCAAAAAGACAATGTTCATCAAGTAGATCAAGGGAATGAAGATAAGCTTCACAAAATTCTTCATCAATAATAATACCATGAAGTGATATACGAAGAGAGAAAAGCTCTAATTATAATGGAAAGACTGACTTAGAACCATAAACTAGAGAAAATGATGTTGCCCTAGTGGTAGTATGCATGCTAGTTTGATAGGTCCAAAGTGCAGGGTAAATTTGAAGATGCCAATCCATATGGGTTTAATGAATTATATTTTGGATAATTTTTTTGATAATTTTATTAGTGGATTTAGCTTGACCATTGAAATATGGATAATAAGTCGTATAAAATTTGTGATTGATCTTGAATTTATTGCAAATTTGTTTAGCTTATGTGTTTTTAAAATTAACACCATTATTTTAAATGATGGTATGGGGAACACCAAAGTGGTAATTAATTTTAATGAGAATAAATTTGGAAATGATAGGATCAATGATATTAATGAGGTGCATGGATTTTTCCCACTTACCAAAATATTCGATAGTAGTGATGATAAAGGCATGTATATCATCAGAGCAAGGAAGTTTACCAATGAGATAAAATCCTCATATGGAAAATGGCTAAGGAGATTTGATAGTTTAATGTTTTACTAGAGGTGAAATGATTTGATCACCATGAAGCTAACAAGGATTACACTTTTTATCATATTTAATTAGATCATTTTTAAGAGTAAGTTAAAATTTACCCATACATAGGCATTTTCAATCTAAAACATGTTTCCTACAGTGGCTACCACAAATTCCCCCATGTGTTTGTTTTAGAAGAGGATGGATCTCATCTTGCATAACAAAATGGAGTAAGGTTCCTTTAGTGTTGTGATAGTAAAGGATGTTATGTCAAAATAAATATTTTAAATCTTATTTATGAATGTGCATCTTTTCATGAGAGTCTAAATTAGGAAGATAAGTTTGGTGTTCTAAAAATTAAATGATGTCTTGGTACCATGGGCTTTATCAAATGGTAATATCATTAATATGATAGATAAGAAAATATGGTGGTTGAGTAGAAGATGGTGATTTTATTATTTGAATAATAAAATAAAGATAAAAAAGACCCTGATGAGGATGAAAGAGAGAGGTTAAAGAGGCAAAAGAATCAGTAATGGAATTTTGATATCAAGGAATAGGATCAATAGTGAAAGAGATAAAATCCTTAGCAAGAGTGGTTACAATTTGATAATATGTGATAAGGTTTTCACTTTAACACTGATAATCATAACTAATTTGATGGTAAATAAGTTGAGAAACACCTAAAAGGTGAAGGTTTTGAATGTCTAAATCAAGAGGAGCTCTCATGCCTAAGATAAGAGCTTCATATTTGGAAATATTATTGGTGACATCAAAGGTGAATCAAAAAGATAAAGGAATGATCTTGATAAGAGGACTCATGAGAATGTAACGTACCCTAGCTCCATGAAGGCATTCATCAACATCAAAGTGAAGGCTCGAATTATCCTTAAGCAAGTCCACATTAATTTTAGGGAGTTCCTTGATAACTATTTTTGGTTTAGTAGTATTGGAGCGAGTAGAAGAGTCATCAAGTTAACTAGCTTCAAGATTGGTGGTAAAGTTATGAAAGTAATCTTTGAGAGAAATAGCTTGAGTAAGACCTTAAATGTAAAGGATATTGTCATCTAGAAGATCATCTTGAAGAGAAATGGATAGAATGGGAGTTATGGTATGTTGATCAGCTATGAATTTCCCTTTAACAACTTTTTGAGTGAAAATACATAGATTAAATTCCATAAGTAAGACCATCCGTTTGCCAATTCTATCTCCAGGAAGAAAGGCTTTGGAGAATAAATGATGAAGGGGGTCAAAATTAATAATGACATAAGTAGTTTGGTAAATCATATAGTGATGAATATTTTTAGCTATAAGATAGATGGAGAGGCAATCATGCTCAATTTTTTTATAATGTGTCTCATAGTTGATGAGACCTTAGGTAATATAGTAGATAACATAATCTGTTCCCATATCATCTTGTTGTGCAAGGATTGACCCAGCTGAAATAGGTGTGGAAGAAATATATAGAATCAAAGGCTTATCATTAGAAGGAGGATGAAGGGTGGGTGGGTAAAGAAAATATTATTTAATGTTATCAAAATATTTTTACATGGATTTGTCCATTTGAAAGCAGTATATTTCTTGAGAAGGGAACTAATAGAGTGAATTTAGTATGCCATTTTCAGGATGAATCATCTAATTGTCCTATGTTTACCCCAATAAGTATGAGTGTCGGTAATAAAATGAGTAATGGACATGTTGATGATAACACTAATTTTGGTGGGGTCAACATCAATGCCATGGAGAGAGACTAATAATCCTAACAATTTTCTAGATGTGACTCTAAAGACACGTTTTTAAGGATTAAGTCTAAATTTATATTTAAGAAGACATTCAAAGATGATAGTGAGATTAGAAAGATGGTTCTCACCATGTTTGGATTTATCAATAAGATCATCTATGTAGGTTTAAAAAATTTTATGAATGAGATCATGAAAGATGTGAGTCATCGCTCATTGGTAAGTGGCTTTGGAATTTTTGAGGCTAAAGGGTATTTTTAAAAAGCAATAGGTTCCCCATTTTATGTTGAAATTAGTCTTATGTATGTCCTTGAGGGAGATATGAATTTGAATGTATCCTGAGAAACCATCATAAGAGATAAAATTGCATAAGTAGTTGTAGAATCAACAATGGTATCCATTGAAGGTAAAGGGAAGTTGTCATTTATACAGTCAAGATTAAGATTGTGTAAATAAATATAAATTTGAATGAAAATAATGAATTTTTTTCAAATGGGAATAATGTTGGAAACCCATTCAAAATAATCCACTAGTTAAATTTAGCATCAAGTAATTTGATGATTTCCTTATGACATAAATTTCAAACCTTAGGTGTAAATTTTATTTGATTTTGATACATAGGATTATATTTAGGATATGTAATGATGTTATAGAACATAATTATAGGGTAAATTAAAGGCATGTCCTCATAGGATCAAGTAAAATATTCACAATATTTGTCAGAGAATAAGCTAAAATTATCATGTTCAGAAGGTGAGATTTCTCGATAAACTATTATAGGTTAAGGACAAGATGGAGTACCATAGTTAGTGTGAGTGATTTATTTGATAATCATGACATTTTCATCTTTAAACTAGCATGGGGCATTGGGTAAGGAAAAAATTGGATTTATTTTAGGATCAATGTTAGCAATGAAGTTGTTAAAGTAAGGAGTTTTAGTTTTGAAATTTCTAAGTTTATGATGCTACCAAGGAAGTTGAGGTTCCCAGGCATAAAGTAACTCAATGATAGCTTCATCACTAGGACAGGTAGGAATAGGACCATAATAGTCAACATCTACTTCAAGATCTAAAATTTGATTTCCATGGTGATCAAATTCAAAGTGTATCTCACGAACATTAGTTGCCTTGGCATCAAGTGTTATTTTGGGAGTAGAAGTAGATGGAGTAGAAGATATTGATGCATTAGTGGATTCAATGATGGGAGAATGATAAAATATAGTGATTAGATCTAAAGGTGGTAAAGGAGGTGTAGTAACTTCTAGATGTTTGGAAGGCATAATTTGATCTACCACCTCAGGACTATTGATAAGAGGAAGATTGATTGGAGGTACATGATCCTCAAGATCTAAGGTATGATCCATAGAAATGGAATGAACATCTCAATTAATAGAATGAATTTTGGCTAAGGTTTTTTGATAATTATAGACATCCAAGTTTCTATATTGAGGCTAGGTTATGATATAGTTTTCATCATATGTTGGAGAAATCATACATGCTTGAGAATCAGGGGGAGTTTTAGAGGATGAAATACAAATTTTATTGAATGTACAAGGAGACATGATGAGATGATCTTAAATTAATTTATCCACTCTTAAATCATTGAAAGTAAAGGCATATTATGGTAAAAAAGGCTCCTAAGCATTGCATGGAGGGTGAAAATTAGTAATCTCATCCATGAGAGGAATAGTATGATCTCTTAGTAAGATAAAAGGAGGAAGACATTATGAAATATAGGGATGTAACTTGGTAGCATTACATGTATGTTACAACTCATTCAGATCATCATAATCATAATCTACAAGAGTAACTTTTAAATCAAGATTCATGTTGATAAACTTGGTAAAGGAGAATTGTTGATTTTAGGAATTATAGGAACATGATATTATGATTTATGACTAGGTAGTTGGATACTCCATGGGTTAAGATCAGTTTCATGCTTATATCATTTTCCATTATGCAATAATTTAATGCATTGACTACATGAAGAAGAGATGGCCCTCATTTGATGAGTCCATGGATGACCAATGAGTTTGTTATAAGATAAAAGAAGATCAAGGACCACAAGCTTAATTTGAACAATCTTAGGTATAATGGTTAATGGAATCCAAATTCAACCAAATGGTTTTTCATTAGTTTTATCAAAACCATGATAGGTAAGACAAGTTTATTTAAGATGGTACTTTTTATAAATAAGTTTTTGCACAAGCCATAAAGATATGACATTAATACCAGAACCTTCATCAACTAGAAATTTTCAATAAGAGTGGTATTAATGGAAAATTTGATAAAGAGCTGTGGATCATCAACATGAAAAATAATTTCATCATTGATCATGTCTTCTTCAAATAATTCAATAGAGGGATTGGAATAAGGACACGTGGTTTCAATGGTATTTATGTTGGTAGGTTGAGATTTAATAAAATGTGGTTATTCATATATGGAAGAAGGTTATTCAATTTATTGAAGTAATTTAATAAGTAGTTTAAAATGATAGGGTGAAGTTCAAACCAAGTCCATAAGTGGAATCCTAAAAGCCATAGAGTTGAGCTTTTCAAGAAAGTTCTAATGAGATTTAGAAGAACTAGCATGAGTTTTAGAAGATAAATTAGACTTTAGAGGAATATATGTGGTTGTAGGATCGGAAGGAGAAACTTGTTCCTTAGGAGATTACAAATTAATATTTGTAGTGGTAGTGTCTTAAAGCAATTGTTCCTTGAGAGATGGATTTTTAGTGTTGGTAAAGGGATATTTATGATTTGGTTTATGATGATAAATGACCTTAGTAGTGTTGACATATTGAGAATTGTTAAAGTATTGGTCATAATTAACATTAATATCACAAACATCCTTATAATATGAATTATTATTTGAAGAGGATTTTTGGTTATTTGTTGTAGAAGCTTTTAAATTTTGACAATTTTGAAAAACAATAGTGTATTCTTGATGATGAATATTGATCATAAATTCATGATTGAATTAATCATCAAGCACATATGAGATAGAAAATTTAGTGATCCCTATACAAGATTCATGATAATTCCCAATGTTGGCATGGAATCAAGAAAAGATATTGGGGTCATACCACTTAAGAGGAGCATTGGGATAGATCAATGCTTTTGAGGGTGGTAAAAATTATTTCATTTGTTGAAACTCCTTTTTTGGTTGGTGTATAATTAATAGTGTTAGAAATAGATGTTTGGAAAGATCCTTTAAAATTTTTGGGATTAAGTTCAAATTTATTCATAAAAAAGTCTTGATGTTTAGCTTGATCAAGAGCTTCATTAGTGTTTGGGAAGAAAAGGTTTGAACCTTCTATTAGAGATTGGGAGTTGAAGTGGTGATAAAGATTTTGAATAGGTTATCATCAATCATGTAATGATCGGCTTTATGAGATAAATATTTTCATATTTTAATAAAGTCATCATTTGATTTAGTGGGAGATTGCTTAGCTTTGATGAAGTGGTTAAGATAATTTTTGGGAAGATCATTGTGTTGAAACTCTTTAACCAAGGATTAAATAAATACTCAAGTTACAAAATAAAATGTTTGGTAAGTTGATTATACCATTCTAATACATCACTAGTAAATGTTTTCACTAAAAGTTTAGTTCTAGTAAAGGCATTAGTTTGGATCCACTCTTTGTAAAGGTTGCCAAAGGCTTTGAGAAATGAAGTAGGGTCTTTAGTCCCATCATATATGATAGTTGGAGACATGTTACCAATATCAATGGATATAATAAATGGGGATAAATTCTCATTTTTAATAGTTTGAAGCATATTTATATTCATTATGGATTGAGGAATAGCGTTACCTGAAGCATCCTAAATAGGTGTAGGAATGAAATTGGGATTAGCTTGAGGATGCATAGTTGGAGGTTGAGGTACACTGATCAGATGTTGTTGGAGTTATATAATTTTATGGGTGTTATAATTTTGCATAATGTTCATTTGTTGGATAACTTGGGCCAATAACTGGGTTGTATTAGGAGGTGGGTTGGTGTTGGTAGGAGTACTACCCAAATTTGTATTAGGGGTATGATTATTAAAAAAATGGATTAATAGTGGGATTGTTAAGTACACTTGTATCAATTACTCCCACATTAGTATGAAAATTGTGAAAATGAGAAGTTTATTGATAAGGAAGGGATCAGATCCATACATTTCATATTGAGGTGTTATTTGTACCATGTTGTCAGTCACAGATGAAGGAGGAGAAGAGATGCCCCAAGAGTGATGGTGTTCTTGGGAGGAAAAGAGAGGGATAAATGAACATCCCATATAGGATATAAATGGATTAAAGATATTTAAGAATATTATAATAGGAGACTTCATTCTCACTAAATAAAGATTAACATAATGAAAAATTGGAAAGATAAGGAACTAGATTGATGAGTAGGGAGAGAAAAAACTAGTGTAGGGTTGATAGGGTCGACCTAGCATAGAAAATAGGGCCTTGTACAAGGTTGATTGGGTCAATATAGTATAGTGCACAAAGATTAGAAAAAGAGGCAAAAGGGTCTAGAAACTATACAGGGCTAACTAGGTCAATCCAATATAGTGGACAGGGGCTTAAAATGTACAAGGTTGATTTGGTGGACCTAGTATAATAGACAATGAAAAAGAAAAGGTTGTAACAAGTTATGAATTGAAATAAGACAATTTATATAACTAATATAGGAAATTAAGATATGAATTGAAATAAATAGTCAGTTGGATCAATGCTAACCAATCTAATTGAAGCACACAATACAAAACCTTGCATTATAACTGGCTAATATAAGTTTTTACACACATAACTGATTAAAGATCAGGCAATCAACTTGAAAAGTAAAGGAATAACTAATTGTTCAACCTAAGATGTTTGATTATATTACTAATACATGATTTTACATGTGATGGGAAGTTAGTTGTAAAGCAAGGAACTAGATAGGAATCTAAGGATGGTTTCATGTAGTTTAAGATGAGATGGACTATAGTGGCAATGATATAGGAATGTTATTGTGTCCTACCCCATCACTTAACACACCATAATGATAAGGGTATTAGGTGCTTAGCCAAAATATACAATTATCCATGATTTATACTTGACCATGGTATCAAATCAGCTTCCCCCTTGGTGATGAAATCCAAGTAGGTTGGCCTTGGGTTAACAAATGTTAAAGTTCTTATTTAGATTTTGTGATTTGGCTATGTGTGCATAAAATATAAATATTGAAACTAAATGGTTAATTAAAAGCCCTCTAATTAGACTATGTGAACTATTATAATCATGCATATAATAAGAAAAGAAATGTGTGAACTAATTACTAACATATAAACGTTAATTCTAACTTGAAATAAGGTATAATGTTGACACTATATGCAAAATATATAAAACAATTTGAATAGGGTCAAACCTATAGTATGGAAGAAAGGTCTAAAAATGAACAAGGTCAGCTAAGGTTAACTTTATTATTTTAGATAGCACATTAATCATAGAACTGGATCGATAGGGTCAATCTAGTTGACTTGTAGGGGTAGTTTTGAAGTCTACAAACTTTGAAATGAAATATAGTAAAATAGAGAGATAGAGAGATATAAAGCAACATTGGTAGATCAAAGATGTTGAGAATGATCATTGGTGATCATGAATCTTGAATAAAATTTTGATGAAACCTACTAAATGGGTCAACTAGGTTGATCAAGCTATGCAGGGACCTGTTGTAGAATCCTAAAAATGTACAGGGTTGATCATGGTTAACCTAATATGATTTTTAGATACCTAAAAGTGTAAAAGGTTGATTTGGTTAACCTAGTAGTCTAAAATGGAATTTTATAAGTCTAAAAAATGTGTATTACATCAACTAAGTTGATCTAATTACCTATTCCTAAGAACCTATACATAGAGATTAGAACTAGGTCAAAAGAGTCAATCTAGTATGATAGATATATGATAAAAACAATGCTAAAAAGATTTAAATAAATATTATAAGTGTTAGTTTCACAATGGGTTAACTAGAATGTATGAAATAAAAAATACATCATATCTAGAAATCAATCATAGCTTAGAAAAGATGTAGAATACCTATACTTCTGATTGGGAATATATCTGTTAAGTGAGAGAATGACCAATATGGGGATCCACTAGGACTGATTAGGGGATCACTAGTCATAATACACCATGTAACATAGGGTTCCAAATCCTATAGTCTAACACAATCACACAACAAACATAAAAGAGTCCTAAGGTTTGATATTTCACCTATGCTAATAAATAAGGAAGTAAATCTAATCTAGTGTAAATCAAAGCTTTAGGCATAATAAATGGGTTAGTAAAGAAATAAAAACATGTATAAGATAATCTCAATTAATTTAAGTATGAATAATACCCTAATACATGGAATATGAAGATTAATATTATTTGACCCAACACTTATGCTACTTATATCAACTAAAGAGACGAGAAAAAATCTATAATATGCTTATCTGAATGTGAACCATCAAGACTCAATCTCTCCCTTCACTAATGGGGATCTAAAATAGGTTGTTGTGGTTTTTAAGGATCACCAAGAAATGCTAAAGCATCCAAGACTTATCCACAAGACTAGATTCTCCAAGTAGAAACCCTAAGCTAAGACTCCTCAAGTAGAATGGTGGAAGAGTAGATTGTGAATAAGCGTAAGAGAATAATAAGTCTTGATTTCATATTATAATAATGATGAAAATGATATTGTATATATAGGTGTATCTTTCCCTAAATCCTCTCAAAAACTTCAATTGTATAGGGTTGACCATGGTCAACACTATATGTTTTAGGGGATAATTCATTAGGTATGAGCTAGGTCAGCCAAAAGGATAACAAACCCAAAAAGTGAAAAATACCCTAAACTATATAGGGTTAGCCATGATCGACCTAGTATAATTGAAAGTATAGAAGCTAATTAAGGAAAGAAAAGGAGGATGGAAAGAGGAAAGGAGTAGAGTAGTGTGAAAGGGATTAATAATAGCTTAGGGAATGGTTTTAAGAGTCGATTGGATTGGTAATAATGTGGAAATAAGGGATAATAATATTTATAATCACTAAAGATCTACCCACCCCTTTTCCTAATACACCCCTTAGGGAATGCACTCAAAGAGATTTAGTCTTGACAGGTTATTTCAATATGTAAGGCATCTTTATTTGATCAAATTTAAAAATATTATGTGTATACAATACCAAGTAGATGAGTTCAAGAGAAGAATAGATTAAGGACTACATGTATGACTTATAGGTCATAATTTTATTAGCATAATAGTGCTCTTATAGGTTGAGTTTAAGCAAAGAGGTCTAAGGCGATCCAAAAGGATGTTTTGGATGCATTGAGTGTGTAGAGTTGAATATAAATGATATACTTTGTATCTTAATCAAATTAGTAGGAAATTAGTATTTAGGAGATGTTGTGTTCATAGGTGTTGTTGTGGCAGCTCAACATATAGGGAGTTTCAACCTCCTTACAAGGTGAAACTTGCTAAAGGTATAGTTGTTGTAGCTTCCAAATTAGATAGGTGTTGTGTCACCTTGTGGGATTGTAATCTCACTAAAATAAGTGATAGTAGTTCCTTTATTAGTTATACCTAGTCTAAATTGGTTCATGTTATTATAGGATAATATTATAATTATAGGTTTCAATGGATTTTCTCCCCCAAGAGGGTTTACCACATATGTCATGTGTTATGTGCTTAATCTTGTATTGTCTCGCTTATTTATTGGTATAAAATGATGTGTATGATCCATGAATGTTTGTGATAATTGATTAAGATATTTAAAGGATTTAAATTGAAATTGGATTATATATGCTCACTAATTCAACCCCCCCTCCACCCCTCCTCAATGATTGTACCTTTCAAAATATTACCCCTAATTCTTACAAAAAATTCTAGCAAGATAATAACTCAGCCTCTACCCAAGTTTTAAAAAAATAGTGGTTAAATAATCCTAAATATTCAACCATAAGAATACCCAATAAAATGGCCATGATAGAATTCAAGTACAAGGTAGGGGATATCATTATACTATTAAACAAAGTTACAAGGAACCTAAATTCAAAGAATTATCAAGATTGTATGTATGAATATATCTAGGTAATCCATTAGAACAAATAATACATTCATTGGAACCAATTGATTAATTACTCCATTCATATATAGTTGATGGAGGTTTAAATTACAATTAAATTTTATATGACCTACTACCTTGTCTATATTCTAGCAACAGGAAGGGTAATCCTTGAATACCCTGATCTTACTTGAGAAGGGAGCAAAAAATAATTCAAAAGAGATAATTATGATTTTTTATAATGCATCATAATCATGTTTGACCAAGATCTAGGTAGGACAAGTATTTTTATGTTATAACGATAGAAATATCAAATTAGGGATCATATTTTATCTAGTTTCCCACATATCCTACATCAAAGTTGGTGGGTTTAGTGAGTGTTCTTACACCCTTCCTAGATATCTAACTGATAAATGGGCCTTAATGGAACTAGTAATGTAGCTATTGGAAATCCACATATTCTTATATAGCAAATATAAAATAAGCACACACTTCCAAGGCCAAATGTGTCAAAGCAGAGATTACTCAAATGAATATAATAACTCTTGATTCTAGGACTTGTTATGATGTGACTAGTTATATTTCTATTTTATTAGGTACCTCATATTATAACATTCCATTTTATGAAGTTGTTGGGATAATATGTAGGATGAGGAGGAGGTTATATTGAGGTATTACTCTAAAATGACCCTTGAACAAATTAATAAATATGATATAACACCAGTTCCAAAGGATTTCAAAGATGAGGAATAATAAGTGGATAAGGTTTATTATTATAATCAAATCTACCTGTAACCTCTTCTTGAAGTTAGGTGGTATACACTTGAATCCTTCTCTTTATTACATAGGACCATGACAATTATTAATATAACTTTTAAATAGTTAAGAAGAAAGGGGGTGAAAATAAAAAGTAAATACTAAGAATCATGGATAGATTCAAAAAGGTGAAGGATAAGGGTGCAAAATCAATCAAAATAGAGGTTTCTATACCTAGACCTCAAGCATATTAGCGAATTGAGCCAATTTTCTTACATAAATGTAAATAAAAGTAGAAGGCAAGAAGGGCCTATTCCAACACCCAAGTGATAACAACATAACCAATGGATCAATCACTACTAATTTGCACAAGGGGAACATTTACTATAACCCTTCCTCATGTATCTACTATCCAACTAGCATAAGTAATCACCCTTCCTATTTATGCCATCCCACCAATTCATGTAATTAATCAATCATTTAACCAACCAATGCAAGTGATTCCCTTGGAAGTGAGTCAATTAGTGTAGTTGGTTATACCTACTCCACCTCCACCTCCCTATTTCAAAATTACTTCCACCCCATTGATTACTAATACTACCCAAAAATATTTGACTACCAAATTAGTCATTCTGACTACAACCCCACTATTCATCATAGCCATTGGGTCATATATAACTCCATCTTTGTCTTCCATCACACTTCCCATTACTTCCACTATGACCATTTGCACTACATTGATAGAATATTTTGTTACCTTGGACACCACCCTTACACAAGTTCCCTTGTTCCAACCACACTTTATTGCCTCTCTACCTATGTCACTTCAAACTTCCACACCCCTTGCAAGCACATTCATTTCATCTATCCAAGTATCCTTGCTTTATTTCACTCTCACATTAACCCAAAACCCCATAAATGAGGTGGAGACATAAATTCCAATTGACATCACTATGGCTACTCAAACCACCAATGGGGAAGAGACAACCAAATCATCAACCAAAATATCAGTGGCAAATATGAAACTTGTTATGGTAACTAAAAATTTAGTAACTTTAGTTGAAGAATGATAGGTAATAATGGTTTTTTTAATAACATATGATTCACTAGTAGCCACTCCATGTTAGATGGTATAATAAATGTCTAAGAAGAGGAAATAGATGATATCTCCCAGTAATCTACATTTTATTCTATTAAAATCATCCAAACAACCAAAAAGAGGCCTAAAAATCATATATAAAATTTCATATGATACAATAGGGGAAAAATATGTGGAGATATCAATCCCCCAACCAAAAAAATAAAAATAAGATTTAATAGTGGGGGATTATCAGATATCCAAAGTACACCTTAATCATCTGAAAAGAGGGATTAAATTATGATGTCCAAATAAGTATAAGTTCCCTATTTCAGAAAATGGATAATGATAAGGTCACTAAAGATTAGATAAAGAATAAGGTTGAAAAGTTAAAAACTACCTTTAAAAAGTTCATAGACCCAGCAAATCCACCTAAATCTTTCTAACCAACTTAATTTCTCTCTTATTTCCCTGAGTAATAAACATTTGAGGTAATGATAGATATTGGTAGAATGAGTAGATATACAAAATATTAGGCTAAATAACTAATCACTAAAAGGAATAGAGTGATATGGTTGTCCATGGAATACTACAAGACATTGAAGGATGATCTTACATCTCTAAAGGTAGAGATAAGTAACTATGAAGAAGAAGTTGAAAGGTTGAATCTCTACTTCCCCAATTGTAGGCCATTGACCTAATAGAGAGTGATACCCTCACGTATGAAAAGATAATAGAAAACCATTTGGATCATTATGAGATGGAGAGGGAAGTAAAATTTAGAATCCAAAAACTCATTGAAAATATAGATAAGGCCAAGAGAGCATGTTACAAGGCCACAAATTCAACGTATGATATTGAAGATTCCATTTGTAAATTGTCATGTGATGTAATATATTACCAAGATAAACCTCTTCCTATTAATATTTTATAGGATAAATTCAAAGAGGTCATTAAGGATCAATTCATAATGCAAATTTTGATTTGAATTTTATCCATCAGTTTATCATGTTTCACAATATAATTGATCAAATGGGAAAGGATATCAAAGTCTATAGAGATTCTTCTAAAGAATTACTTGAGGTGGCTGTAGAATGTTAGATCAGTAATCTTTATATAGTTTTTCTTGATGAATAACACCTAAAATAAAATATTTTTCAACTTTATTGCTTATATCGAGAAAGTATAAAAAAAAGGACAAGGAATCCTCAAAAGTCATAGCTGTGTATTGATTATTTAATTATTTGAAAATGCATTCTATAAGTTACAAATTTTGTAAGATACATTGAAAATTTGCAATTTGTAAATTACAACTATCATTTTGATAGATCTCAACTTTAATTTGAAAAAATAGCTACTTGTAATTTTCAATTGTCTTTTATCAACTTTTATTGAAAAGTGCATCTTGTATTTCACACTTTTCCTCTTGAAAAGTTGAATGGATTTAGTTGTAAAATCTCACATTGTAATTTTCCCTTTTTTATGAAAAGTTGAATAACATAAAAATTTTAAAAGTCTCAAATAAAATTTACAAGTTAGATTTTTCAAGTTATATTTTAAAAATATCTAAACATTGGAAAAGACATTCAATTTTTTTTAGAAGACTGACTAAGTCATGAAGTTCATTTTTGGATGCCTTTTATGTGGGGAGACTTCCTTAACTGAACTCAAAGAGGATGGTAAAACTAGAGTAATGAAACAAAAAAAATTATTTTTTCAACAGTTGGTGAAGTGCCCAACCATTGTAGAGTCCTCTTCTTCCTTTTACTCCACCAAAGATGCCTTTTCAAGTGGTGGCTAATGACATTTGTATGTAGACTCCCTAATTTCTTACTCCAAAACTAAGTGTAAGGGGTTTTTCAATCCTTCTCTCTCAAGGGACTGATTATTTGTATAAATATGGGTTTCCTATGTAGTCCATGGATCATTTTATTGATAAACAATTTTGTCCTCTTTTGATAAATTTATCTACATGTTGAAACCTAGAAAATACTTATAGATTGAATATTTTACTTTCTTATCTTGTGTTAAAATTTGTGTGTGTACTAATTTCATTACATTTGTGAATGATTAAATCTCTTTTTCAAGCATACAAGATCAATTTTGGTGTTTATTTTACCCTTTTTAAATTTTGTTGACAAAAATTTGAGAAATGTGTTCCTTGTTTGATGAAATACCCAATATTACCTTTGATTTCATACGCATGTAAGATTTTAATTAAAGACATTTTACTATATTAGTTGTTCTAATGTGTTCAACAAAAAAAAGCATTAATTTCCACTAGAAACCTTTAGTGCATAACCCATTGTTTAAGTTTTAAAAATCCTCACTCTTTTTCTCACAAGTTAAAACCTTAGTTAGGAACAAGATCACTAAGAAACCAATAGTTTGAAGTGAACTGGTCATATATCAGTTACACTAAGCTTAATGAGAAGAATTCAACCTTATTCACAGTTTCACCTCAAGGTCCCACAACTTGGAGGTGATCTCATTGTGTCATTAGATTCCCATGTACTATAACCAAAACTCATACAACATACAGTGGGTGCAAATCTAATTGATAACACTACTAATAGCTTAAACATAGACAAACCAAGAAAAAATAGAATAAAAACTACATAGATGTGGAAATCATCTCTAATTTTTCCTTATATTTTAGAGTGGCTCATTTCATTTTCTTTGTATTTTCCTTCAACAATTCCTATGTCACTTTATTGTGCATCCAATTATTTTTTCCATCCCAAGGACCCTAATTAGTTTTATATGAAGTCCTAGGGATATTTTTGGCTTTAGGATTGGTTGAGTGTCTTCAGTGGATTCTAGTTTAAAATCATCATTGGTGATTTTATCTTAGGGGATTACTTTTTAATCTTTATAATTGAGTTGTTGGGTCATAATTTTTAATTATTTTTATTCCTTGTTCAGGATATCTATGGCTTTACCATTTTCCATTAATTTTTCTTCAAATGACCCAAGTTTCCTTTTACACTCCTAATATAGGTTATCCAATTTATATATTTATTTTCCCTTGTTACCACCTTCCTCCTTCCATATAATGGTTATGGTTTTGGGTTTTTTGCTCGTAGAGGTAGGGGTAGTGTCTCCCAAGCATTTAAGAGGGTATTTGTGGGTTTGGGTGCTAGTATAAGGAGAGATGATTAAGAGTAATCAAGGTTTGGGGACCCATCCTCATTCTATAAAAGTCCAAATTCCTCATCACATGGGTAATTCACTAAGATATTAGGAAGAGGTTTTCTACATTGGGTTTTTCCATGTTGGAATAGCTATAAAATTAAACATTGTTGATTAATATCATTGTTATGACTTATCTAATAATCAAGGCTTATGTTTTCCATTGATTTAAGTATATATAAAAGTAACCTAATTTTATATCCACAAAAATTATCTAATATTATAAAATCATGAAAAAATATCAGGATGAACTTACCTTATAATGTCATATACTTCCTTATATACAAACATATCTCTGGCTAGCACTGAGGTAAATTGTTCCTTAGAAACCGCTTATTTTCCATCTTTAGTATTGTTTTAGTGTGGAAATTTCTTTACATTAACTACATTTTTTGGATTTTATCTTTAAATGATGTTCACACCTTTGAAACTCATCCCAATTATCTCTCATAAATGTTCCTCAATCACCTCAATATTTGTTTGACTCATTCTAACTGATCACTCATTCTAGGCTAGCATAATGTCCTTTGAAAAATCATCATTATATGCTATAATTATTTTTATATATTATATCATTCCTTCCTTTTATAGCTTCTTATATATCCATTTTTTCCTTTGAAATATACCTAATAAATATTTCATGTAATTGTTTTGGGTGTTCATTTATTTTATTAGAATGAATATTAAGAACATCTAGATATAATTTAATAATAATATTATTGTGACCAACAAACCCCAACTTAAAAATTTTCAAATGGGGACCCAATTTCAATTCAAATATTCATGATAATGTCTTATGTATTTTATGTTCATCTCTATCTTGCATGAAAATGGTTTTTTTCTCAATGGCTATTCATTTTTTAACAATTTTCATGAGCAAGACTCTTATAATGTTAACATTTTGAAGGTATGTTTATACCTTTTATGGCATTTTAAATTTTGCCTAGAATTTGTTTTGTAAATATGTATTAGAATTCATCTTTTAAATTTTTTAAATGAACATTAGAAGGATAAAATGTGTTTGTAATAAAAAAATATTATAAATCATTTATGCCTTCTAAATGTCAATAATCAACCATAATTGGCTATGGTTATGATTTATTTTTAATAATTGACTAATATAATGCATTTTACAAGGTTTATTTTAATGATTAAATGCACATTATTGACCAAAATCATATTATATTGTCATGCATCTTCATATATCTTCATCAACCATTATTTTAGAAAAAACTCTAAGTATACACTTCATTTAGGTCAAGAAGATTATGATGCACATCTTAATCCTAATTTTGTGTTGTTTTTAGGTCTAATAGATAGTATATGAGATCATAAAGGCACCTAAAATATTCATATCATTCCACATGTCTTCATATTTTTCATCTCAAACTGGTGATTCTTTTCATAGTGAATGAAGTTATCTAAGTATTTGGAGCAACATGGACCATCCGTTTGGCATAATACTATTTATCTATGAATAATATAACCTTATATGATTATCAAATATTTTTTAAATTAAAAATAAGTTATATTTATCCATGTGTTATAATCTCAGTAATATAAGGCCTACAAGACCAAATCACATAGTTGAAACTTGAAAAGACCTCATGGATTAGTGAGGGCAATCCACATAGCAAAATCTATTTCATCTATAGTCCCTTCACCAAATTATAAATTTTATAAGTCTTTCTAGTCATCTAGATAAGTGGTAGTTATTCATGTGTCCTCATATAACTCTTCCATAACCAACTTCTATATTAATATCAATCAAATATCAAAAAATTTGTAAAGCATTGTGGGTTATTAATGTGTCACCATCCCAAGAACCCATGATTTGCCAAAACAAAGTAGATAGTTTGAGTCGAAGAAAGTGACAACTATCAATGTGGTATAATCCTAGATATTCATGGCTTATTATACAAAGGAATGGATTAAAAAAATTAAATCCCTATTAATAATTGAGATCTTTTGAGGTGTCAAAATCTCAATAACCCATTTCTAGAATACCAAAGTACACATATTAGATCCCTCACCCAACAAGAAAGCAAAAATGTGCCTTATATCTCTTTCTAGATAAATTAAGTTTAAATACATTAAATTAATCCATGAAATCATGGATAAGATACACTTTTAATAGTAATATGACTAGTCATATGAAATTATCATAAAGACACCACATGGCAGTCAAACCCACCAAAGTTGACATTGTAAAATCAAAATTTAAATTAATGAGGAATAAATGGGTAATAAATAAGAAGTCAGTGTCTATAATTAATTTACATTAATTTGGAACTAAATTCATTAAATTTTTAATCCCAAATAAATATTTTTAGTTTATTTGGATCTCAGCACAAAATTGAACTACTTTTATATCAACTATCTTTTGTAAATTATGAATTTGAGCTTCCAACAACTGAAAAAGAGTCATAGATTTTAGTACATTAAGAAATATTATGAAAAAATATCAATGTGATATTCATCTCATGTTCCTCCTCCATATACATATTTCACTAATGAATGAATAGAGTTTATGGACATAATGTTTAACCTAGTTATGTCAAAACGTCAATTTTAAAATTACTCAAATGTACAATTGATGTAGTCATTCCATACAGGGTAGAAGACCAATTGTCTAAAATCACAAAGATATATAGTAATGATATATAAGGAATAAAAATAGTAGTCTTGTATAACACCATAATAAAATTAGAGTAATTCCTTACATCAAATTACTATATGATTTAACTACCAATGGTTAAATGTCATAGAATATAGTGTATCATAGAAGAAACATGACCCTTATGGCTTATGTTTCTAAGAATTACTTTGATAAATACTATAGACTCCCATTTCTTAATATGACCTATAACCAACCTCTGGTAGATGAATGGATTTATATCAATATATTTTGATGTAAGTTGAGACAATGGGCCTTAAACCCAAAGAGTTTTTTAATCAAGAGACATATTTCATAGATTCACATAATAAAGTTTAGAATAAGAATAAGAGTAGA
Source organism: Torreya grandis (assembly GCA_037957365.1). Lineage (NCBI taxonomy): Eukaryota > Viridiplantae > Streptophyta > Pinopsida > Cupressales > Taxaceae > Torreya > Torreya grandis. Next base: position 561,088 of record JARHVA010005975.1, read on the forward strand.
TATGGTTCTAATAAATATGTTATATGGCTTCACTATAATTTCTTGTGTCCATGAGATATGGGTTCATTCTTTGGACAATATCATATGTTGTGATAAAATAATGAGGCTTGATAATATTATTAGTGACAATTTTAAGTTAAAAATGTCTAATATAGAGAATTTATAGATAAAAAATTATATATGATGTCGTATCTAGTGGATTTTGTGAATGCCACAATGACTATGTCACAAAATGAGCTTTGGGAGATGTCAATTGAATACCTAAAAAAATAAGATTTGTTATGATTTCATCCTCATACCTAATAGAGATTTAATAATCTAATCTAGGTGATTGAAGATGTGTTTTACCCAATGGTATATATGTCCATTTATGGATAGGCTATGCTTAGGTTATCAAAACCAATTAAGTGAAACATCACAAAGATAGGGGACTAGTTGTTTTACCCTAATCATATACTGATAATAATAAAAGGGAACTATTTATTTATAATTTATCTTCCCAAGAAATTCCATTAGAAGATGGTTGAGTAATAAATTACTTTCCAATTATCTAATAGTGTAAATGTTGATTTGAATAAATCTAGGTAGGGGATCATTCGTAAGATACCTTTGAGCATTTTACACATGGAATACACAAAATTGAAACATTTGCATTAAGTGGGAAAGGTCATGGTTCAATATGGCCTATGAAAGGATCAATTTAGGTATTAATATCCAAGGAATACCATCAGGAGTACTCTTGAGAGGTTTGGAAACAAATTTAACATTAGATATGAACATCATTAGTTTAAACATGAACCCATATTTTTTAATGTTAAAGATGACACGGATTTCATAATAAATATGAGAAAGGTAGGCATGTAAATTATATGAGTTTAAAGGATCTAATATGATCATATTATTACCTAAGAATATGTGAAGAGGATAGATAATGAGGATATAGCTTCACCATAGTTCCAAATTTTTACTCCATAAATGGAAATAATCACAACTATGGAGATTGATCAACAAATCAGGTATAACATCTTTAGGGGTCTCCCCAGACCTCCAGATGTTACCACCCCTTAGTTTACATATAACATAGGAATATCCATATTTATTGGAAATATAATGTGATCATTTATTTCTCTACCCTTTTCTCTATTATCAACGATGGAATAAGTAAGTATTCCTTCTTATTTTTTTAAATTTATTATTTTTTTTACATTTCCATCACTATCTACTACTATTCCTACAACACTAGTTTCACTACCCACTACCTTGAAATCCATGTTAGTTATTCCTTATATTGTGGTTCCATCTCAATTTCCTACCACCAATACTACTATTGAGTCACCATGTACACTCCATATGCCTCCACCATCATTCACTACTCCATCTACATCCATATATTCAATGGATTGACACTATTACTACTATTTCCTCTATGTTATCTTATAAGAGAAATGGGAGGAATCCAATAGTATCTCCTATAATATTTGTTGACACACAAGAAAAGATAGACCTACAAAATACTCAGGTGCTCCAACATGTCTGATTTATACAAAAATAAGGTATAAAAAAGAAATAAGTTGGCATTTAGAGGAACAATTTCAAGTAGTGAAATAAGGCCAAGACAAAGAGGACAAATATAAAAAACAACATAATAAATTCCAACAATTACTCATGTAGCTACAATAGTTAACACTGTGACAAGTATTGATATGCTAGTGCTAATAGTATCAAATATTAGTCAAGGTGGTAATTATCTTTATACTTCCACAAAGGCTATTGTTATTTCACTATTTATAATAAGGTTACTTATTATTCCATTACAATTAGAAAATTTCCCCTCAACCCTAGTGACACATTCATTTATTACTACCACTTATCCATAAGCTGCTAGAACATAGGCACATTTTAAAGAATTAGTCTCCTCTTCCAATTTTGACATACATTATTTACCATCAAGTTGATATGCCCAATTGGGTATGCTAATTTATCAAGTCACTTCCACATATTCTTCCATAGTCTATAAATATAATAACTTAGACAAGATGATGTATATCATTAATATACCCTCACAAAGAAAAGACATAGTGAGGAGGAGAGATATTCCTTCCTTTACTAATCCATCAATTCCTTATCCTTCCATTCAATCCCCTTGGGCACACATGCTTCCACTAGGAAATTACACACTTTGCACTAGCATATCAGAGTGTCATTGGTATTTAAAAATATAGTCAATCTAGCATTTAATACCTCTAATATTATCCACAAAACTTATTTGTAAGCTACCCCAATTATCTATAAGGTCTATCATTGAATATGAGACAAGAAATATAGATTTTTACTTATGTTATTATCTATAAAAAATGTTGGAAGAAATAAAACATGAAAATATTCTTGTGGGTATAATGTTTTGTCCTTCCCATCAACTAACTACTCAGTCTCAATTTATGTGGTATGTAATGGTGTAAACATCAAAGCAGCTCACTTTTTTTACACTTCCAATCATAGTGACACTAGTTCCCATGTTCAATAAAACTAAAATTTTAGTAGGAACAAGTATAATTATGACAAAATATAGTTGTAACTATAGTTATAAGGACCCAATATATGAACATACAAGCTTCATATTGTGAAGTGTCACATCAGCATCAACACCATAGGTAGTCTTTGAGTATCATTGCATGCCTGAGTTAAGACTCAAGTACTTTGGAAATTTTTGTATTTGATAATTAATTTTTGATAAAATAACTATATTAATAATACACATTATAAACATGCATGAGATGCATGAATTATTTACATGGCATTATTATAGAAAATGTAAAATTACACTTTTCTTGAAGGGTGAGGTATCCCCATCCCAAGGATATTTATACTTGTATCCTCTCCATTCTAAAGGTAGGATAATTTTGTAATTAAGGTGAATAATAAATTATGTTTATTATTACGCAAGTTTTTATTTATGTGTTTTTGTCTTCCAAATATTATGCCTAATAGAGAAAGTTCCATTAAACTAGTATTTCATTGATTTGGGTTATGTAGAAGTAAATTTAATATAGGTATTTATATTTTTTTATTATATATTTTTAATTTTCATTGTTCATTAATTATAATCTCTTGGTAATAGAGGATGTTCCATATTAATCTATCATTGGAAAAAACCTTTGATTATGAATGTTGAATGTATTATATCTATTTCCTTTGGCTCCTAACTCTATTTGTGTGTCTTGTGTGTTGATATAAAATTACTATAGGCATATTTTTGTAATCACTTGTAAAACCCATAACATAAAAAATATTTGAGTCACAACCCTTCTTTCCTACCCTATCTTTCTCTCCCTTTATACCTTTTGTTTATCAAGTCCACCTTAGTTTAGAACCAACCCATATACTTTTAGTAAAATTTGAGTTTATTTTAGACCATATATCATTAGAACCATATAATCTAAATAAACCTTTGCTCACCACTATTAATTGATCCTAAAACATTAGACGCTAGTTCATAGTATTTTGTTATTTTCTTAAAACACACACCAATATGAACTCTCTTTGGAGATAGAAGGAGGGAATTTTTTGTTTCTTAATAAAGATCACTTTATTTTCACTAGATATACCATATGAATATTAATAAGGTATAATTCTAAAATTAGTCTACTAGTCTCACCCTTAAATATCCATAGAAGACTTAGGTCATAAAAAGGCACCTAAAGGGGACACCAGACTCAGTCTTATTCCCCAATCATATTTTTCAACTTATTTCATGTACAATGGCCCTAAACTAGTTATATGGTTATGCTATTGTTAAAATTAGATATATCATGATTTTATAATAAATATAAATAATTTTATTCCTTACTTTTCTCCCTTTGGAGGAAGGACTATCAAATAACACATAAAGTATTTCAAAACTAGCTTAGGTTTATTAAACATAGTCCATGAATATATGGAATGAATACTTTTCAATTTTTACATTAAAGGATGTTTTTTATGACTTGTTCCTTAACATAAAAAATGAATCAATTACTTCATGGTACCAGTGTTATAGTACATTTTTGGCACAATTTTGACAAGTCACTAGCCTCATGTATCATCTATAAAAAAAATTAAAGCATGTGGAGATAATATAATGCACCTATTAGAGCCTTTAGTGCTACATTTTAGAACATGTATAGCCAATTATATGTTGACTACATGCCCAATGATGTTTTGGCCCTTGATATGTAGAAAAATGTTATAGAATCTATGACTATAGTATTCTTGTGTAGATCACTAGACATCACTAAAATATCACTAGACTATTATGATGTTATCAATATATAAATATAGTTTAATCCCTGGTTAAAAGCACTGGATATTCCCCATATTGGTCCAAAAAATTTCCCAACCCTCAATCTTATTCCAAATTCTAATAATAATGATGTGGCCCATAACCAAAACCAAGTATACACAAAGTTACATTTTTCTCATGTTCCACCTAACTAGAAACCTTAGTTTTTTAAATAATCTTGTGTGATCACGTAATCATCAAATTAATAACCAAGACTTGGTCCCAATTAATACTATTATTATATAGGGTACTACATTTGATTATAAAAGAACATAATTATATGTTATTCATCGAATGGAGTAGAAACTTAACAATGAGTTTGTGAGCATGCTAAAATATTAAGGAAATACTATAAAATAAACATCTAATTATAATTTAAAATTTTAGATGAATAATATAACCATTAATATTCATAGTAAAAAATATAAGTCATAACATAACAATCTTGTTGAGATAAATATATGTGAGGTAGCCTTGCCCAAATAGTGAAGAGTCAAGACTACTACACAACATGATGAGATAAACTATATAGATTTATGTATAGCCTTTGATATTTATTATAAATATATAGAAAGGTATTACATTTTACCAAATCATCCTTATTAATCTATAACTACTTCCTCTATTTCATCCAACACTACAATGATATTTGAGGCATATGAATTCTCATTCCTAGTCAAGGATACAAATGAACCATAATATAATATAAATGAGATCTATGATTTTCATCAGTTATATAAAAATAATTATAACCTAATAAGTATTATAATAGTCTCTCGTGACTTCCATGTCTCAAAATAATAATTTAATTATTCATCTAGATCCAAAAGCTAACAATAATCCACCTCCTGTTAAAGTAAATGATTAACAATAGGTTATTAATTTGTATAACATAAGTGAACACAATATCATTGAGGATATGAATAAAATTAAAACAAGTACTACCCTTTATTAACTATCTTATATTACTAAACAAACATAATTATTATTAAAAGAATTGACCAAGAAGCCATGTACTGATAAATTCAAAGATGCACATATTAATGTGGTTGTTCACTAAGACAAACCTGAAGAAATAACTTTTTATTGAATTTAAAAATGTTTGGAAATAAGGTGCATAATTTTATGGTAGAATTAGTGTATTCATCCAACATCATGCCTAATTTTTTTTACAGTAAATTAAGGTTGACTAAAAACAAGTCCAAAATATTAATCTTGTAGCTAGATAAGACTGCAGTCCTAATATTTGGGGAGTTACTAAATGTTCACATACAACTTTATTTTGACACACATGTATTTTATATATATATATATATATATATATATATATATATATATATATATATATATATATATATATATATAGACATTCTTGAGCCTTATGGCTTATTCTTGATGTCATTCATTTAAGACCCTAAATGGTTATATGGCTACTAATATTTTGCATATGTGGTTGCCATAGAAGGGGGTATAAAATCATATTTTATTGGAGAAGAATCCAAAGATGAGATACCTAATTAAGTAATAAAACACCAATAATTAAAATTTTATCTTTTCTTTATCTCATGTAAGTCTCTACACATTTACTATAAAACATGGATCATATGAATAAGAATTTCAAGGTAATTGACAATTATAGACCTTATAATTTTGTGGTTCTCATTACAATAAATGATCAGTAATGGTCATAACACTAATGAATCCATAGGTGAGTAAATACCTTAATAAATATAGGTTATAGCTCACATACACTAATAATGAAACTAAATATGCAACTCTAATTTTAGGCTTCCAATTCACATTGAAGAATAATGTCAAATATTTAATGCTACTTTGATATTTATATCTAGTTTTCAATTAGATTAATATCAAATATTGGTGAAAGTTTTCATAATTTATAAGGTATAAACATAGATTCATGGACTTGATTGATTTATTTGAAGCATTCAATATCAGAACCATTCACAGGGAGGAAAACTAGATAACACGTTCACTAACATAAAATACTAATTTAGCACCACTTAAAGAGTCAAAAATTCATAAATTTTATATGAAGTTGGTTCCATGTAACTTAGTCCTTGATAATGTATAAAATTTTTATGTGGTTGATGATCAAAATGTTTTATAGTTTATGAGTAATTATGAAATTTAAAAATCTCATATAAATGAAGAAAAGGATTTTGTTATCATAAACATAGAATAATTAGGATATGATGGCATCTCATAGCCAAAAAAATAAAATACCCATGGGGATGATGTCACTGGAAACTATTTTTGATATGGGTCCTTAATATGAAAGATAGAAGCAGTTCAAAATAGATGATGTATACAATAATTATAAATTATATAGCACCTCAATATTCTATACTTAAAAATTAATTATCATGTTTGTAAAATTCATTTTTTAAGACCTTCATACTACTTAAAGGATCACATCTACTATCTCTTAAACCCATTTATTATCTCTTAATATTTCCAGTATCATTTTGATAGCCTTGACATTATATCATACATATACTTTTATAAACCTAATTATCTTTTGTCTATGCGTGTTTTGGACATGGACCTATTTTTTAGCTACCTAGACACTTATTTCCCAATTAAACACCTATGTCGATGTTTTTTCTATTATAATGTAAGTGTCTAGTTCCCTAAAATCATAAAATTTACAAATGAAATGTATATATATGGTTGGGATAAGTCATTTAATGAGATACATTCTCAAAAAGTATTGCTATATATGCATGATCAATCATCATCCATTATTCACCTAGCATAGATCTAACACATCATAAGGCAACTTACCAAAATAATTGAATCAAGAATTCAAGTGAGTAAAGCTTCCCTGTTTTATCCTATTCTCATATTAGTCATATGGAAAACACATGTATAGCTCTAAATTACTTAAGTCTCATCTCATGAGTCATATTTTCCATGTTACAAATTAGGTCATTATTTTACTTGATTTCCACATATTGCATCCTTATGCACACAAGACAACACATTAGGGTAGTACTACATTAGTTTGAGGTCCTTTTAAAATTAGTGGTTATGTTGGTAAAACCTATTGATAGAGGGTTATTTTGGGATAGCTCAACATTGTGAACCCACTAACCCATTTTCCCAAGGTCATTATGAATATGAAGAGTTAGATTTTTGATGATTTGACAAGAGTGATAACCTATGATCTAGATTTAAGAAAACCAAATTGAAGAAGAAATATATCCCAATATAATATAGTTGGTTGCATCCATATCTAGTAGGTGTTCTACTTAGGAAATTTTAATCTAGGTTAAATGGAAGCATCAACATAACCATCATATGTTGATACAAGTATTTGAGGTCACAAAGGTCAAATTTATAAATCTAAAAATTGATCTAGAATCTAGATCTAATCTATTTCCATCCTATTCCACATTAGATATAATCCACATATCAGTCTAGCTAAGTAACCTTGTTTTCATTTCATTACTATATCAAACACTAGTTATACTTACTGTATTTAACATATATCAATATTTTAATGAGATATTATTATACTTATATCACAATAATATAGAATTATCAAAATAGTTGTAATTATTAATATATCTTAGTATATAATTCTTAAAATATAGAATTATTAAAATATTTGACAAATGGATCTTTAGGGTTAGCTCGACATTGTGAACCCACTAACCCATTTTTCCCAAGATCACTATGAGGTTGACCTTTGATGTCACACAAGATTTCTTAGGAATATTAGATCACTAAGAGATATGATATTTGTACTTAATATTATTTTTATGACTATTTTTAAAATGTTCAACTTTATATAAAAAAGGGTTAAAATTCATTACTATTTTATTCTTTCAAGTATAAAATAATATAATCTAAAATATTTTAATGGTGGTATATACCATCCATTTAATAATTTCCATCATTATACCATTTCAAGAGATGAGTTTCTCCATATTAATGAAGATATAAAACCTTTATCTTTATTTGATCATGATAAATTTAATTAAATCCATATATATATCATGTAATATTTGAAAACTAGTCATAAGTTGATATTCCTTCAAAAAAATTGATTTAAACCCATGAAATTCTAACATTCCCAAAAACTATCTACTTTATCAAGGGTGATGATTTTAATTTCCCTTCATTTGACATTGAATTTTTTTGAAAGGTTAATCAAGACATCATGGCATATTTACCAATCATATTTAAAAACCAAGAATAAATAATCATTAAAAACCGAAGGTGATAAAATATCCTAATGTTCTAATATCTTTAGATGATATACTAAGTGTACAAAAACGTCAATATCTAATACAATTACAAAAGTATCATAAATCAATTCTCAATTTTCACTTATTATCCATGAGGATGATTGATTGATGATTCCTAGATTCAAAACTAGTGGTGGATTATAACCAATGATAATAACTTTAAAAAATACAAAAATTCACAATAATTATATATTATATATGATGTGTACTATTGGGGAACTTTAAAATTAGTTATTTATATTTTAAATTCAAATGTATTTCCATAATACTAATGCACATTTTACCTCATTAAAAAATGAACCACTTACACAATGTTTACTTGACTATCATTACCTAATAGGTTTTAAACTACCTAATTTACCTATCTTTTGGTGTCACAATGATCCATATACACTCATGATTAATTAAATACATTGTTTTGGTTAATGGGAAAATGATGAGAAATTATTACTAAATGTATTTCATATGAGCATTCCCAATGAGTCTCACACTTGGTTATATATCCTTCTTAAGAGTTACTTAACTTAGTTCTCACAATTGAAAGATGTTTTATTCATGAATTTCAATATCCACAAGGTTATAAAACATACATTGGAAATATTTTCATAATTTAAAATAGAATGATAATGAATCCATTGAATATTATGCCATTCATTTCAAAATTACCTCATATGAGTTATCACTTATACCTTCGAATTTGGAATTACAATTCATTTTTATTAGAGGATTCTTTTCCCAACTAGAGGAAAGAGCATCACATAAATAATATGAATCCTTTTACGTATTTGTATGTGGATGTGCATAGAAATTATTCATTCATAATTTCTCATCTAAATAAGGTCAACAGTTCTCTTTCCAAATGCAAAATTTTAATACGACATGTGAAAGAGGGAGATGAATAACTAAATGAGCATTATGAATAAAGATTTGGTGTTTTCATACCACACCTAAATTAGGGAGATGAATAACAAAATGAAAATTATGAACAAAAATTTGTGTTTCTAACCTTTTTATGGGATATTTAATAAATTTAATAAATATGGGATTAATAAAAGGTCAATACTTTATGTAAACACCCCATGTTGACCGATAGATAAATAATCCACACCAAAAGGATTTAAAAATAACATTCCTTATGGGTGGTGATTATTTTTGGCATAACCATACTAATCTTACACAAACCTAAATAACTTATAATGTAAGACATTTTTAATAGCTTGGATTTAATCTAAAATACCTACAAAAAAAGGATGTTGGAAAGACTTCTTTGGAAATATCATCATACCAATTATTTGTAGGCATAAATCAATTCAAGCAATGGTTTAGGTTATGCCTAAAAAATCACCATATACATCTATATTGGAAACTCTTTGGTTATTTCAAATGGAAGATGAAATTAACCAAAACTAGCAAGGTATATAATTTTATTATGATGGAAAATTGATCCATATTCTAAATTATAACATCAGTTCTTCTACTTCACATGTAAATAATGAAGATAAACATGTTATGAAACATTTATATTTATCCAAAAATGATTTAAACAATGAAAATGATCCAACATAATGTTTCAAGGTGTAATATTATCAAAATAATAATAAAAATATATTAAAATAACTCCAAATATTCAAAAATGTTCTCAGTATTACATGTTCTATTAGCTCCTTGGAATCTATGTTATTGGTTTCATGTTGGTAGATGGCATATCAATACTTTCCTATATACATGTGTTAAACACATCATTTGAGTGTGATATAAACATACATAAATACATGATATAGTATTATAATACATATTTTTGGCCTTCCTTCCACTCATATCATATAAAAAATGGGGCATTTGATTCTTTCATATTCATACACATAGGTTATACGGTTATATGATTACTTTCCATTATCATGTTTGAGATTATATACATACACATGCCTTTATTCATGCTTATATATTTTATAGTGTATTTGATATGTCATTTAATTCTATGGACTAGTATGTTATGTTTATGTTGGTTTATATCTTTCATGCATTATTTTATCCATTTCCTTGAGTGTCTTGACTTGACTATTTGAGCATTTGAATATACACCATTTTTTATATCCATATTTCCTTTATTTGATTTTTTGAAATTTTAATATGTCATTCCTTTTTGTATTGACATTTGAATGTGTCATGCTTACTTTTAGGGAAATATGACTAAGACATGTCCATTCAATTGTGTGATCCTTGAACATGCCCCTCATTTTTTGTCTCCCTGGTCCATTGTATTCAATTTTATTTTGAGTTCTATTTGTGTGTATGTTTTATTTATTATTGATCTTGTACTGTTATTATCTAAAAATTTCCATGATTTATTTCATGCATCATAGGACATGATGTCATCACATTTTGTGTGATTCAATGATATATCTACCTAGACATGTGTTATACATATAGTGCATGGTTTATACATATATTATATGATTATATTATCCTTTTAATGTAAGGTAACTACTATTTTATACATAACCTCACCTTAAAATTGGGTATATCAATGATGAAATGCCATAGATGCATTGATTCCACATTTTTCATAGTTTACAAATCTAAATATATATTGGGGGTGTGTTATGGAAACATTTTATCCATGCTTATATCAGCTCTTAGTTTCATATTATAGTGGGGGAAATTCTTAAAACATGTTCTCCACACTTATATAGTTGTAAATTGGCCACAAAAATAGTTATATGATTTAGATATACATTTTTGGTATAATTCTATACATTGGTACCATTATTATACCCAAGTTTCATCATGATACATATAAATGTAAAAATGCTATGAAAATGTCACTTAAATTTCAAAATAAAAATTAGTTTTATATTTACAAATATTTCTATAGGATTTAGTTTACTAGGTTAGACTATTAGGGATTGTTATTGAGCTAATCTATTGTAGTAATTGTTTCACTTTTTATATGGTTGAGGTGATTAAATAATTAAATATTTCTAATTTTATAGGTTGGACTTAAACACATAATCCAAAATCACTTTATTTATAGTGTGAGTTAACTTGGATCAATTCATGCTCACTAGGTTATAAGTATGATTGGGTTGCATGATTGAGCTAATCTCAACTAGATGGTGGCAATTCACCTTTTTGTAAAGGTTGGGGGAAAGTTATCATCTAAGATATATATATATATATATATATATATATATATATATATATATTCAATTATAGGTTTTATTATTTTCATAATATTAAATTTAAAACTTCATAATAAAACATCTCTTTAAATCAAATTTCCTAAAGGAAAAATGGTTGCATCAATACATAGGTGTACTCCTAACTTTTCTCTCTTTAATTTCAATCATTTCAAACTATTTCAATTTTATATTATATGCATTGATTATATATGATAACATTATTTAAATTCTAGGTTATTCACCAAAAATCACTTAGGTGGGACTCATAAAAATATAAGGAGTACTATACACACCAAGGTATGTCTTATTTTTCCTTTAATATACCATTTCATAACTTGACTAAAGGGGATAAATGACAACACTAAATCTGAATTTTTTAACACATTAGTGTTGCATACTTAGAAAATACTTCTCATGGTTGTGCCATTCATTTCCTAAGACTTTCCTACTACCAAAACTATCTCACCCTATCTCTTATGCCTATTACTTATCTCTTAGTCTAACCAATGTTATTATAATGATTCATACCTTCTATCATACTCAAAATTCTATAAATATGATTATATTTAATCTCTGTAAGTTCTAAACCAATGTGTATTTTCTATCTACTCAGACACTTGCATCTTAGTTAGATGCCTATGTTGATGCTAGTGTTCTATTATAACACAATTTTTTAGTACCCTAAAGTCATCAAATTTTCAAATGAAATGTATATCTATAGTCAACCTAAGTTATTAAATTCAATATAATATACAAAGGGATTGGTATATATACAAGGTTAATCTTCATTGATTCTTCACCTACCATAGATGCAACTACTCAGAAGGAAAATTGCCAGAAACATTAAATCAATAATTCAAGGGAAAAAAGATTTCCTATTTTCTCCTATATACATGGTAGTCATAGAGTTAACACATCTACAAGTCTAAAGTATTGAAGGAGCAGTCCATGAGTCATATTTACTAGGTTACAAAATAGGTCACTATTGTCATTTATTTCTACATATTGTACCATAATATACAAACAAACCAACACATTAAAGGAGTATTAAAATAGTCTACATCCCTCTTTGAAGTAGTGAGTATGTAGGCAAAACCAACTTATAGAGGGGTATTTAGGGTTAGCTCAACAAGATAAGCCCTTTTTTCTCAAGGTCATTATGAAGATGAAGAGCTAGGATTTTGATGAGTTGACAAGAGTGATAATCTTTGATCCAAATATGAGCTCACTAGAGTGAAGGTGAAAATGACCTAAAATATTATAGGTGGTCAAATATAGATCTAGTAGGTATTATTTACACGACACCTCTATCAAGGTTAGATAGAAGTATCGACACAACCATCCAAGGTTGATGTAAGTGTCTGAGATCACATAGGTAGTATTTATAGAATCTAAGGACTAATCTAAAATCCATATCTCATGTACTTATATCATGTTCTATATTAGATCTAAATATTCACAATAATCTAGATAAATAATCTTGTTCCAATTTCATTCATATATCAATCCTTAATTTTACTTATTATTTTTAACATATATTAATAATTAAATTTAGAGTATCATTTATCTATGTTTGTGACTAATTGGCCTAATATAGATATAGTATATCACCCTTGTGCCCTAGGTTATCTCTATGATTTTAATCCTAGATTCCTTAATCTATATTTTAGGGTTAAATAGATGAATCTAATTTTTCTAAAGTAAATCTAGGAATTGATGATCATCCACAACATGTAAACATTGGATTCAATGGATCTAAATATAAAAGTTAGAAATTAAAGGACTTGTTGACTGAATATAAATATGTAATTGTTTATACATATGAATATCTAAAGGTTTTTGATCTTAGAGTCATAACTCATACTATACCCATCTCATAAGGGTGTAAACCATTCAAGAAATATTAGAGAGTAGTGAACCCAATTTTAGAGCCTCTCATTTAAAAACAAGTGCATAATTTATTAGATGCCAAGATTATGTTACCAATAAAGTAATCCACTCAGGTTACCAATATAGTATCTATTGGGAAAAATAATAGTGAGATCAGACTTTGTGTTGACTTTATAAATATGACCTAAGCCTCAAAAAATGATAATTATCCTTTGAAATCTTTAGATAAAGTAATTTATATGGTCAATGGGTCATAAACGATTTCCTTTTATGAATAATTTTTAGGCTATAATCAATTATTGGTAGAAGCTGAAGATAGAATGAAAACTACTTTTACCACCAAGTGGATAACCCTTGTATATAAAAGGATTCATTTTTGCATGATAAATGTAGGATTGAGCTTCCAGCATGCCATGGATTTTTAATATTAAGGACTCATTATAAAGTGTATCATCATATACATGCATGCCAACCAATTTTTTAAAGGATTGATCTGATCATTATGCTTACTTACATAAAGTGTTTGATAGGTGTTAAAGTTATGGAATATCATTAAATCTAAAGAAGAGTGTATTTGGAGTTACAAAAGTAAATTTTTTGGGCCATTTCATTACTAAATATGGAATTTATATTTACCCAGGGTGATTTCAATCAATCTCAAAAATACCATATCCTAATAGCAGAAAATATCTTAAATATTTCTTTGTAAAAATAAACTTTGAATCAAAATTCATTTTAGGATTCATAGATATTTTGAACCAATTGAATGTTATGGTGAAATAAGATGAGAAAACTAAGAGGACAATCAAATCTATAATAAAATTTTAAGATATTAATACTACCATCACTCAATATACAATATTTATCATCCCTAAATTCACCGAAGATTTATTCTTGTATTCATTTACATCATAACATACTATATTACTAGTACTCACACATAAGGTAGATGATAGTGAACATTTGATTACATTTATGAGCTCTAGTTTTAAATATGTAGAACTAAAATATTCCAAAATAGACATGAATATTTATGCTATGGTTAAGGTACTAGATAAATTTAGACATTGCATTTTGTGTAATAACACTTATGTCATTATCCCATACCTAGTTATAAAATAAACACTTGGATAAAATGATCTAGGTGAGATAAGATGAAAATAAATGGCTATGTTTCTAGTGTTTGATCTTGAATTCAAATATACTATATTGGTTAGATGATAGGGTATTATTCAATTCACGACTAAAATATATGTACACATATATCAAAATAATCAATGAAGTGGAAATAACTAGTGGTGACTGGTAGACCCAGATCATTCACTACCTACTAATATATGCATGCCCTCCTAAAATAAATTGAGAACAAAGATGAGAACTCAAACTCAAGTTAACTCATTACATGATAAAAAAATGAGAATTTTATTTAAAAAATATGATGTTAGTTATTTAATCTATGTATCAAAAATAAGTAGAAAACATACAAGAAAATATCCATTAGAAGATTGTTAGTGGACATCCTTATAGAAATTCTATATCTCACAAAATTCTAAAGGATGGGATACTACTAGCTTACCCTATTCAAATATGTTCACATTAATTTTATATAATGCCATCATTACCAAGTATTTGACAGAAGATAAATACATGCAATGATGCCTTTGTAACCTGTAAATGAAGGATGCCATTTTACACAATTGGGTTTAGATTTTGTGGGATTGATTAATCCCATGGGAAGCAAATTTTTTTAATTTTGATAAATTACTATATGAAATGGATTGAGGATGTAGTAATAAATAATTTTAGAGCCAAACAATTATTATGTTTCTTGAATAAAATATATTTACTACATTTAGAACCCTAGTTTCTTTAGTATGTGACAATAGTCTAGAGTTCTAGTCTATAGATTTTACTAAATGGGCCTATAACAATCAAATTATCATTAAGTTTTATTAAAAAAATTATCCATAAAGAAATATAGTTTTAGATTCTACTACTAGAAGTTTTGTGGATTCCATAAAGAAGTTAATAGAACATAAATGAAGGGAATGGCATCCATTTTTGAAGTATGCATTGTGGGTAGATAAAACACAACACAAATAAACCCTCAAAGCTTCCCCTTTTATATTAGTTTATGGACAATAGTCTATGTTTCCCATTACTCTTAAACTAGTAAAGTATCAATTCATGCAATACTATATGGTATTAAATGAAATAATTTAGTTAAGATTACTAGACATTTTCTAATTGGAAGACACATAATCTGATGTCTTCAAAACTTTAGAAAACATTGAGATATTATAAATACATGGTTAAATAAAAGATAAAAAAAAGTTTTTTTGAATTTTAGACTTAGTTTTCATATGGGATAAAGAACTTGAAAATAAAGGACAACATGATAATTTCACTTCCTTATGCATTGGATAATATCAAATGTATAAAACTCTATGTAACATTTTTTTTTCTTTAAAATAGCTCAAAGGTAATGATTTAGATTTTCTAGTGAATAGGTACTTTTTGAAACATTATTTATTTCCTTTTCCAACTATATCCATCTCATAATGACACTAATTTCTACCTTAGTGAAAGTATTATATTATATTTATAGCTTTATTATATTATATTTCTAGTTTTCTTAGATTATATTCACACTTTCTATTGTGAATTTCTCACTTTTGTAGGATAGTTTTCTTTTTTTGGCATTTCCTAATTTTTATTGTAGTTGTTTTATTTAAATCCATAATGATCCAATGATTTTATGATTTCATAAAAATTATCCTAACAAGGGATGGTCAAATCACATTCAAAATTTATGTGTAGATTATTCCTAGAGCATGTCAAGTCCTTAGATCAAGGTTTGTATCATATTTGAGCAAACATTTATCTGAATTGAATAGGTTTATTAGACTATTGGAATTTTATTTTATGTTTTGATACATATTTTAGAAATAATTCTATTTATATATTATTAACTTCACATTTACATATTTAAAACTTGTGTGAGAGAAAATACACACTAATTAAAGTCAAATCACGAATAAAATATTAAAATTAAGGTATATTCCATTCCAGTTTACACAACCAATGTTGTTTCCCAACCCTTCTTCCAAGAAAGTTTCAAAAGAAATAAAAAATAAATTCATGGATTAAGGGTTAATAAATTAATCTATAACAATGATATGAATGCTTGGATGGAAGTAGATAAATGCTTAGAGAGGAATAATAGTTATCTATATCAAGGTTATGGATGCCTAGATGGTAGAAGAACAATGCCTAACTCCCCATATTTTAGTATTTAAATATTAGTATTTTTGAGAAAATAAGATCAATACAATCTTCATATTTTCCTATCCCTTTGTTAAAACTCTCATAACGAGGGGGAAATAATATTTAAAAGATCACACACAATCAAAAGTTTGAGAAGGGTTGTTATGTTTTCTCATTACATTTCAAGTCTCTTTCAATTTTATTAATTACTTATTTATTTTAGGTAAATTTTGAAGTTATATATTAAATTTAGTGGGATTATTACTCGTGTATATTCTAGTAATTTACCCAAATGACCTATATGATTATTCATTTCCCTAAATGGTATTTTTACTCATGTATGTTTGGTAGTAATCAAAAGGTGAAGGAAAAAATGGGACACACTTTATCACCTAACCATTTTAATCATTTGTTAGTGTGGGGGAGGAATGGTGAATGCAATTCACCACTTCAAGATTCTCACCCTCTCTCCTCTTTTTTCATTGTAAATGATTTTGGTGAGTGTATTTATTAATAATTCATCCTCATCTCCAAATTATTACCAATGTTGGATTAATGCAATTATAACTCGATACTTTATTTTTTAATGTTGATTTGAAGGCTTCCA
The DNA here is from genome assembly GCA_037957365.1 of Torreya grandis. Classification (NCBI taxonomy): domain Eukaryota; kingdom Viridiplantae; phylum Streptophyta; class Pinopsida; order Cupressales; family Taxaceae; genus Torreya; species Torreya grandis. The sequence goes on from JARHVA010005975.1 coordinate 578,626, forward strand.
TGAGAAATTTTAATTAGATATTAATTTTAGTGGTATTTTTTTACTTTTATATATTTTATTAATTTACCTAAATGACATCCATGAGTATTCATTCACCTAAATGATATATTTTAATAATTTATTTTTTGTAATATTAATAAGGTAATTGGAGGAATGAGACCCACTTTAATACATAACCACTCTAAGTATCTGTTATTAGGGGATGAATGGTGAATGTAATTCACCAATTTAATATTATCAACCTCTAACATATTTACCCATTGGAAAAGCTTTTGGTGAGTGTAGTGATTAATAATTCATCTTTATCTCCCAATTATTACCATTATGAGATTAACCCAAACATAACTCAATCATGTATTTTTAATGTCAATCTGAAGGCTTTTAGGGATAATTTTAATTAGATATTAATTTAAGTGGGTTTTTTTTCACTTGACTATATTTTAGTCATTACCATAATGACCTCCATGAGTGGTAATTTATCCAAATGGCATTTTTACTCATATGTTTTGGTAATAATCATAAATTAAGGGGAGTAATGGGACCCCCTAAATAGTTTTTGGTAATAATCATAAGGTCATGGGAGAAAGGGAATCTACTTTAGCACACAACCTCTATAATAAATTGTTTGTAGGGGGGTGAATGGTTAATGCAATTCACCACTTCAAGTATGACACTCTGTCCTCTTTCCACATCGGCAAAGCTAATAATGAGTGTAGTACTTAATAATTCATCCTCATAATATAATCATTAATAATATGTGATTAACCCAATTACAATCCAATCATGTATTATTTATGTTAAGTTGAAAGCTTTCATGATCAATTTTAATTAGATATTCATTTTAGTGGGATTTTTGTTTGGTTATTCACACATATTTTTGGTAATAATCAAAAGGTAAAGGGAGCAAGGGGACCCAACTTAACACACAACCACTATAATTTTTTTTTATTAGGGAGAGGAATGGTGAATTTAATTCACCACTTTGAGATTCTCACCCTCTAGCCTCTTTCCCCACTAGCATCACTTTTGGTGACTGTTGTGATTAATAAGCAATCCTCTTCTCCCAAATATTACCAATGTGGAATTAACCCAATTACAACACAGTCAAGTATTTTTAATGTTAAGTTGAAGGATTTCACAAGAAATTTTAATTATATATTAATTTTATTCAAATTAATTAGATATTAAAAAAATATCACTAAAATTAATATCTAATTAAAATTGCTCACAAAATCCTAAAAATTAACATTAAAAATACATGATTTGGTTCTAATTGGGTTAATCAAAATTTGTTAATAATTTGGAGATGAGGATACATGTTAATAACTACACTCAATAAAATCTTTTAAAATGTGGAAATAGGTTAGAGTGTGAGATGTTTGAAGTGGTGAGTTACATTCACCATTCCTCCCCATACTAACAAATGATTACAATGGTTGTGTGCTAAAGTGGGTCCCCTTAGTCTTCATACCTTATGATTATTAAAAAAAAACATGAGTAAAAAATATCATTTAGTTAATTGAATAGAATATACATGATAAAAAGAATCCCTAAAATTAATATTTGATTAAAATTGCTCATGAAATCCTTGAACTTAACATTAAAAGTATGAAGTTATGAATGATCAAACCAAGATTTTGGGTTCTCAAATACTCTGGATCATTTTATGATTGAGTCACCATTTTTTGTGACCAAAAAACACTAAATTCAAACATTTTTATATGAGGACCCACTTTCCATTCAAATCTTCATGATCATGTCTTATGTATTGCATGTTCATGTCTAGTTTGCATGAAAATGACTTTGTTTCCTCAATGGGTATTTAGTTTTTTTTTAATTTTGATGAGAATAATATTAAAATTTTAATGTTTTAAAGGTCTATTTTTGTATTTTAAGGTATGTTGAATCTACGATAGAATATCTTTTGAGCTAATATCATTGACTTCATTTTAAAATTTTGTAACTATGATTATTGGAAGGCGAAAATGTGTTTGTAATTGAAATTTTTTTATATATAATTAATTCCTTTTAAATTTTAATAGTATGGATTAATTGGATATGGATATGATTTTTTTGTTATTTACGAATCCAATGTCTTATTCAAGTGTTTTTAATGCCTAAATGTGTAGGCTAGTTGGACATCTTGAGATATTTAAATTTGCCTTCATCTAGAATCCTTGCCCATGATTTAAAAAAAAACACTTCTAAGTCTACTCTTCATATGTGTTAGCATGATTAAGATTCACATCTCAATATTTTATATACATGGCCTACATGTTGAATACATAGTAAAAAATTATTAGGAACCCAAGCAAGCAAGATAATGTCATGTGTCTTCATCCAACTATTTATCAACCAATGGTTATTTGCATAATGGATTAATTTATCTAAGTATCCACAACACCATATACCATCATCTTGACATAGCCACACTTATCCATTATTGACATGACCTTATACCATTTTCAAATATTTAATACCTTTAATATGAGAGAGATTACTCGGTGCATCATAATCTTGGTGACTCATGGCCTACATGATAAAATTGCATAGTTAAAATTTGAATACCACCTAGAGTAGCATGGGGCATCCATGTGGTGAGATATTATTCATTCATAGTATGTTTAGTAAATAATATATTTTATAAGTCTTAGTAATCATTTGGATAAGATACATCCATCCACATGTCCTCATATCACTCCTCTATGACTAAATTCTATCTGCACAATAATCAAAGTTCATAGAATATTCAGATTAGCATGGACCATCCACATGTCACCATCTTGGGAACTAAAAATATTGAAGAACAAAATACATAGTAAGATTCCAATAATGTGATATCCATCCATGTTCCATAATCCTATAGATTTTTGGCTTGTTACATGAAGGTATATAGTCAAAATTTATTATCCATATGAATAATAGAGATATTTCTATGTGCCACAATATTAGTAATCCATCCCCAAAATAAAAAAGTACATAGATAATAGCCCTACACCAAGTGAATAATAAGAAATATTCCACGTGTATCTTTGAAAATAAATCAAGTTTAAAGACATGAAATCAAGACCTTAAATCATAAGAAAGAGACACTTATTATAGTAAGATGACTAAAGATATCAAATAAACATAAATAATCCATATGGATGTAATTTTAAAAACTAAAAATTCAAATGAAAGATAAATATATGAATCATAAAGATAAATTCATTGTCTATAATTAATTGGCATGAATTCAAAACTCAATAAATTCAAGCTTCAAGCCTATAAAAATATTATTAATATATTTGGATGTCATTATAGAATTTAACTACATTTCTATCAAATTATCTTGTGAAAGTTTTGATTTTGATCTTCCAACAATGAAAAAAACCCTAATTTTTATTTCATTAAAACATATTCTACATAAGTCTCAATGGCATATTTATCTTTTATTTCTCCTCTATCTACTTATTCCATTGATATAAAAATAGAGTTTATGTATATGGTGTTAGAAATAGTCATATTAGAAAACCAATTCCACATTATTTAGATGTTTGGGATAAGCTTGACGTAAACAAACCTCATAGGGAATAAAACTAGCTATCCACCCTCACAAAGAGATACATTGATGATTCACTATAAATCAAAATATGAGGTTTGCACAAAACCTTATCAAAATAATAGGAATTGCATTTCATCATCCTAATAAAAGATTTATTTTATAATGGTCAAATTTTAGGGAATATAATACATCATAGATGCAACATGGCCCTTCTTGATTATATTGGTGGTAGTGGATTTGAGAAATAATACTTAATCTATGTCCTTAAAATAACCTCTAACTATCCTCTCGTAGATGTGTTATTTTTTACCAGTAGAGTCTAGGATAAGTTGAGATAATAGAGCTTAAATCTAGAGAGTTTTGTAATCAATGGCCCTATTTTATCTATTCCCATCATCAAGTTCAAACAATGGATAAGAGAATATTTGGTACTACTAAATAGTTTGTATGGATTCCCTATAATTTTCTACATCCATGAAATATGTGATCCTTTGTTAGATATTATCACGAGTTCTAATATAATTTTAAGCCTTGGTAAGATTAATATTTATATTTTGGAGTTTCAAATGTTTAAGCCATAGAATTTAGCATATGGAAAATTTTATATGATGGCATATCTAGTGGATGCCAAGAATAACATAGTGACATGTCGTTAAATAATCCTTGGGATTCATCAAAGGAGTACCATAAAAATAGGATTTGTGAGTATTTTATCCTCTCACACATATATATTCATAAATAAAATCTAGTTGATACAAATGTGTTTTAACTAATGGTGTACAGGTCCATTTATGGATAGTCTATGCTTAGATTATCAGATCTAATTAAGAGAAGCATAAAAAATATGGTGGACTATCAATTTTACCCTAACAATATGGTGATAATAATTTAATGGACCTATGGGTAAGTGCATAAATATGGTGGAGAGAAAGGGGCCTACCCATGGATATGTTTTTTCTTGAAAAATGAAAAATCTTAATGTCTATAGATAATTTAGGATGCTGACACCAAAAAAATGAAGATGGTATAAGAACATGATTTTTTTCATTTGTATTTTAGTTTCCAAAACACTATTTTATTTAAAAAAATGGTTAATTATAACTACGTCAAACATGTTAAATATAAGGAGGAACCCCTATGTTTTGAGGAAAATATAGTAGATAGTTTGACACGCAACCCCTAATTTTTTGAGAATATTTTCATATTATTTTAAACCATTTGGTTAATATTTAAATAAGATCATATAGTTTGTGACCTATTTTTTAATAATTTTTCAATGGCTATTTTTTAATTTATTTTATAGGTAAATAGTTCCTAAAACTATCAAAAATAGATAGTCGACTGTGTACCCCCTAACTACCTAAAAATATGTTTTTTTAATGCATATAGAATTAGCCCTAGTTTATTAGTATATAACTATTTTTGCATTTGAATTAAAAAATACGTAAACATATATAACCATGTACATTAATTTCATGTAGAGGCCTAAAAATCCATAGATATAAATCAACATAGATGAAAACCTTAAATCTTTGCAAAATTTTAAAAAATCATAAATTTGGAAAGAGAAGAGAGTATTCATCATCTTAGTAATAAATTTATTAATTTTGTCATCAAAATTAATAGTAAATTTCATGATGTAAGTTTAATTTGATTATTTTCTATCAAATATCTTAGAGTCCTCTGTGTGTTGATAGGTCCAAGTCTTTGGCTAGAGAATCCAAGCCATCTCTCACCCAAAAGGCTTGTATTATAAATTTAAACATAATGTAACATGTACACAATAATGTGTGTATGTGATACATTTAGATATCACAAAAAACAAATTTAGTCTATGTATACATGTTTATATTTATCTATGTACCTGTTCACACACACACACACACACACACACACACACACACACACACACACACACACACACACACACACACACACACACACACACACACACACACACACACACACACACACACACACACACACACACACACACACACACACACACACACACACACACACACACAAACACACACACACACACACACACACACACACACACACACACACACACACACACACACACACACACACACACACATAAAGTGGACATTTTCATTATATACAATATAAAAAAATGACAAAATGGATATAATGATGTGTTTTTTGTGATTTTGCACCCATGATCATAATTTTGACTACATATAACATGATTTAGGGTTTAACCAAGCCCTGTTTCATTAAAAAATGAATGAATGAGTTAATTATTTCAATGGTGGAGTAAATTATGTCCAATTTGAACCCCTTGAAATTTATTATGTGTATATGATGTGATTTAATGCTAAACTAGCTTATATTTCCTAGAATATTGAGTGAATTAGTGAAATCAATTATGCAAATTGAGTGAAACTGAGCATCATGAACCTAATTTTGAATATAAAAATTTAATTTCGGGTTTCATACCCCAATGTCATAAAAAAAACTAAATATTCCAATGGTATAAATCAAAGAAAATTGGAGCTAATTCTAGCCTATTAAACCCAGTCGTGACCATAAAATGTGATTTGGGGCTTAATCATCTTGAATTTCATTAGAAAATGAAAAATATAATCATTTGGATCAATCACATATGCAAGTTTGATAAGTATAGGATGTGTTTTTACACCCAAAAAACTCTAATGTCATCATATAATGAATGAAATAGTTGATTCATTAAATTGTTGAGGTAATTAGGGTCAATATGAGCCCCTTAAACCTAATTATGACTATACAATTTGATTTAAGGTTAAATTTGCTTTGATTTCATTATAGATTTAAGAAATTATTAAAATAGTGTAGTCAATGACATAATTTTTAAAACTTTAGCCATTTGAACCTATTTTTAATTGTTTAAGATGTGATTTGGAATGAAAATTACCCCAATGTCATCATATAATGAACCAAATACTTTATTCATTCAATTAAGGAGACATTTGAGATAATTGAGCTATTTCAACCTAAGTACAAAAGCATGATATGATTTGGGTATAAATTATCTCTAAATCCATCATGAATTGATATTATTAGTCAAGTGGTATAATTAGAGACATGATTTGGGATAAATTGAGCCTAGTGAACCTAATTTATGGCTCAATAGATTGTATAGGATAAACCATATGGCTTAATCAACCTTAATTCTATCACAAATGCAAATGTGAAGGCAATTGGGGCCAATCTAAACTAGTTGAACCTAACTACAAGTCTAAGATGTGATTTAAGGATAAATTAGCTTATATTCCTTAACATATTTAGTCAATTAGTTGATTGTTACAACCCTAATTTTATCACCTGTATATTTACATGAAGGTAATTGGAGCCAATATGAACCCATTAAAACTAACTCTGACTCTAGGATTTGATTTGGGGATAAATTAGCTCATAGTTATTGACAAATTTGAAACAAACCTAATTTATTTTTCAAGTTACATATCAAAGTATACATTTGGATGCATAACAGACCTAAACCTCACTTGTTGAAGCAAGTAGTACTAGCATATACATCCAATCATAAAAGTAACATAAAATTTAATGTCATCATTGGGTCAAACAATCCCATGACATGGAAATTGAAATAACATTATCCTAATTAACAATCAGGCATAATATCCATCATGCTAAACTCACATAGCAACTAGTTATCAATTCGAGTACATACAAATTCTACTAGGTCTCAAAAGCATAAAACAAAATATCATTTTCATGAAGATATATCCAATTAATTTAACAACATGCTTGTCGTGACCTAGGATAATTGGTCAAATGAACAAATGGGGTTAATTCACCATCTAACTAAAAATGATATAATAACATCCATTCATAGAATAGAAATAAAGAACCCATATTGGAAAATATCCAATACCATATAATAATAAATGGAAATTCATATTCCCAATGTATATGGAAACCATATATTTTCCCAAACATAGATTATTCAAACCCCCATGGTTTTAAGTAAAGAAACATGTTAAGCATAAACATTTTACATACCTAAATATGTAACTCTAGCTATGCATAATAATCTAGAACTCAATAAGTATGATTAACCTTAACAACATTGACCTTTGTTATAGACAATAAATTTAGAAAATGAGTAATCCCATTATATTTAACATGTCACAACATGAATTTAACATGATTTGGTATTTGTATTCTCCCATAAGAATAACTACAAAGTAAACATGTTTACATACATTTTCCAATCATACCCAACATAGAAGGATAGTATGGTTCACACACATACAAACTTGCATCTTCATCAATACATTATTCTATGAGAAATTCTAGGTAACAAGAGGATAAGGTAACATGCACAATTATCCCATAATGGAAAGGAACAATACACTTTCCTAACACATGAAAATGATATTCACATGTACATTTTGAGCCACTATTCATGCATATAAACATTTTGAAATATGGAGGTATCACATGGAATTGACATCACCTAATGAAAGTAATTTAAGGTTACTTTTTCTATTCCCGATTTATTAATGAATTAAATCTCAAAAATAACTTTTGCACATAATAGGCAACCTTCTAATATGGAAAAAACTCACAAACTAGTTTGTAAATAATATATATACAAGATCAAACATACAAGGTCCCCATGTTCAATACATGGGTTACAAGCCATTTAAGAATAACTTTATCTAGTCATGCTAGAATAATAGAAAATCTGATGCATATACAAGGAAATGAACATATGCATGATTATAGATCCAAGAGAGATAATTAGATAAATATCAACAACTATCATTCCATTTAAAAATTCAAAGCTTACCACTAAAGCAAGTGAGCATATTCAAGCATGCCTAATTACCAGAATAAGAAATCTAGTTGCCACACAATCTCAATTCAGGTACCATGATTAAACACATCAAATGAATACATATAAAAACTTGATAATGCTATATAAGGAATAAATACCACCTTTAAATAGGCACAACATCAATAATATACAATCCATGATGAAAATAGAAAGAAATATACTAGCATAGAATTAACAATGGATAAACCACCATCAATCCAATATAAAACTCAAGTATGCCTAAACAACAAGTAGGTAAACTCTTTGCATAATAAAATCATCACTCAAGTTAGCATGACAGTTTATATCAAGTGAACATAATCAAGTGAAATTATACTAGTATGTCAAACCAATTTCAGGTTATAGCTATAAGAATGATTATCTATGTAATTACATAATTAAGAGTCAAAAATACTAAAAGTATGGTGTAACACTATAACATTAGTAAAGAATGTCCAATTAACAATCCAAGATAAAACCCAAGTGCATCCAAGATTGAATTCAAAACTATACAAAAGCTCCAACATATTACATTATAACCAACAACATGAGTCTAAAATTATTAATTTTTAAGGGTCCCTAACCATACACAATATTATCATGCCAAAAGCCAAATGTAACTAATTTGAAATCCAATGGAAGTAATTATAACTATAACCACTAGTCATGCTAGATGAAATTAACATATATCTAAGCTAGTAAGGAGATAAACAACATGTAAATAACACTATAATTTACACCATACATATGCATGAAGTCATCCAAAAATGGATTAGTAAAACCAAAATGGATAAACCCTCCAAACCATCCCTATGATCCCAACCATTGATGGCCTTCACCACCCCAACCATCAACCAGATGATGGTATCAGAAAATAGGGTCAAGGAGGAAGTTCTGAGAAATTTGGATTCTAAACCAAGGGACACATCACAATATAATACATACACCAACAAAAGGGTATGATCACTGGTAAAGGTACACTCCCCATAATCATAAGGTAGGATGAGAAACACTATATATAACCTAATGGTTATTACCACATATATTCCAACATTTTAATAGGATAACTTATTCCTTGATTTCTCCTAACTTTTAGAACATATATAAATATCTATAATGTGTTATTCATTATATATTTACCACCAACTAAATGGAGAGCTCCTAGCCATAGGATGATTCAAGGAAAATTTAACAGTGAAATAAGGTTCGGCCTTTAAAATATTAATGATACCCAAAATCAAATTTTAATTTAATATCAAGATTATGATGATAAATCCAAACCCATAAGTCTCACAACAAGTTAAACTCCTTAATACATTAGGCATACATTGACTTAATTCAATGGAAGGATAATAATTATGTAAATTAACATCAATATTATACCCTTAAGGTGTAATAAAACATAGTTTAGATATATAAAAAGGTGTTGAATATTAATAACATCTGATTTCGTTTGACCTCAAGAATAGAGATAACCCCAAGGTCAATTTTAAAACAATATGGAAACAAATAATATAATTATCCAAAATCTACAAAAAGGGTGAACACTTCTAAGGTCAATTTTCACATTTAACTAATGAATTAGTTTATTCAAATGTACAGTCATTAGGTGTAGGGTATGGTGTCTCATTATGGCCTACCTAAGTTAAATCATTAATACAACTTGAATCACTATCATTAATATTACAAGGTTATGGAAATTTAATCCATTCATTAAAATAACCCTAAGTCAAGTAACATAGCCATTCCGCTTTACACAAAGTTCCTCAAAGGTCAGGACTCAAAAAAAAACTTATAGATAATGAAACCTTTACTAGGCAGAGGGTTTATCCAAATCAAATTCTTGAAACACAATTAATACAAATAATATTTATTTTTCTCAATTATAGGCCCATAGATAAATATCAAAAATACATGGATTTAAATCAATGGTCACTATACGTTCCATGAATATTTACCAGTTTAAAGTCCAAAAGGTTTTAGTTGGTGGGATGTAAAAGTGGACAATGACCATAGGGTAAGCAAAATGGCTCCCCTGGGTTTTCTTTATTATGATTGGTTTTTCTCCTACATCTAGTTTTCTACGTGTCCATATTTTAATACACCTCCTTCCCTCCATTATTCTCATTCCTTCTTTATTTACTTCCCTCTACACCTAATCCTATGTCTTCCTTTCCTCTCCCATTCACGTCCTTCATTCCTTCCTTCTATTATTCTTTCCCTATTGCATATTTTTTTCTTACCAATCCTCTATGCTTCTACCCTATTCCTTTCACCTCTTTTATTTTTTGTATTTCCTTTATACCCTCCTCTCTATGCCTCTTACATATTCCTACCTATGTTCTTCCTTTTCTACCCTCCACATCCTTATTTCCCCTATCTCACATCCTCCTCATACTTCTCCCTACCATACACATTGTATTTCCCATACCATGTCCTTATTTCCACCCTATCCTTTGTGCTTCTTCCTTATGCCTTTGACTTTTCCCATACACCATGACACTTGTCTCACTTCCATACACCATTCTCCATACATTCCTTAACCTTACAAATTAATTATGGAGAGAGAAATCTCCCCTAATAGCATCAACTCCCTCTCCCCAAGACACACCCACCAACTATCATTAATGGCCATTTTCAAAAGTCTGAGACATAACCAAAAGCTAATAATAGTTAATAATATAAATATTTATTATTTAAATGCCTTTAAAATGATAAAAATCAAAAAATCAAAATAATCAAATAATAATAATTAGATAATAACATAGATATTATTTTAAATATTGATAGATGTTTAAATGACACAATGGTCCATTAAATAGGCCATTACTATTTCCAAGCACACCCAAGAAATAAGTCATGTGGAAAGGGTATTGTGGGGGGTAGGACTAGGTAGGTTTCTTAGGGAGTTAGAGATAGCCAAGGGTGAATCAAGTGGAGCTAGGATGGTGAAGAGTGCATAGAGGAGAGAGAAAGGGGAAGTCTAAGTAGATGAGATCAACATAAAACAACCATGTAGGAGTAAATAATAATATGAAAACACATAAGGAGTGAATAGAAATAAGGAAAAATTAAGTACAATTACACCAATGCATAAAAAAACCATCTAAAAGTATGACACAAATCAATAATACCAGGTTACCTATCAGAACTCATCCAACTACTCAAAACCACTCTACTTCCCCTAAAATTTGATGCCAACATCCAACCTAGCTTATGGATAGTACCTATAATCATCAAGTGGATCCATTAGTAATATCTAATATAAAAATTTGTAAAATTATTAGTAGTAATGAACTATAATTTAATATCAAGTATATTCCATAATATATGCATCACCAATGTAGAACTATAAACATGATAAATACATCAACCTACAGTTGAATATCATAGCATCAAAATCCAATAGCATAACACAACTAAGCAAGATATTTCAAAAGCAATAATACACATACTATATCAATATTTAAATAATCATGTCAAGGTGCACAAGGGAAGGATCATAGCATCCTCCCCCTCTTAGAGAAGATCCATCCCAGTGAGTGTATCAACAATCAAAAACTTGAATATCCATGTGTTGGCCATTTTAGACCACATACCAAGTTTTTTCCTAGTTTGGATAGATGAGCAAAGTTCTAGTTGATGAATGGATCGAGTGACTATGAGAAGTCTCAACATTATAAGTGAAGGGATCTAGGCAGGTTTTCATGGTACTGAATAGTTATAGGAACATATCTAGAAAAGGCCTAAGTTTGCACTTTTCTAACTTTAGGCTAAGTGTTGGAATTCTTTTGGGAGTTGTGTTTCAAACATTTTATCCAAAATAATTTCCCCAAAGGGTCATTATTGTGAAAATGGTCCTTTTTAAAAGTTTTGAAGGGTAATTTTGAAGTCTTCTACGCTTTTCCTAAAGGATCTATCTTTGAGAAAGTGTCCTCTACATTTTACCTAAAGGAAAGATTATACAAAAAAGTGTCCTATACACTTCTTCCAAAGGGTACTTTTCTTAGGAAAGTGAACCAAACAAAGTTTCAAGAGATATCTCCTTTAATAAAGTGGACCTTTACAAAAATCTTGAGGGGCACTTTTTCAAGCAAAATGTCCTAAAATTTTTCCCCAAAGGGTGTTTTTCTCAAGGAAATGGTCTAATGCAAAAATTACAAAGGATATGTCTCTCAGGGAAATGATCCACTTCAAGGTTTTTGAAGGGTACTTTTATTTTATAAAGGGCACTCTTCAGAAGTTTGAAGGGTCAATTTCTTAGGCAAACATGCTTTACATTTTCTCTGAAGAATCTTTCTACAGTGAGGTGGACGAAGTCAAATTTTTCAAGGGCATTTTTAAGGTTTTCAAAGGGTACATTTATAGAGAGAGATTTTAAACACATGAATATGCCTAGACATTTTAGCAACAAGAATTGTTCAAAAAAACGATAAGGAAAATGAATTCCTTTTGGAAAATGTGCTCCACATAAAGCCTGAATGAATTTTTCAGCAATAGGTCTAAAACAATTAGCCCATGGAAAATGTGATTGAAATAGGTATGGAAATGTCAAGTTTGGACCTTAGGTAAATTAGTTGTTTGATTTTAAAAATCCTTGTATATTCATGTAGATGTCAAAGTTAATATTAATGAAATAGCTATTGGAATTAAAAAATTATCAAATGGGCCCTCGATTGAGCCTAAGATTGAAAAGTGTCCAAATCTAAAGTGCCCAGGTTAAATCTAATAGTGTGTGAGTAAAGAAGAAATAATGGGCCTACATCAAATAAATGGTGTGCATTCAATCATGCATTCAAGATCAATGTTATGTGAGTGAGTCAAAGAGTCAATAAACCTTGAGTGAAAAAGTGTGATTGATAAGTGGCACAAGTACATGAATCCAAGTAGGATATCGATGGATCACATTCATTCACCTCAGGTAGATCCAATAAAGTGAGATGAGTCAAAGGATCAATGCTCCAAGCTAGTTCTCAATGACCAATAAAATAAAGGTGATCCCAAATGATGTAGATAAAAGTTGAAAGGTTTGTTTTTAACCAAGGAAAGCAATCATGATGGAGCCAAGCTCAAGCACATTTTATTTTGAGTTAGGATCAGATTTTTGGGATAAAATGGCACCATTAAGAGTTTATATAGATATAATAGGTCCTCTTGTGATCTGACATAGATTAGGGTGGGCTACTATCATATCATACTATATAAATATGTAGAAGTAGATGTATCAACTATAGGAAAACCAATATTTTATATTGGTTTTCAATCTATAATAGGCCCAAGTTCACATTTAAAAGTATATCCAGATATATGTAATTAATGGAGGAGCATCTTGAACCATACTCTCAGCAAACACCATCCTAAAATAGACCTAAACATGGCCCATAGTTACAAGAACTCTATCCTTATATTCCTAGTGGCATTAATGCAATCAGGAGCTCAAGGAGGCTACATAAATCTTGGTCATTATGACCTCTTCTCCAATCTCCCATGTATGTTGTCCATGTTTCTCATCCCTTTGTGATATATATGTAGGATTTTTATCCTTAAAATAGATCCCTCTCTTGGGCATGATTAGACTCTACCAAGATTGAGTCTTATTACCTCTTGAGATAAATAATATGACTATTTTTAGATTTCATGATATTAGACTAGTGTGTTCATGTCAGCTTTGATTTGCAGAAGTGGTATAGATTTCTCCCTTTCCAAGTCTTAATTTCACCTAGCTGGTAGATTATTTGGTTATAAAAGTTATGTCTAGTATTTAATATCATCTGATTGAAGCCAATATTAAACATGTTGACTAGATTGGTGCCTTGAACCAAGCCTCTCCATCATCTCCCTTAGGTTTTTCTCACTTGATGAACCTCTACATGAAATATTGATGCATGACATGCATTTGAAGTCATAAATCCCATTATTTATTTCTATCTCACTAGTGTTTTAGTGGCTCAAGTATGAGTGGGTGGATGACCTTCATGGTGCATCACCACAAACTAAATTAGGTTTCAATTTATGCAACTCATTCTCCCTTTTCAACCTAACCAATATTAGGTTTTAGAAGTGAAGGTTTAAACTGATGCAATAGAGGAGCTAGGATCATTAAAAATCCTAGATGTTTGGTCTAGATATAGGCAACCAATAGCCTTAGACCATTCTCATGTTATTCTATGTTTAGAAGTAGGACTTGAACACTCCTCCTTTCAACTAGGGTGTAACATAAAGTACATTAAAGTATAATTTGAAGGAATTGGAGGGAATTTGGAAGCTAAAGACATCAAGAACATCATTTTCATTCATATTGGAGTTTGATCAAGCATCTTTAAGAGTTTTGAAATTAACCTCAAGTTTAGAAGTACCATTAGTTTCATGGTTGTAGAGGTAGTAAGGCTTTGTCATGGTTTAGTTCAAGTCACATATTGAATAATAGGCCATGTCATCTTATGAGGAGGTTTATTCTTTCCACCCCCTATCCACCCCCATATCGATGTTACCATAACCCATATAACCCACATAACCCACATCATTCATATTACCTAGATCATCCATCATACGTTTATCCCCCTTAACCTCCATGACAACCCCCTCATTCTCATGACTAGTCATATTCTCAACATTATTCCCCTTGCAATCCATCTACACCAAATGTTGGCTATCTGCATTCAAAAATTGAGATATTAAGAAAAGAAAGAGATGGGTTATAGGAGAGCCTTAGAAAATAGAAAAGGGGAGAATACCAAACTCATATCCCTCACCAAAATACCCTTACAAACTAGCCACAATCAACTAAATTTGTCACCCCATCTCCCTTTCTTGCCTCTTTGGTCATATGAGATTTCTTAGTTGATAATTTTTCACTTAATGACAAGGCAAGTGTCCCTATTATCCCTAAATTAGTATTAGATACCATTAATTTGAGGTATTTATTTATACTTGATGTTGGTTTACAGTGGAATAGGTATCCCTAGAAAGTATTTGGCATTGTTAGAAGCCTCCAACTTACTTCTCATGCCTACCAAAATATTTTAGTTATATAACACCTAATGGTAATATATTTGTCTCCCCATTATGCTTTATTTTTAGGTAGTGAATTCATGACTAACGTTGGAGGGTACATTTTCAAAGACTTGTCTCATATGATGTGCAAGCTTGAACATGGTATGGAGGTGAAAATCAAATTTGAGCCACTTTGTAAGCTCCATGTTCATCCTTTTCCCCCAACCACTCAAGAGGTAGATTACCTTCACTCTCTTTATCCAAAATAATCCATTTCTTCTCAAGATCATATACCTACCAAAGAACCTAAGGTGATGCCCACATGGAAGCCTTCATGGGTCATGGATTCTAATTTCATCATGCCAACCCTTGAAAATGAGGATAAGGAAGGAAGAGGAGGTATGAAATATTTTTAAATAAGCCTCTTAAGTTATTCAAATGTACCTATTAGTCCTTAATTTTCTATTACTCGGTTACCTACTTCCCCTCTTCACATCCTTCCTCAATCTTGAGAGATTTCAAAGAAACCATTCAAGATTCTTAGTTTTAAAGATACCCTTGAAAGCATTAATAAAACTAATTTTATTTACCTACCTACCCATCCCCTCCTCTCTTAAAGAGAATTAAATTACACCAACATCAAAATTGGACCATTCCAGTATGGTAGACAAATTATTTATGTTGATAGATGAAGGGTTAGTCATTTAGGAGATTAACAATGATGTAGTTAAAATTAAGCCTCAAGGGCATGTTAGAGAAGACACTTATAGTGTCTATGAATAATAAATACAAATTTTAACCCATACACACCTCAATTTCTTGGAATGTAAGAATGATAAGGAATTGAGTGATAAAGGGTAACTATAATGTCTTAATGATGCAGTTGAGGCAAGTCAAACACAAGTTGATCTTTTCCTCAGAAATAAATTAGTTGGTAACATTCATAATAATTATATTTCTATTGGGTTAAAGGATCCATTTGAATACCAATCTTAACACTTGTGTTTTAAATTCTTAGGTGAGGTTGAGAAACTGAGTGTGTTATATTTGAGTGATGAAATTGAAAAGTAGGTTAATGTTTCATATGAGGAAAGCAGTGCAACTTTAGAGCTTCCAATTCAAGAACTTCTACTTGAGTGGATTGATTATTTATCACCCCTCTCTCTTGATGAATAAGATGATCAAACCTTAGTTATCTAAGATCTTTGTGATGGCCTTGTCGAAGAAAAATAAGTTAGTAGTCAACCTAATGTCTAGAAAATAGATGGTGAAAGGAGAAAAGAGCCTTATGGTTTGTACTTTGATGAAGATGAGATGTCATTTTGGGAAGACTTGAAAGAAATTTTCCTTAACCTAGATGCCTCACCTTTTTATTAGCCAAGGCTTGAAGAGAAATAGCTCATCAAGGATGTTATGATTGTTAGCCACTTGGAGTCCAAGGAACTAAGCTAGTTGCTACACATCGATAAAAGGGAGATGAAGCTCATGAAGAAACATAAAAAAATTTGGGAGGAAGATGATTGGGTCTTTGATCCATATATTCAATCCCTACACTTGAGTGTGGAAATAAGAGGCCCAATTGCACCATCAAAAAGACATGAATATACTTTTGTTCCCATATGTAATAAGATGCCATCAAGGAGTAGAATCATGTTTCAAAGATCCATGCCACATCAAATAAATTCCCTTTTCACCCTAGAGGAAGGATTGTTACCTTAGGTTAGTTCTAGGTTTTTCTCATTTCAGTAAGTGAGTAACAAATGTAACATCTACTCCCCTTTTCACTTTTTTTTATAGGTTAATGGTCCTTGTGTCGGTAGTTTATGTTCCCCTTCAAGTTTTCAATCCTTTTTTCATCTTTATTTTATTTTAAGAGGTTAGGGAAAGATTGTAAATATGGTATGGGTTCCCCCAGCATAGGCATACATGTAACCTCTATGAATTGCTATAACTACTGGCCATTTTGGCCCATATACTAAGATATCTCTTAGTTTGAACATATAAGTAGGGTCCTAGTTGATGAATGGATCAGGTGGCTATGAGTAGGCTCAAAATTACATGTGAAGGGATATATGTAGGTTTTTATGGTATTGATCAATTTCCATAACATATCCAAAAAGGGACTACATTTTCACATTTCCAAATTTTGGATAAGTGTTGGAATTATTTTGAGAGTTATGTTTTGGATTTTTGTTCAAGTGGTGAGAATTGCTTCAGAGATTTTGTCTGAAACAATTTCCATAAAGGGTCATTGTTTTGAAGAGGGTCCTTTTCAAAAAAAATTAAGGTTACTTTTGAAGTCTTCTACACTCTTCCCAAAGGATCTATCTGTGAGAAAGTGTCCTCTACATTTTCCTTAAAGGAATTATTCTACACTAAAGTGTCCTATAAAATTCTTCAAAAGGGTAATTTTCTTTGGAATGTAAACCAAAACAAGTTCCAAAATATATCTTATTTAATAAAGTGAACCTTTTAAAAAATATTGAGGGACAAGTTTTTATGAAAAATGTCCCAAATAATTTCCCCAAATGGTGTTTTTATTAGGGAAATGGTCTAATGCAAAATTTTTGAAGGATATGTCTCTAGGGTAAATGATCCACTTCAAGGTTTCTAAAACATGATTTTATTTTGGATAGGGAACTTTTAAAAAGTCTAAAGGGTCTATTTCTTAGGCAACTATCCTCTAAATTTTCTTAGAAGGATCTTTCTATGAGGTGGACAAGGTCAAAATTCTGAAGGGTATTTTTCAAGGTTTTCAAAGGGTAATTTTCCTAAGATAGAGATTTTGAATACATAAATATGCCCAAACATTTCATCCACAATAATTTTTCAAGGCAAGGATAAGGCAAACAAATTCCTTTAGGGAAAAGTTCTCCAATCAAAGCCTAAAGGAATTATCTAGCAAAAGGTCTGAAGCAAATAGCCCATGGAATTTGTGATTTAGATAGGTGTGTAAATATCAAGTTTAAACCTTAAGAATTAGATATTTTATTTTAAAAATACTTATATGTTTCTTTAGACATCAAATTTAACCTTCATGAAATGGGCATTGGCATTCAAAAATTGTTAAAAGGGTCCCTAACTGAGTGTAAGCTTAATAATTGTCTAAATCTCAGGTACCTCGATCAAATCTAATGATGAGTAGAAAAAGTTAAGATAGTGGGCCTAGGTCAGATCAATGGTACACATTTAATCATGGATTGAGGATCAATGGTATATAAGTGATTTGAAAATTCAACAAACCCTAAGTGCAAAGGCATGATCCACAAGTGGCACAAGCATGTGAATCTAAGCAGGAGATCGATGGATCACATTTAGTCACTTCAAGTAGATCTAATGGAGTGAGATGATTGATGAGATCAATGTTCGAATCTAGTTCTGAATGACTAATCAAATTAAGGTGAACCCAAATTACATAGACAAAGGTCAAAAGGTTGGTTTTTAACCAAGGCAAGAAAGAATGATGGATCCAAGCTCAAGAACATTTTATTTTGATTTGAGAGTGGATTTTTTGGGATGGAATGGTGCCATTAAGACTCTATTGATGTATAATAGGTTGTTTTGTGACCTAACATAGATCAGGGTGGGATACTAGCTGATCATACGATAAATATATGTCTAAGTGGATGTATCAACTATAGGAAAACCAATATTTTTAATTGGTTTTCAATCTATAGTAATCCCAAGTTCACATTTCAAAGTAGATAAATATATATGTAGTTAATGGAGGAGCATCCTAATTCATTCTCTCAATAAAATCTACCCAAAGCAGACTTAATCATAGCCCATGGTTATGAGGACTCTATCCTTGTAGTCCTAGTGGCATTAATGCAATTAAGTACTCAAGGAGGTTATATAAATCTCAATCATTATGATGCCTTATCCACTCTCCCATGTATGTTATCCATTTTTATCATCCATTTGTGCTATATATATAAGATTTTGAGCCTTAAAATGGATCCCTCTCTTGGGCATGACTAAAATATACCAAGATTGAGCATTTTAACCTCTTTAGATAAATAGGATGACTATTTTCAAATTTCATGATATTAGACTAGTGTGTTCATGATAGTTTTGATTTTCGTAAGTTGTAGATCTTTCTCCCTTACCAAGTCCTGATTTCACCTAGTTGGCAGATTGTTTGGTTATGCAATTTATGCCTAGTGTTTGATATCATATGATTACATCCAATAGTGGACATGTTAACTAGATTAGTGACTTAAACTAGGCCTCTCTGTCATCTCCCTTAGGTTTCACTCACTTGATGAACCACTACATGAAATTTTGATGTATGATAGACATTTGGAATCATATATCCCATTATTTGTTTCTATCTCACTAGTGTTTTAGAGGCTCAAGTATCAGTGTATGGATGATCTTCATGGTATATCACCATAACTTAGAGTAGGTTTCCATGTATCCAACTCAACCCTTTTAACTCCAACTAGTATTAGGTTCTATAAGAGAAGGTCTAGAATGATGTATCAAAGGAGATAGCCTCATTAGAAATCCTAGAGGTCTAGTCTAAATATAGGCAACCCACAACCTTAGACCATTCCCATGTTAGCCCATGTTTGGAAGTAGGATCTGAACAATCCCTTTAGTTAGGGTACAACCTAGAGTGCTAACACTATGTATGCTTAATCACTCTCTATACAAAGGTTCCATCACTTAATAATAATATTAATTAAGAAAACCATTAGGTTACATAATAATCAATCAACAAGATGAAATCCTCTATATAGGTAATATACATTTCTTATCTCTATTATAATTCATAATTACAACCACGTAATTTATTAATCTAATTAATAATAAAAATCACAATGGCTTACCTATCATTTTAAAACACTGTAAGAATAATATGGAGATATCAAAAGTTATATAACAATAATGTCTAAACACTTACCTCAACACAGGGTAAAAGTTCATGTTTATGACATGCATGTCACTTATTAAAAACCAAAAATAGATAATTAATACCTTATAAAATGGTTTTAATAAATCTAAACTTTGTTTACTTAGCACAAATACCAATGGTATACCATTGTTTAAACGTAGTTCTAAGAAACTATAAAAATTTAGCCAATTATATAGGCATGACATTCTCAAATTTTAAGTCCAAACAACATTATCAACCATGGAAATGAGATTTACATGCCTAAAAAATTCTAAAAAAACATTTTTGTACCTTTCAAGAACACCGCTTTCATCTTAAATCTTATGAAAGATAGGTAGTGTCAACAAATTTTGACTATTTAGATCAAAAATTTGTTTAGAAAATAAACATTAACTAGACATCCATCTTAATAAGAGGAGATCATACCACATAAAATTGAAACTTTTATGATGAAAGTTGCAATTACATAATCCTATCAAGATTTTAAACATATATTTAAACCTAAAATAGTGTCTTCACCAACACACTCATTATGCCTTACACATAGTTCTGTCAACATTTATCACATAATTCTATCACAATATAGTAACCCATTTTGAATAGTTACTTACAAACCAACAAATACCATTCAAGGTATAGCACAACATCCCATACAATCCACACTAAACAACAAGATAAGCCAACCTAAGACATACATGATACCTCAAGGTTAACTGCATGCTCTCCAAATAATTTGTGAGCTCACATGATGGTTATAAGAATCAAAATTCCATCATCATACTACACTTACCTCATGGGATCAAAAATATTAGAAAAGGAAGATAGGTACCCAAAAATATAAAATCCATCTGATCAAGACTTATAATGTTCATTTTGAACAAAAAACCAATATCTTATCCCATCATGCATAATCAATACAAAAATATATTCATAAAAAGATATATTTATAATAGGTATATAAATTAAATACCTCAATAACAACATGTCTACATGCACATGACAACACATGAATATATTTTAGAAAGTGTCTCCTTACTAATTTGCATACATGTCCACAATATAGGACCATTTGGTGTTTCACAAGTTTTACACAATGAAAATCCACAGAGGTTGTTTAATGATAAACTTAAAGAGGTGGTTAATGAACACTAACCATAAGGTGACCATTATTTAGTAACTTCCCATGACCAATATATGGCTATTATGGTGCACACTATGAATGAATCAGGTGGCTACCTCATGTAAAGAACTGGAATGGTTTTTTAACCTATGAGAGACTCCACTCCCTATCCTATACCTAGTCTATCCAATATGTAAATAGTGTTTATTTACCTTCAACTTCACACTTATGTTGATTTTTATAACTAGAACTATGATGTGGGATTAAAAAATACAATACGATAGTATACCCTCGTAGCCTAAACAAGAGGTTCAATTTGATAAGGTAGATAAATAAAACAAGTACTTAGACTCAAAATTCATAGTTTAACAATAAAATATCACATATGTAACACCACTAAATCACCAATATAGAAAATTGTATAACGTTCCACACAATTCACATGGCTAAGCATTTTCACATCTCACAAGATCATAAAATAACATAGAAAAATGTACATGAATGGAGTAATGTAAGATAAATACATATTTTGGTATATGTAACTATGCCAAGGTAATTTTCCACATCACAATATTCAAACACATATATTGGTGAATCATAAATTTCCATGAATCTACATCAGTCCACCTGATGTGTAAATGCCATGCAAAAGACATTAGATACCCATCAATAGTATCACATAATAAAATCTAAAATTATTAACTTTTTCATGCATTTCAATCACACTCACCCCATTAGGAACTCTAGGATTGAGTCATAAACTTGTTCCTCTAAAGATATCATACCTCAACCTCATCATATGGCTTGCTTATGCAAGCACTTAATGGACATCTAGGTATTATCATAGAATTTTGAAAATAAACTTGTATATCGACTCAACTGATTGACTAAATCCAACATGTCAAAGGTCAAATGGAGAAGCTTATTTTAATACAAAATATATTTTGGAAAGGGTGAGCTTAGGTAAGTCCCAAGGATAATACCATATCACTTATAAGGGAGTCAAAATTCCTCACAATCAGAAAGTTCAATCAGAACTTACAATAAACATCCTCATGGCTACAAGATATATCCAACATCTCCATAGAAATCCTCATGGTGTTAAGTTGAAGTTAAGATTCAATATACATCCCCATGGGTGTATAATCTAACCAAGATTAATCAATATACACATGGAATCAAGCACATCCATGAATAAATAACACATCATAGATGTAAAACTTATCAATGATCACAATAAACATGACAAAACTAGTTAGCTTCACCCATTTTTGAGTTATGAAGCCACTTGCTTGATCAATTTTACTGAAAATGAGGATAACAAAACTGATCCTACCATAGCTTAAATTCATAAGTTTTTAGTACTACATAAGTTTGCCTATTTGTAGGATGCATAAAAACTATAATTAGCCAAACAAGAAATAAATTTGGCAACAAAACCTCCTTGGTTTACTAAAAAGTCCAATACATTAGATGATCCAATACCTCCCATTCATTATGACTACAATAAAATTTGTGTATTACTACCCCCAATCATGTATAGTGATACCTAGGCCAAGCGAAAATTTATGGTTATTCACCACATCTATTACCATGATGACACTGGAAGAAGCTTCTACATAACAGCGTATTATAATATAAAAATAAGTAGGGTTTCCTTTTTATCTACAAGTAAATCACCCCATGGAGATGTTTTTACTCCACTAAAACCCTCTTATTTATAATGACATACTAAATATAAAAATTTGGAAATCGAGTCCTTTTAACCAAAAGAACATAGGATAAACCAATCCTTACAGAAGAATTACAACTTTTATCTAATTAAGAATATTGGATAGCATACCCATGCAAGTTTATATGTTCTCAATAGCTCAAGAAAATACTTACATGATTAGATATCTTAATATATATTAACCTAACCAATAAATTCAATCCTTTTACATACCCTATCATACCCTTTGGGTTTAGGTTAAAACCTTATCTTTCTTAGGTCATAATATTCCAAGTATCTAATGGAGGCTCACCCATACAAGCCAACAATAGATACTTGAGCATCATTCCCCTAATTCTAAGAGAAAATATTTTATCTATTAACTCCCATTCACCGTCCCATACAAGTCAATGGTTGTCAAGGGTGACTTGCCCTAATGTAATTGGATTCAAGAAGGGTTAACCCCAACTAAGGCTAGGATAATAACAACTAACATAGGAGAAAATATAGATTCTTTGGAATCATTTCATCTAAATTATGCATGAAATAAAACAATAGAAAGAAAAAAAAAACATAACACCTTAACCTTCAACTTGAATGCTAAGTGTCTCGTGAATCACTTCATAATTCTAACTGATTAAGATAACTCATTTGTCACCATCTAGTAATTCTATAAATCCTAGAGTAGAAACATTGATCTAATTCTAGTTGAAATAACCCTTAATTTTTTTTGAAGTTACATATCAGAGTATGCATTCGGATGCATAAATGATAAAAACCTTATTTGTTGAAGTAATTGGTACTAGCATAGCATACTCATATATGCCTAATAGGAAAAGTAACTTAGTATTCAATGCCATCATTGGGTCAAACAAGCCCATGACATGGAAACCAAAATAACATTGTCCTAATTAACAATCAGGCATAATATCCATCATGTTAAACTCACATAGCAACTAGCTATCATTTTTAAAACATATAGATTCTACTAGGACTCAAAAGCATCTAACAAAATATCATTATACACAAATATATTTCTAATTAACTTACCAACATCCCTGATGTAACCTAGGATAATTGGTCAAATGAAAAAATGGGGTTAATTCATCATCTAACTAATAATGATATAATAACATCCATTCATAGAATCAAAATAAAAAACCCATATTGGCAAATATCCAATACGATACAATAATAAATGGAAATTCATATGCCCAAAGTATATTGTTACTACATATTTT
Source organism: Torreya grandis (assembly GCA_037957365.1). NCBI lineage: Eukaryota > Viridiplantae > Streptophyta > Pinopsida > Cupressales > Taxaceae > Torreya > Torreya grandis. The sequence continues at coordinate 602,981 of JARHVA010005975.1, forward strand.
CCCAAACATATATTATTCAAACCCACATGGTTTTAAGTAAAAAACATATAAATCCAAAACATCTTACATACCTACATAGGTAATTCCATCCATGCATTATAATCCAGAACTCATTAAGTATGATTAAACTTAACAAAATCAACCTTTCCTACAGCCAAGAAGTTTAGAGAAGGAGTAATCCCATTATATTTAACATCACACCACATGAATTTATCATGATTTGGTATTTGTATTTTTCCATAATAAAAACTATAAATTAAACATGTTTACATCCATTTTCCAATTATACCCACCATATTAGGATAGTATGGTTCTTATAAAAACTAGACACACATACAAACTTACATCATCATCAATGGATTATTCCATAAGAAATTCTAGCTAACAAGTGGATAAGGTAACATGTACAATCAGCCCATAAGGGAAAGGAACAATACACTTTCCCAACATATGGAAATGATATTCACATATACATTCTTAGCCACTATTCTTCCATATAAATATTAAAAAATATGGAGGTATCACATGGCATTACCATCCCCTAATGCAAGTAATTTAATGTTTGTTTTTCCATTCCGAATTTAGCAATGCATTCAAGCTAAAAAATAACTTATGCACATAATAGGAAACCTTCTAATATGGAAACAACTCAAAAACTTATTCATAGATAATATATATACAAGATAAAACATACAAGGTCTCCATTTTCCATATATGGGTTAGAAACCATTAAAGAATAACTCTATCTACTCATGCTACCATAAGAGCAATTCCAATGCATATCCAAGAAAATGAATATATGCATGATTATAGATCAAAGATAGACGATTAGATGAATCTCAATAGCTATCATTCCGTTTAGGAATTACATGCTTGCCACTAAACCAAGCAAGCATATTCAAGCATGCCCAATTACAAGAATAATAAATCTAGTTTCCACATAATCTCAATTCAGTTACCATGATTAAGTGTATCAATTTAATACACATAAAAACTCCATAAGTATGTATAAGGAACAAATACCAGCTTTAAATGGTCACAACATCAATACTATACCATCCATGATGAAAATGCAAGGCAATATACTACCATGGAATTAAAAATGGATTAAAAACTATAAATGTATTATAAAACACAAGTATGCCTAAATACTAGGTAGTTAAACTCTTTGCTTAAACAAATCACCACTCTAGTTATCATGATAGTTTACATAAATTGAACATAATGATGTTCTATAAGATGGTATAATGAAATACTACTATACTAGTATGTCAGATGAATTACAAGTTATAGCTACAAGAATGATTAGCTATGTAATAACATAAAAAAGAGTTAGCAATACAAATAGTATGTTGTAACACTATATAATTAGTAAGGAATATCTGATTAAAAATCTAAGATAAAACCCAAGTTCTTTAAAGGTTGTATTTAGAACTATATGGGATCTCCAACATATTACATCATAACCATCAATATGATCATCAACTTTTTATTTCCAAAGGATCCCTAAACATACATAATGTTTTTGCCTTTTACTGGAGTTTAAAAATATGCCAAGCGTACAAAAATTCCATAAAATCAAGAACCAAATCATGCCAATAATATACACACGGGGAAAATTCACCCAAAAACATTTCCATAAATTTGACAAAATGAACTTATTCAAAGGGATGGAAAATGAAAATTTTGTCAAAGGGAAGGATCAAGCCATATCTTTCATATATATATATATATAAGGATGTATAAGGAATAAATACCACCTTTAAATTGTCACACCATCAATACTATATGATCTATGATGAAAATGTGAGGCAATATACTACCATGGAATTGACAATGGATAAATGATTATCAATCCAATATAAAACTCAAGTATTCCTAAACACTAGGTAGGTAAACTCTTTGCCTAAACAAATCACCACTCAAGTTACCATGATAGTTTATATCAAGTAAGCATAATGACATTCTATAAGATGGTAAAATGAAATACTACTATATTAGTCTATCAAACCTATTACAAGTTATAGCTACAAGAATTATTTTCTATGTAATAACATAACAAAGAGTCAACAATAAAAATAGTGTGGTATAACACTATAGAATTAGTAAGGAATATCAGATTAACAATCCAACATAAAACCCAAGTTCTTCAAAGATTGAATTTAGAACTATATGCGATCTCCAACATATTACATCATAACCATTAATATGATCTTGAAATTCTTATTTCCAAAGGGTCCCTAACCATACATGAGGTTTTCTGCTTTTACTAAAGTTGAAAAAAATGGCAAGCATACAAAAATTCCATAAAAACCAAAACCGAATCATGCCAATAATATACACATGGGGAAAATTCATTAAAAAACATTTCCATAAATTTGACAAAATGAACTTATTCAAAGGGATGGAAAATAAACAGTTTGTCAAAGGGAAGGATTAGACAATATTATATATATATATATATATATATATATATATATTTCAACATTTTATTAAGATAGCTTATACCTTGATTTCTTCCAACTTTTGGAACATATCTAAGTATATAGGACATGTTATTCATTATACACATACTACCAACTAAAGGGAGAGTTCCCAACCATAGGATGATTCAGGGAACAATTGAAAAATAAATAAGGTTTGGACTTTAAAATCTTAATGATACCCCAAATAAATTTTTAATTCAATTTAAATATTATGATTACAAATCCAAAGCCATAAGTCTCACAAGAAGTTCAAATCCTTAAGACATTAGGCCTACATCAACTTACTTCAATGGAAGGATAATTACATAAATCAACATTAGTATTATACCCATAAGAAGTAATATAACATAATTTGGATATATAAAATGGGGATGAATATTAATAAAAACTTATGTCATTTTACCTCAAGAATAAATATAACTCCAAGGTCAATTTTAAACCAAGATGACAATAAATAATATAAAAATAAAAAATCTATTAAAAGGGTGAATACATCCCAGGTCAATTTTCACATTTAAATCATGAATCAGTTTCTTTAAATGTATTGTCATCAATTATAGGGTATGGTGTCTTATCATGGCCTACCTAGGATATATAATTCATACAAGAACTTGAATATCCATCAACAAAATTTTAGGTTTTATGGAAATTTAATCCATTCATTAAAATAACTGTAAGGCAAGTAACACAACCATTCCACTTTACACAATGTTCCTTAAAGGTGAGGACATAAAAAAACACAACTAGATAATGAAACCTTTACCAGACAGAGGTTTTATCAAAATCAAATTCATGGAAAATAATTAATATAAATAATATTCCTTTTTTCATATTATATGTCCAAAGATAAATATCAAATATATACAAATTTTAATCAATGATTATTATACATTCTAGGAAGATTTACCAGTTCAAAGTCCAAAAAGTCTTACTTGGTGGGACACATAAATGGATAATAACCATAGGGTAAGAAAAATTTCCTTCAAGGTTTTCATTATTTTGATTAGTTTTTCTACTACATCTAGTTTTCTACGTATCTTCCATCTTTTCCTACACCTCCTCTCCATTCTCTTCTTGCCTTCTTTCTTCACTTCCCCTTATACCAAACCCTATGTTTTCCTTTCCTCTCCCATATGTGTCTTTCATTCCCTCATATTATTATTTCATAGTTTCCTATTTTTTCTTACCTATCCTTTATGCTTATACCCTATATCATTTTTTTATTTTATCCAATGCATTTCCTTTCTACCCTCCTCTCTATGCCTCTTGCATATTCCTCCCTACATTAGTCAGTTTCTACCCTCTACATCCTTATTTACCCTATCTCACATCCTCCTTCCCATAATTATCCCTTCCATGTGCCCTATATTTCCCATACCCTATCTTTCTTTCCTCCCTCTCCTTCATTGTTCTCCCCTATACCTTTGAATTCACCCATACACCATGTCACTTATCCCAGTTCCCTATGCCATTCTTCATACCTTCTTAGACCTTACACATTAATTATAGAGAGATAAATCTCCCCTAATGGATTTTAATCCCTCTCCCCAAGACACCCCCACCAACTATCATTAATGGCCATTTTTAGAATTTCAAGCCATAAACAAAAGACAATAATAGTTAATAATATAAATAATTATTATTTAAATAGCTTTAAAATGATTAGAAGCCTCAAAACAAAATAGGCAAAAAATAATAATTAAATAATAACAAAGATATTATTTTAAATATTATTTAATGCCTAAATGTCAATATGGTCCATTAAATAGGCAATTACTATTTGCAATCTCACCCATGAAATAAATCATGTGCAAAGGGTGTCATGGTAGGGTAGGACTAGGTATGTTTATTAGGGAGTCTGAGATAGGTGAGGGCAAGTCAAGTGGAGTTGGGATGGTGAAGATTGATTAGAGGAGAGATAAAATGGAAGTTCAAATAGATGAGACCAATACTAAATAACCATGGAGTAAACAATAATATGATAGGGCATAAGGAGCAAACAGTAACAAGCCAAAATCAAATATGATTGCACCAATGCATAATGAAACCATCTAAAATAATGACACCAATAAATAATACTAGGTTACTTATCTAAACTCATCCAACTACTCAGAACCACTTCACTACCCCTAAAAGTTGATGCTAGAATCTAGCCTAGCTCATGATTAGCACTTACAACCATCGATTATATCCATCTACAGTATATGATCCAAAAATTGATAAAATAATAAGTAGTAATAAACTATATTCAAACATTATGTATATCACATTATCGATACATCACCAATATAGAACTATAAACATGATAAATAAAACAACCTATAGTTGAATATCATAGATCAGAATCTAGTATCACAACAAAAATAAGCAAGGGAGTGCAATAACAAAAATAAACATGCTATATTAATATTTAAACAATCATACCAAAGTGCACAAGGGAGGGATCATAATAATATTGAGCCAATTATTAAATTTTTATAATCAATTATGTATGTTGGATGAAATTGAACCACATAAACCTCATTTTTACTATAAAAGATATAATTTGGGGTTCAATAGATCACATTATCATAACAAAATAAACCAAATAGTTGAAAAATTCAATCATGAAGGAAATTGGGGCCAATTTCAGCTCTTTCAACTAAAATATGAGAGTAAGACATGATTTGGGGTTAACTTAGGTGTGATTTTCTTATTACTTTATCCAAATACATAATTTTTGAAATTAGGGATGTGATTTGGACATCAATTAATATTAAATTGAATTAAAAATTATTCTAATGACATAATTGTATAATATATTACTATGTAAATAAAGTACTTATGTGTTATAACACATGCAAGTTATAATGCATACGTGTTGTATCCCATACATGTTATGTTCACAATAAACAAAAAATATTATTAAAAAAAACTATTTTTGACCTAGATCAAGAATTATGTCCCCCCAAACATTTTCTACATAATTCTACGACCTACCAGTCAAGGAGAAAAGCTATCAAGTTATTTTTTGGATCCCACCTTGAAAAGATATCAATTATTTAGTCATCAATGATGGATACCATTCAAAGAAGAGGAAAATTTAAAGTCATAAAATATTAGAGAAATTAAAATAGTTGAGAGGAAAACAAAATGCAAAAATTAATCATTTAAATGAAGATAAGGTAATAACACTATCCCTAAATAACCAAATGTCGTAAATAATGACAAAATTGACAATGATGAATTAAATAAAAATTATGAACGTTTCATTTCCACATTCAAATTATTATTTTTATTTGTTTTACATGGGTAGGTAGATGGATAGGAGAAAGTTTGCCTAATAGTTTAATGTGTATGGAAAGTCCAAATATGTCAAAGTGTGCCTTATATTTTTCCAATTGTCTAATACATAATTTAGGTGTCTACAACTTATTCCATTCTAGTATAACATCAAAAAAAGTATATTAAAAGGATATAATCATAAGCTTGGTAATTGTGATTAATTACACTTAATGTTGATAGGTATTCCCTAAATGTCCCATTTACTCTATGCAAGATATAAAAGGAAACATGTATATATCAATGCCAAATGATGGTAGAAAAATATTAAATCTAGGTCATTAAATTATTTTAAAATTAAAATTCAAGGAGAGAATACAAATGAATGTATGTAGGAAAAACTACCATGTTTGAGCTGATTTAGAGAATCCCATGGGGTGATTATAGCCCGAGTAGATACGACCAATGAAACCATGCATTGATGAGTGTTAATTTATCAACCAAAATTAGAGATGGAGAATTTATATAGGTTTAGCACCATATAACCTGAATGGATACATTATAAATATCATTATAATTATCTTTTGCAATATTAAAACTAGTTTATATGAAAAAGTGGAAATCAAAATAGATTCATATGTAAAGGTGGAACCCCAAAATAGGTTATTATGTAAATTAATACTAAAAATTAAACCACTAAAAACATATTTAGATAAACATTATCAATGTAATATCATCATTCCCCATTTATCATCAATATAAAAAGAGTATTTTTTTTCATGAACCACATTCATGCCTAAAATATGATCTAACTATACGTCAAAGTGACATATAATTCCATATATTATTCTATATTTTTAGTTTGATAAATTTCATCAATTTGACCCACATAATATGTCTCAAAATATCATATAATATCCAAAATGTTCATCAAAAAATCATGTACAGTGGCCTAAATATGCCTCACATATGACTTAATATGCTATAAATATTTTATATGAATTACATAATATGACCCAAAACATGAACTATATTTATGTCATGCCCTAAATATATAACACAAGCCCATTATATACCATTTTTTTTTATAAAGTATGAATCATTTAAATCACTCATCTCAAAAGAAAGATGTATGTGCATCATGTGTTATATATAAAATTTTAATAATGTAAATTATGTTTTAAAACATGATTATACTTGTCATAATATAAATATTTTATTGTTAAATTATGTTTGAAGCATGTAATATGAGGTAATATGCATTTATTTTCCATGTCAAATAGATATAACAATTAGGTGCAGAATAATAAGCACCATAAGAAATTCATGATAAAAATCATGAAATCACACATAATAGAAACATGCATGATAGAAATCATGATACTAAGCATAAAAATAGTTATATATATATATATATATATATATATATATATATATATATATATATATATATATAAACATAATAAAACACACACCATTGATAGCATAATTTAATAATCATTAACACCAAAAATGTATGGTTAAATCAATGTTAGTTTGCATATCGATCAATGCCATCATACAAACATAATATCTATAGGAAACAACACTCTAAAAAGTATATAGAAGATCAAGTCATGTGCACAATTAGTATCATCAATGGATAATTACATAAATATATAACCTAATAAGTTCGATAATGTGCCCCAAATATAGGCATTCCATAATGTGTATAATTATAATATGGATTTAATACATGCCACACATTTTTATGTCCAAATTCATATGTAACATGTATTTAATTCATGCCACTATTGTATATCGATAAACTAAAGTGCGTATAAAATGGATATGTAATTCCATATGTATATTATATAAAAAATAAATCAATGATGTATATTAGTAATGAGTATCATCCATAGGTCTTATTTATATTTTTATATATTACTAGTATTTTTTATTATTTTTGAATTTTTTCAATTTGTATGAATTTTCTGTATTTAATAATATTTTTAATTTAAGCACTGATTTATAAATTCAAGAAAGGCATAGAGTAAATGATTTATAAACATAATAACATAATGGATTGTAACAATCCATATCATACTTCAAAACATATTATGCACCTAGTTTTATATAAAAACACTTTTGAGGAAATGAAGGAAATAAGTACACCGCAAATATATATGTGAATCACAAATCCATGTCTCAAAATGTCATGTGTAAATAGGAGTATGAATATGTGTTTATGAAAATTTAATAAAAATATGTATGGATAGAATATATGTGATCATGTTTGCTCAATGTATTTGATTGAAAAATCAAGCAATGCACTCTAAAATAAGATGAATGTCAATGATGTGTCATTATAGAATATTTATCATGAATGTCTAGATAAATATAATCAATAAAAAAGCTAATCGATAGATAAAATTTAATAAAAAAGTAAATACATTGGTTATAATGATTGTAAATACAAAAAATATGTACAAATGTATGGAGAGATAGAAGAATATATAAAATAATTATTCAAATCTAGACAATGTGATCATTTTGGAAACCAAAAATTATTTATGTAAAATAAATTATATATTAACTGACCCATGATCCAATCAATGTGATAATCATATATATGTAATGTATCATGTAACCAACCATGAATATAAAATATATCATATTATATGTTTAATTTATGTTGACTTGATAGGTATTTCTCATAATAAATTGACCTATATGGCTATAAATTTGGTGTTATACTTATAGGCACACTTTTAATTTTATTTAAATTATACATTTATTTTTATCCTACTTGAGATAATACATGTCATGATAGCTTACCCATGTTAATAATTGGATATTTTTTATTATATATATAATAATCATCAACATACACTAATTTGGATGTGTCATCCCAATAATATGTTGTATTTTTAATAGGGTAGGTATAACCTAACACACCATATTTTGTAATTGCTTTATTAGATTTTATTTTCTCTTCAATATATTAATCATCACCATTTTTTATGTTTACTATTATATAACTAATGATATGTAACTAAATATTTTTTGGAATGGCCATTCTCATTTTATTCTATACATGAACTTAAATGTTTAACTACCTCCTTGGAAACCATATTTGTAATATGAGTATTTTAGGTACATATTTCTTCTCAACATCCTTCTTAAGAACCTCTTTATCATGAAAACATTATCTAGGTTGCTCTTTTTTTTTTTATAAATTTAAGTTTGGATATGGAAACATAAGTTTAGAAGGATACTAAATATTTAATGGTGTGCTTTATTATAATGTTTATTTAATAGATGTGTTTAACATAAGATCACCATTATCGATAAAATTGTGTGTTTTATGTTTCAAATCAAAAAACATATCTTTGGGATGTCCATCAAATATATGGCAATACAAATATGATTTGTATTTTTTGTAAGGATGCATAGGAGGTAATATGATTAATTTAATTTGAATTATTTTCCTAATATTTTCATTGAGAGATGTATTCATCTTATACCAATTTAATGATTCATTGGTCATAGCTAATTTTTAATTCTTAACCAATGTTTGAGATGAATTATTTTTTAACACATAAGTTTTTAAATGGGGGTCTAGTGATGCAATTAAACATATAGTGTATAGGATTATGCACATTTGTAAGATTATCTTTAGGTGATTAGACCTTAGAAATAAGGCTAAGGCAGCTATTTCAAATTATATATGGATTGAATCATAGTAAACATGTGATGTATTGGAATTGTTGTGATCTCAATACATTTTTTCAAATGTTGATTCATGTTATGGATGGTTTCACTAGGCACACATCTTTTCATAGGTTTGGAAGAGTTATATTTATAATCATAAACCTTAGAGATTCCATATTTCACATTCATTAAAAATTTTACAAGATTATGCAACCTACCTCTTCATGTTGTGATGTCATGGAAATTACTATTAAATATAAGATTTGTTAAAATAATAGGGTAGGATATTAGGTATCAATATCAATAATTATTTATGTATTAGGAATTAAATGGGCCATACATGACTTTTCCTATCGATTACTTACTGGAGGCATCTTAGATTCAATATTAAAACATTGTTTTACTAAATAAATATAGGATATTTTTCATTATTAATATCATCCAAGGTTTCATTATATATAATTTTTAACCCTATTTACGTATTAAAATAATTTTAAACATATTACATATCTTTGGAAATAAATTTTTAATTATAATAATTACATATTGAATCCATAAATAAAAAATATTAGAATCCATTATAGTTGTGATAGGATTTTTATTATATGAATAAAGGGGAAAATCAAATCTAAAAATCAAACCCTATTAGGAATGAAACTTGCATCCCTAATAAGGAATAATGAAATCCTAAAATATATAATACCTAGGGTATATCACACTCAACATAATGATCAGGTTCATAAATATGTATTTTTTAAATTTGATATAAATAAGATAAAACTAATTATATTAATAATGTGTAAAATAGGGCATTGACAATAAAAAAACTAAATGTGAAATAGATAGATAAAAATTTCATGTAATATATTTATAATTGACAAAAAAAAGGAAGGAAATATTCATTCTATTGATTTATTTTATATTTCTCATTTCATGTGTAACAATCTACAAAATTGTTGAGTATTTTATGACTAATTACTAAGATGAGGAAAAATGAGTTGAAAATGTGTGCAGACGCTTCGAATGAAACTCAAACCCTTGTGTTGCACATTAATGTCCAAGATATACTTATACTATATTATTTGAGTATGAAAGTCTTAGATACCTTCGATCAATGTGTCTAAACCTATACGTGTCTAATTTGTATTGTATCACCCTCAATCTTATGCATAAATTAGTATTTTTCTATTTTTATTTTATTGAATTTATATATTCACTTTTGGTGAAAGAATGATCCTAAAAATGGTGATAGAAAGATGGGTTGGATAGACACAACCACTCCATGTTGATAAAATAATCATTAATTATGTTTCAATACTTAAAATAGGGGTAAATAATGTTGAATTTATCCCACCTGTGTGTGTGTGTGTGTGTGTGTGTGTGTGTGTGTGTGTGTGTGTGTGTGTGTGTGTGTGTGTGTGTGTGTGTGTGTGTGTGTGTGTGTGTGTGTGTGTGTGTGTGTGTGTGTGTGTGTGTGTGTGTGTGTGTGTGTGTGTGTGTGTGTGTGTGTGTGTGCGTGCGTGCGTGCGTGTGCATGCGCACACATGCAACATCACGATCATGTTATAATACAATGCAATATATTATTTCAACACATGACAAATTGCAAATTAGACCTAAATTTGTATTTATACTTGTGTATATGTGTTCTCTTTTTAAAGATTTATATACTTTTTATTTATTTTTGATAATTTCTTAAGATATTACTCATTGATTTATCAATGTGAATGTCAGGTAGTCACAAAATGACAAAGTTAGTAAGTGAATATGACATATGGCTTGATTCATATTTATATATTATTATTTGATATTTATTTTTATGAATGACCCATGAAACATGCTTAGGACAGATTAACGAAGATGTTATGATTTAAAAGTTTTCATTCAGTTTTCCTATACACTATTAGAATAAGTAAACACCTAAAATTAACTCTAATTGTATGACTATTGTTAGTACTATATAGGAGTGATAATTAGATATTTGAAATATTCTAATAGTGTGAAAATTAGAGTTAAGTATAATGTATATTTTTTAGTCCCTCCTTTGATACAAGCATGCAAAATAGATAATAACATTTAGAAACATTATACTTTGTAATAAACAATGAGCTACAAGTATAATGCACTTCATACATAAATTTAAACAAAGAATGTTTGTCCATAAATAATTGACATTGGTTTTTTGTATCTAGAATTCTTAATTTTTAATTGGAGAAGTAGTGGCATGGAAAAATTGACATGAGGATGAATAAACATGTAAGAGAAAGATCCCTAAAGGTAAATATGCCTAACTAATAATTTAAAAATGTCTTGGATGGTTCTATAATATTCATACACATACCTTGGACAAATCCATCCACAAATTTTAGGTTCATTCTAAAGATAAGTAAAAATAATTAGTAAGTTAAATAAGATTTGAGAAACTTGTCATAAATAAATTAAAGTTATAAAAAATAAAATCATAGTACTACATAGTCATGTAAAGACAACAAGAATAAAAATTATCATGACAAATACACCAATAAATAACTTATTCACAAGTCTTGTACTAAATTTATGAATTTATGATTCCCCTCTCCCCCTAAACCAACACTACTCTCACACCCCCCAATTACTATAGTATTTAATTATAACTAAAATTACTAGTTTAAAGGGATACAAATGATGACAAATCATGTTGGTGATTATGAGTTTATATTATTCATTTCCCTAGTGTTCTTTAATGTACACATGTTCATCAGATAAATTATATATTTAATCAAATATAATGTTTTTCAAAAAAAAATTATATTCATAATAAAAATTTAAAACATATTCAAGGAATAACTACACATGTATTTATGATTCCCCTCTCCCCCTAAACCAAAACTACTCTCACACCCCCCAATTACTATAGTATTTAATTATAACTAAAAGTACTAGTTTAAAGGGATACAAATGATGACAAATCATGTTGGTGATTATGAGTTTATATTATTCATTTCCCTTGTGTTCTATAATGTACACATGTTCATCAAATAAATTATATATTTAATCAAATATAATGTTTTTCAAAAAAAAATTGTATTCATAATAAAAAATTAAAACATATTCAAGGAATAACTACACATGTATTCATTTAGTATCATAAAAGTCATGGGGAATTATTATCCTAAAATTATTGGATATTACATGCATCCTAATTTGACCAAATCCATGTGAAAAAAATTATAAACTAGATGGGTCTTCAGGTGACCCAATCCATCAGGACAAAGGTGATTTTATATTTGTTCACTTCTTGGGTAAGGAATTGGGCAAGGTTCTAATAATTTTTGTGTGAAGTGATTGGCCATTTATCGATCAAGAATATCAATTGTAATTTATTCTATCACTTATTCTTAGCATAAATATGAAAGATTAATAATATGCTAGGCTCATGTAAGGCTGAATCTACCATTGCAAATGGAAATATAAATTCGAAATGTTATCTTTAGTACCATCAATGTCACATCAATGACAACATTGAAAATTGAAAAAAAATGTAATAGTGTGTGAATGAAAAATGTACATGCATGTAATATAATAAAATTAGTAACAACATATATAACTAAAATAGTGAATTTATGAATTATTTTATGCCTCCAAGCTGACCTAATTGGTGCCAATATAAAAAATTGTAATAGTGAATGCATACATAGTATTCATTCTCTCAATATGATCTAATCAATGCCAAAATATAAAATTGAAATAGTGAATACATGAATAATGTTCATGAATAAAATATTATCAATTTAATAATAATTTGTCATATTGAAATACATAATATATCATTTACTCTAATCAAAGTAATAATAAAAAAAATCATGAGATATGTAAAATTTGTGACATATGCATTGCATACGCCATAAATTATATAAATTTATACTATTTTTCAATATTTTTCATGTATCATGACATGTCACCATATCTAGGTATTTTTTATACTAGCATGATCCAATATTAAACAACTACATCATTATTAATATCTTTGCCAATATGAAATGATAAGACCAATCTCAATATACGTATGAAATTGATAAATTACACTATATGTCACAATTTTGATATGAGGGATGATGATATCAAATGAATTAAGTAAATATGAGAGAGAGAGAGAGAGAGAGAGAGAGAGAGAGAGAGAGAGAGAGAGAGAGAGAGAGAGAGAGAGAGAGAGAGAGAGAGAGAGAGAGATTAAACAAAAATTCATTATGAGATATGTATATACAAAAATTCAAATCTAAATATTTTAACATTTATTAATTGGACTCACATCAACTAAAAATAAATTAAACATTCTCATAACCCCACGATTTTTAGAATATTCATTATTATTTTCTTGATTTCTATTCTAGGATATTATAGATATTAATATAAATTCTTGACATTAAAATAAAAAACTTTAAAACTTGGAAAAAATTTAACACATATGAATTCAACCTATTATGCCTTGGATTTAATCTAACACTAAAGCATTTTTTCTTGTCACCTTGGACAAATCCAACGCTTAACATGTTCATATAAGAGAAAAAGCATCAGTAATTGATAAAGTTTAAAAATATTATGTATATATATTTTCCCCCACTCAAATCTTATCATGTTTGACAAAAGTGCAACATAGGATGGTTCTTCAAGAAAAATAACATATAAACACACAATACTAAGCTAAATAAATTGCACTAAGTGAATAAGATAAATCAAATGACTAAATTGAAAAAATACATAACCTTACTCACCTTAGTGCTTTATAAGAGGAAGGAAGTGAGAAGAATGTGAAGGTCTCAAATGTAAGGAACATTAGATAAAACCTCTAAAATAATTGAAAAATATTTTTTAAAAAAAATATACTTTTAATATGTGGAAAGATTCTCTATGACATCAAGATTCTAGAACATATTTTAATTCAAAAAAAGAGATAGTAGAAACATAGTTATTGGTCAAAAATAAAATTTGGATATAAATAAATAATTGGTAAATAATTTTTAAAAATAAATATAAATATGATGAAAATTAATTGATTTGTCAATTTTACTATTCTAAGAAAATATTGCTTTGAGAGACCCAATTTGAGCTTAGAGAGTGACCATGGTGAGAAGATGATAACTACAACATCGAGTATGCCTAGTAGCCATGACAAGTGAAACTTAGGTAAGGAAAGAATTAGTTTAAAAATTTTTGAGTAATTTTAATTGAAATTAAGATAAATGTAGAAAATTAGTTATCAAGCAAAATGTAGATACTAAAATTGACCCCAGGAAATTTTTAGGTGGATTATGGGTAGAATGGGGTACTAGGTAGGAAAATATTAGGAAAATAAATTCCTAAGGTATTTATGGTAAATGTTCAAAAATTCAATGCAAACTAATAATAAAGTCATCTCTATCGTCTTAATTTGCAAGGTAAGAGAAACAAAGGAGGTTAACTACATAGCAGTGGGATGAATTAGTATCATTGGGGGTGGTCAACTATATAACAAAGGGTAGTCTAGTTATAAAATAATAAATGGATGACATAGTACCTTTTAGTCAATTATTTACATAATATGTGGCCAATATAGTCTATTAAATTAGGTATACTATGAGGCAGAGGGCCGATATAGTATGCTAGAAAGAAGAAACAACTAATTTAGCATCAAATAGGCTAATTGTGAAGAAAAAGGGAAAAATAATAAAACAAGATAATAAAGTGGTTAATTTGTATTATTTATAATATTTAATAATTTATTTTATTATTATGACATTGATATCTAATACATTCTCTATTATTCTATATTTTGTAAAGGTGATAGAGATTTCGATGCCTGGTAAATGCATCTTGGCTACTAGATTTGTTGGAACATTTATTAGATGTACATCAAGCTCAGCTAGTTGACTTAGGGCTTGGAGGTATCATGGATATGAAACATATCTCACTAAGTATGGATATCATTATCATGTTCCTAGGAACATGGGATCAATTAACAAACACTTTTTGATGGGATATGGATCGAGACACTATAGAGGTCAGCATCACCTTGGAGGTTTTCCATGCCTTGATTATATTTCCTGTCATTAGGAATCTAGTGATATATGATAAAAAAAATATGGATGATGATAAATGAGCCTTATCCTAGTGAGTGATAGGATTGTATATGATATATCTTATTTTATGTGTTATGTTGTTTGATGTTTATATATCTAACATTATGGTTGTCAATAACACCTTTACAGGACTTATGACATCATTAGTGTTGTGTCACAAGCTATATGGGAAGGTATAGCTTTAGGTGATAACGTTGTATTAATACATCCTAGAGTAGGGTGAAGTAAATAATCTTAGTTATATTATTTAGGTACACCTCATGAATGATATGTATGGGATACTAACTCAGAGATACAAGATGATATGATCCATTATTTTACTGAGCATATGGATCTATGAGATATTTATTATGTATTACCTATTTGGGTTTCCCCATGCCATCAATGATAGGTTACCTTAGGTTATACGGTGGAGGTAGGACCATGTAATATGTTTTGTGCCCCATATTTTAGATTTATAAAATGCAACATGAGGACAAATATTATGGCATCCTTAAACTGGCATTGTTTCCATATGGACATTTTGGATGACTATTATGACTAGTTTGGAGCACATTCATATCATGAGCCAGTGTACATCATGGGTGAATCCACATCTAATAGCTTATATACCTAGGAAGTTTGCCCAATAATATACATTAGCCCCTCTACTAGTTCTTGCATATTGGGTATGACATGATAGAGATATGAGAGGGAGAGGAGGTACAAGATCCACTAGTATACCTATGGTTAGGCCTCAAAATGTATGATCATGAATAGGGTAGGTATGATAATAAGAGATGTAAAGGCCTAGTGTTAAGGATATAATTATAGATATGGATATTGTAGGTGATAATGTAAGAGTCAATCCATAGTAGGGTCAACAATGATTGCCTTGAGCTCATTAGATATAGAGGAACCATAATTAAGAGGAGACACAGGAGTGGACAATTACATATGCTAATCTTATAGTGGATATAGGACATAGTTAATTGATAGAGAGGCCATTGAGGAGGGAATCATATTGGGCTCAGATGGTGACTCCTAGTTTTGAACATGTGTGGAGGTTCTCATTGAGCAAGTGTAAAATGAGATTTTAGTTGATGATACCATAATTGAGGATAAATGTTTTTAATTCATTTTACATTTTTGACATAGACCACTAGCTGCATTGTCATTTATGTATTTAGTGATAGATAGGTGGATTGAGATATATATGTGGGATCTAATGCATGTTTAGTATTTTTATAGATGCTTCATTAGAGGAGATTATATGGGAAACCATGATTGTGGTTACAAACCATGATATCTTAGATGGGGTGTTTTCACATTATGAGTCATGTAACAACCCCAATGGGTTTGACATAGAAAAACATGATAATTTGTTTCAAATTTAAGTAAAGAATTACTTAATTAGAATTCACCATTGTAATATAATTAGTGACCCAGATATAAAAATCTAATTATATTAACTATAAATAATCATGTGACATCTATTAGTCACCC